>CAOLHI010000672.1:0-569109 GCA_948474755.1 Ctenosaura bakeri
AAAGTCACATCTATAGCATTCCTGCTGTTCATACATAGCTCTCAGGGAACACAGCCACATCTCTGATGCTTGCGAAGATGCTCCTTGCTTCTCACTACAATGTACAATTAGAAGCACAGTATTTCCAATAGAAGCCAAAAAAATCCTTGCCTCAGGGAGCTTCTGCAATGATACAGGAATTCACACTATGCCGTACAGCCTACATAGGTCCAATATTCATCTGTCTTGATTGGATGAATGGTCCAGATGACCAGCACATACTGAAAACCACGGTGTGGGAGGACTGTGAGGATTCAGTATGCTTCCTGAGTGCACTGATCCACAAAATAACCACCATGCAGTTCAAAGTGCCCACCCACATAAAGTTGCTAGACTCTAGGTGGCTAAAAATGCAGAGGTAGGAGGGAGTTATGAGAGTCAGTGTGGTGTAGTGGGTTGAGCATTGGACTATGACTTTGGAGGCCAGGATCTGAATCCCCACTCAGCCGTGGAAACTCACTGGGTAGCCTTAGGGTTGTTTTCAGTTGGAAGTAACTTGAATGCACACAAGAACAACAGGAGGAACTTCATGAAAACCTGACTAACCACTATATTCATTGATTTTCAGAATCCTTCTGATGTCTGCCCATTACCTTAAGTAAGCAACAGTGATGATTTTGTATTCCTTGGGATTAGCTTGGCTCCCACTTCATTGTTTATCCCTGATGCTTTGGGAGGTCCTATTAATTCCCTTTCTTTTGTTCTATAGCCTGCAAACAGTAGCAGGCATGGATGCTGTTTCCAGAATGATTGATTATTCATGGTCCAGGGGAAGCCCTGTTATAATAGTTGCCTCTCCTTCTAAAATTTGTTACAGATCTCTGAGTCTCAATCCATCCTGTGGTTTAGATCAAGCTACAATAACTCACATGCAGCAGAGTTATACCAGATGCTGCTTTGCTTGGTTTCTCATGCAAATCATCAGTCAGCACTATGTTCGGGAAATGAAAAACATGTCTTGGAATATGCTTTCCTGATTAGAGCTCCTTAACAGAGGTGGGGAAATCTCAGAATAACAGGCACTCTGTCTCCTTGTCTTAAATGGAAATTATAATTGTGCAGGAAACGTCTAGCAGTTTGCACGCATCAAAAAGCTTCTGTGGCTGCTCTGAAGTATGCTGCCCTGCCAATAATTAAGCATAGATTCTCTGGAGATAACACATAAAAAAGGATCTATACCACACAATCCATAAAAAGAGACACTTTTGGGGATTTTAAATGAAAATGCTGTTAGCCCGCTACAGTTATGTAGGCACAGGGCCTGCTGAAATCATCAGTCCCTATGTATGTGGCTGTCACAAGTTTGGAAATGCAAAACCTGTATCATTGCTCTCGAGTCAGCTCTGTATGCAGCAAAGAAGATCTAGGGTTGTTTGTTGAAATGGCACAGCCCACTACCCCCACCCCTGATATATTCATGGCTTGCTTTAGTCTTACTGACTAGAGTTGAGTAGTTGCAATTCTGCTTTGGTGGGGTATATTGCTTGAATCACATCAATAAGACTTCAGGGAAAACCCTTCAGTACAACAATAATCCTTCTTGATGCTCCAACTACAAAGAAGAAGAAGGAGGAGGAGGAAGGAGAAAGAGAAATTGAAAGATTCTGTGGAGGAGTCCAGGAGGAAATTGATCTCACACCGAAACAGCATTTCTTGTTAATTGCAGACAAATGGAATGCAAAAGTAGAAAACGGATCAGAATCAATGATTGCTGGAAAATTTGGCCTATAATCAAGAAATGAAGCAGGAGACTAACTGACTGAATTTTGCAAGGTCTGCAATTTGTTTATCACAAACACGTTTCTTAAGCAATCCAAGAGGGGATTGTATACACGGATATCACCTGATGGCCAGTATAGAAAGCAAATAGATTACATAATCAGAAGCAGAAGATGAAGAAGCTTCATTCTCCCTGGAAAGTAAGACCAGGAATAGATTGTGGTATAGACTATGAACTACTAATAGCAAAAGTTAGAGTAAAGCTAAAGTAGAACACTAAGCCAACCATCATATTAAAATACAACCTGAAGAACATTCCCAAAGAATTTAAAGATAATGTGAAAAACAGATTTGCACTATTAAGTTTAATTGACCAGGATCCAGAAGAACTCTGGTCTGAAGCCAGGGACATTGTCAAAGAGGAATGCAAAAAGACACTATCTGTAGCCAAATGAAAAGAGAAGTCTCAATGGATGACATATGAAACTCTTCAAACAGTTAAGGGCAGATGAGAAGCAAAAGTAAAAGCGGACAGAAATGCAACTGTTTAAGAACAAGGGAACTATTATAATAATCAATGCAGGGAAATAGAAGATTATAACAAACAAGGAAAAACAAGAGGCCTTTTCCAAGAAATCAAAGGAACATTTAAACCAAGAGTGGGGATGCTCTATGACCAAGAGGGGAACACATTACATGACCAAAAGATGATGGAAACAATACATGGAAGAACTATATAAATCAGATGAAAGGATGACAGATTCATTCAGAGAAGAACCATATGAAGACAAATCACCAACTTTAGAAAGTGAAATGAAAACTGCACTGAGAACACTTGGGAGAAATGGGAAACAGATTGTATACCAGTAGAGTGACTTCATTCTAAAGAGACAGAATCTACTCTAATTCTAACTAAAATCTGTCAACAAATATGGAAAACAAAAGGATGGCCCACAGATTGGGAACATTCAATATAAATTCCAATCCCCAAGAAAGAGGACACCAGGGATTGCAGTAACCATAAGACCATTGCATTAATTTTTCATGCAAACAAGGTGATGTTCAAAATTCTACAACAAAGACTTCTACCATATGATGATGATGATGATGATAATAATAGTAACCACAACATTGTTTATAAATAAACACCCTTTACACCAAAGGGTGGAACAACAACGGCACATACAATCAGGGACAAAGACATTATAGCAATAGCATGTACATTTCTATACTACTTATCAGTGCAAACACTCTCTAAGTGGTTTACAATATGTTTAGCTAATTTCCCCCAACAAGCTGTGTACTCATTTTACTGACCTATGGAAGGATGGAAAGCTGGGTCAACCTGGAGCCCTGTGGGATTGAACTCACAATGTTGTGGCTGCAGTACTGGCATTTAACCACTGCAAGTAAAAGGCACTAGGGATCATATTGCAAACATGCATTGGATAATAGAGCACACCAAAGGATTTCAAAAGAAATTCTGTGCATCACAGATTATAGCAAAGCCTTTGATTGTGTAGATCATGAGAAACTACGGATCACTCTTAAAGAAATGGGAATGCCACAACATTTGCTTGCTCTAATGTATAATCGGTATGGAGACAAGAGGCTGCTATTAGGACAGAACATGGAGAAATGGAATGGCAAGGGGGTCAGGTTGCATTTTTTCACCATATGAGAATTGGTCTCGGAGGAAGGAAGTATGAAAACTACAGACAGCATCAACAATTTAAGATAAGCAGGTGACACCATACTACTAGCAAAAAACAGGAAAGAACAGTTACTGAAGAAAGTCAAGGCAGAAAGTACAAGGAAGAAAGTACAAAAGCAGGTTTACGTTTTAAAATAAAATAATGACCACAGATGATTTACCTAACATTAAAGCAGATGATGAAGACACTGAAATAATTCAAGATCTTCCATACCTTGACTTAGGCATTAATCAGAATGGAGGATGCAGTCAAGAAATCTGAAGAACACTAGGACATGAAAAGGTAGCTATGAAGAAACTAGATGAGATCCTCAAGTGTAAAGATATGTCGTTGAATACTAAATTTAGGATTGTCCATGCCATCTTATCTCAAATTTCTATGTATGGTTGTGAAAGCTGATAGGAAGAAAATCAACTCATTCGAAGTATGGTGCTGGATAACAATTCTGAGGATATCCTGGAGTGCTAAAAAAGATAAATGAATGGGTCCTAGAGTAAATCCATCCTGAACTCTCCCCAGAAATCAAGTTGACTGGAATGAGATTGTCGTACTTAGGTCTAACATGAGAAGATATGACTCAGTAAAAAAGACAATTATGCTTGGTAAGGTGGAAGGCAGTAGGAAAAGAGGAAAACACATTACAGATGGATGGGCCCACGGAAGACATGTCCCTGAATCTGCAAGACCTAAGCAGGGTGGTTGAAGATAGAGTAATTTGAGGGTCTCTCATTTGTAGGGTCTCCATAAGGTGAAGTTAACTTGATAGCATTTAAGCAAGAGTATATTGCTAAATGTGCTTCCCAATCCTTTCAGTTTTTAAAAAAGAAGAGCAGCATTACAATCTAATTGTGGTCCAAGTGATAATTTTAGGACAGGAGTCCTGGGATCTGGATACTTAATAAATGTCTTGTTCCACAATCCAGTGGAAAGGAATACATTTCAGAAGAACTAGATATACTTGTGCAAACCAAATCCTTGGGACAGAACACTATATTATAAACAACACAAAGTTTGGGTAGTAAAACTGCCTGTCTCAATCTTCCATTCTTCCTCTCTAACACATTGTACAATATATCTCATATTCTGAAGTAATTGTCTTCTGTGATTCCTCAAAACAAATCATTGGCTGGTGACATGGGTGGGAAAATAATCAGTGCAACCAATGACACTGAGAGGCTAAGTGATCATTATGGAAGAAGACAGTGGCGTTTGACTAAAAGCTGCAGTTTTTGACAGCAATCTCTTATTTCTTGGAAGATTAAAACTTTGGCCAACTTGTAATCAAAAGTCCTTAAAGTACAGAAAAGTCTGTGTTATTTGAAATTGCTTTTCAGTGTTAGTGTTTGTTCCTCATGGAACCCAAAAGTAGTGTAACCTGAAGCAAGTAGGGCTGAATTTATCTGAACTTTGCATTCATCACAATTCAGTGGGTTTCATTTGATCAACTAAATCACTGAGTGCTCAAGGAGTACAAGTACATATTATTTTTCCTGACAATACTTATTTAAAATGTTACAAATAGTTACAGGATTCTACATGCAATTTTTCTCTTGTTCTGATAATATTGTAGTGCATCACAAAATGCATACACTTTGCAAAACTACCTGCCTGTATATTGTTGAAGGAATTTGAACAGCAATATACAAACAAAAAGATAAGGTCACTTCATATAATTGTTAGGAAAAACTGATTCTTCCCTCCATTCAGCCATCACATAACTTGATGTAGCTCATGTTGAAGACCAGATGATGATGATGATTTTTTTTAAAGGTAACAGCAACAGTATGGCTTACAACCATTAGCAAGGAACAACACAGACTCACTGTTCATTTTTTCCCTATACTTTTGGCATAATAATGAGATTGCCTATTTCTCCAGGAAGAGATTAACAACTGATTCAATTAGCAAAAGGAATGATTCCCCTAATCTAGTATTTTGCCCCTGACAGTAGCTATTGTAAGAACTGTATAGCACCGTAGACAGTGACTCATCTTAGCTTCTCTTTAACAGAAAGTTTGTAAGGGACAAAGGAAAGGAATCTACATCATTAAGGGGAACAGATGACCAAAGAAACATTTCTTCTGTGAAAATTAAGAGCTGAACTGCTTGTGCTTTGTGCTCTAATTGAGCTCTGGGCTTTGCTTTCGACCCAGGAACATGAAGCTTATGTAACTGGCATTCCAGTGGTTGCATAATCCTTATTTAACAGCTGAATTGAGGCATTTGGGGGCTTTGGAGAAACTTGATATGTAATTCCCACTGCTGTTCTGCAGGATAGCTGAGAAGTAATTATCTTTCTGTCTAGTAAATCAATTAGGAAAGGATAGGTGTAACACCTTTCCCTTGTTTTTGCTAACTCCTACTTCTTTACTACTCTGAGAAATAATGAATAGAGAGTGGCAGCCATAGTGCTCCAAAGAATCAGTAGACAGGGGCTGTTCCTTCCAGAGGGAACCCAAGGAGATCCAGGGCTTGACAACAAAGTAATTCACAACATTAAGAAATAAACACCAAGATTCTGGTCAAAAGACCTACAAGACAAGCAGCAGGCTACGCATGAGCTACTGTGTAGAAAATCTGCACACATGCAATCACAGAGTCAACAGTGATCAGCCTCTCAGAGAAGAAAAGGAATCTAGATTTAATCTGCACTTTCTGCTCCCTCCTAGCAACACATGATTAGCATTAACAATCCTGAGTATATCCTCTGTCTGTTCAACTCTGTGTACATGGCTCACATCCAGAATTGGCCAACATGCATGCATTTTGATTGTAGATACTAGATGTTGCAGTCCATCCGTATAGAAAGTATATGTGCAGATGCTTGATTTCAGTGTACATTTGGTGTCCATTGTATTGCTGTGTATCACTGTTATTCACATGCATCCCCCACTCCCTTTAGTTTGTGAGTTAACTGGATGTTGGCAGTGGGAAGTATGTGATTCAAAATGGACCTGCCCTAAAAGTGTTGACCAATACATCACTTGTTTGTTGGGTCCTTTTAGAGAAGCACATTCCATACTCACCATCTGGCATTTTTAGAAGGCAGTGAGTTAACTCTGAATTTACCCATGTCATTTCTCAGTGTGCCTCATAAGTCAGTTCAATAGCTGAAGCAAATACTCTTGGACCAAAAACTAGGATACATTATTGGAGCATTCAATTTACATCTCAAAAGAATGAGATTCATAATATGGGCATAAAAATAAATGAAAATTTTAGTGATTAAAGCATAATTTCTGAAACCTCTTATAGAAAAATAGAGTACTAAATCATTGAAAAGTCTCCTTGCCAGACAGTGAAGTCAGCTCTCAAAAGCCTGCTTAGCAGGAGAAAGACAACAGAGAGGGAGATAGCTTAGCCTCCCTCATTAAGTTGTCCTAGAACCAGTTGTATCTCCATTAGATGTGCCTCAGAAGTTGGTGGGACTCAGAGAGGGTTTAAAAATTATTTATTAAAATATTTAAGCCCCACCCTGTATCAAGAGATCTCAGGGTGGCTTACAATGGCATTAAAACAGGTTACATAGGCTAAAAGCATGAGTTGAACAGATTTTAAAAGTTTTTAAAATGATAAATACCAGTCTTTAAGTGGCATTAATAAGGCAGATAAGTTTTAACCTAAGTGTTGGTGCCAGTCAGGCCTCCAGGGGGAGGGTATTCTGTTGGAACTGACAAGACTTACAACTTTAGTCGTTATGGGGTTAATTGGTCTATTGCTGTTATAGAGGACCTTCACCTGCTACTGTTATTTGAAACAGTTGTACAGGCTCTATAAGAGTAGCATTCTCTTAGCGAACACTCATTTCCTAATTTGCTCTAATCTGCTGTCGCTGCAGTTTGTATCATATCCTGCTTCATTGTGGTATTGTGTTTTGATATATTTTGTATTTGTATTTTAACTTGCCAAACTTGCTCATGTTCTCTTTTAACCTTTTGTACATTAAGAATGCATGTGCTATTTTTATCTTTTAATTAGAATATATAAAAGACTATTTCTCTTTCCCTATTTTGTCTTCTGAATTTCCTTTTTATTTACAACATATTCCACAGTTGGGTTGCTACATCTGGAAAGGGCCCTTCCCGTGTCCCAGCAGAGTGTATTGACCTCACTGGTGGGACATGGAGGAGGGTCTCCCCAGCTGATCTTAATCCTTGGGCAGGCTCACAGTGGGAGAGGTGCTCCCTCAAGTATTGAGGTCCCAAGCTGTTAGGGTTTAAAATGTCATCAGAAGCACTTGGAATTCAGACCAGAAATGTATCAGTAGCCAGTGCAATTATTGTAAGACTGGCATTACATGCTGTTTATATGATATTCCAGTCAGTAGTCCAGCTGATTTTATATTAATTGCAGTTTCCAAGTGTTTTTCAAGGGCAGCCCCACATAGAGTCCATCACATAGAGTCCATTACAGCAGTCAAGTCAGAAGGTTACCAGTGCATGAACTATTGTGGCTAGGTTAGCAATCCTGCACAAATCCACCCTGAACCATCTCACACCAAATTAGGACACATGGGAAAAGAATTTTTCACATCAGGTTAAATTAGGGATGTAAATATAAATGTGAGGATGAATATAAATGTGAGGATGAATAATTAGGGTAGTTTTCTCCACATGGTGGGAAATGATGTCTGCAGCTGTCCTGGCTACAAGCCACATTGAATTAAGCAGTTGTGTCAGTACCCTGAGGTGCTCTCCAGCTGCCTCTTCTCAATGACTCAGACCATTTACGCATTATACTGTTATAGTACTATTACTCCATTTTCAATTTGCATATGGAATCCTGGGGTTTGCAGTTTAGGGAGGGGCATTCAGAATTCTCAGCCAGAGAGCTCTTTGGCCTCAGTAAACTACAAACCCCAGAATTCCACAGGATGTTGAAAGTGGAATAATAGCACTATACAGTCCAGTGCAGAAATGGCCTTCAACAATAAAAATTAAAAACAATAGGAAACATTAATAAAAAGTAAAATTTAAAAGCCATTGAAAGGTGGCTGAAATAAGGATGCTGACAGTTAGATACTGAATACCCGTGTTTTGCTTTGAGCTCTTACTACTGGGTATCTGCCTTCTACTATCATTGCTAGGTGGATGTGTAAAGGCCCTGCTTTGGGGGTCCCCAATGTCAGTATGGTCTGGATGGGCACCATACCTAATTGGCATCATATGTAATTGGCAACACATTTTATTGATTCTGATATCAAATTCAAGCCTGAGAGGTGACAGAGAGGTCAAACTGAGCAAGGGAAAGAATTTGACTGTAAATGTGAGAAGGACAGGTCAACTCAAAACTTCCTCCAGGTAAGACTGAGTCATTTGTCAGGCAAATACACACCACTCCTGTGGATAATAGGCTTAAATAGAAGCTGGAATTTCCCAGGGAATCCAACTGTGAGGAGCCCACCAGGACACTGATTGACAGATATCCAGTCCCTTGTACACCTGGATTCTTTCCTCTTTCCTCACAGCACCCACAATAGACAGCTATTACAACACCCATCATTTCTTTGTCAATCAAAGCACTAAGCCTGTCAACAGGCAAAAGACCCATTGTCCACAACAGGTTCCCTTAGCCTTGCATCTGGAACCTTCACAGCCACAAGCCATTTTCACAGTACAAATACCCCTGATTTGAGGATGCCTAGTGCAGTCTCTTGAAGGTCTATTCGTCACTCTGTCCATCTGGCTCCTGAATGAGAACTGTCCTTAGGTCCTACCTAAGCCAAAATACATTTCTGCTCTTCACTACTCTTTTGTTCTGGTAATTATAAATCCCCCAAACCGCTCAGCCTCTCTATGATTATTCTTCCCTTTCTCTTTCAGTTACCTCTTGTGTGATTGTGTGTATCTTATATACATCCATGAGTGAATTCCCCTCAAGAAAACACATCTTTAGCTTACTCCTGAATCTCTGGCTGGTTCTTTTCCTGCGTGTGCCCGTAAACACTGGTAAAAAAGATCTTGCTAAGTTGCCCCCCTCTTGCAGCCTCCTGATTTTGAGCTAATTAATTCCCCACTTTTTCAAGGAGGTATTTGGCATTGTAGGGTGGCCCTTGTGACACCTACTTTTTGGGGTAACAGATGCTATCCCATGACACAAGGGTATTTGTCTATTTCCTAGTTACAAACCTGACCTTTGAGAAAATTCAGACATCCTTACATTGACAATGCCATAAAACCCATTGCCAGTAAATTATTAAAACTCTTATTTTAAGAGTCCTGATTAGAATTCTTCTTTGCTTTTAGTATCATGTTATTTTTAATGAATGCTTGAATCATTTTTAAAATTAAGCCTCAGAGATTAAATTCGTTAACATTAGTAAAGCACTTAGATGCAAGATGTGAATGAGTGGTAAATAATTAATAAAAACACACAGCATTATGTTGCATTTATTATTGCAGTAAAATCTTTGTTTTATTAATTTTCTGGCATGTTTATCAGGGATCTGAGCACACATCTAATTCTAAGCTCTATGGCTCTCTAAGATATAATTTAGATATATGTCTCCTTTAGTTTCAATATAGAACCAAGTGATTTTAAAGCTCCATTTGGTGCAGAAGACTCATCTGAGTAAATCGAGAAACTCGTATTCCTGGAAACAGCATTATCTGGCTGTTATAGTTCAATAACATTGAATGTTGCAAGCCCACCTTCCACATAATTTGGCATCAAAAGCAGCATCTGAAATATCTATGTTTCTTTCATTGATCTGTCTGCAGTGTACATATATTTGTGATCAGTATGCTAACTATTGACCATTTTAATCAGTGGTGTATTGAAGATCGCTGTGATCTGTGGTCTGGCAACTCCTATGCAGATTTTGTGTTTTAAGTCTCAATGACTGGCAGACAAGCAATCTCTTCCTAAAAAATTCTAAGCAAGCTAGCTACCATAAGGTCAACTGCTGTAGCTCAATGGTAGAATGCACGTTTGGCACACAAAAGGATGTGGGTTTAGTCCCTGGCATCTACAAATAGGGTTGAGGGAAAGGCCTTTACCTGAAACCCCAAAGACCTGCTCTCAGTCCATATAGACAAGAGTGGGCTAGAGGCACCAGTGGTCAGACTTAGTATCAGGCAGGTTCCTGTGCTCCTAATCTATGTAGCCAGCAACAAAATGAACTTATAGTAGAACTAAGAGTATACAATGCTCTGCAAATATATTCAAAACTATGTGGGGGACAGCCACAAATCACCCCACTTTTCAGGGGGAAGGGCAAATACAGGGATTCCAATGTGTCTGTGAAGAGTATAGACTTGGGTGGGTTTCCAGATTTCTTGAATGAAGAGAATGATGTTGGTACTGCAGCAGGGTGGTTAATAGGTCTAATATCAGTGAAGCTCTACATTTTACTCTGAACTTCAAATGAGCTCTCTAGGGTGGTGAACCATTTAAAGACAGGGGTCAGCATGTTGGATAGATAATTTACTGTAACCTTTTTATTAAAACCCAGGGGAAAGTTACTACCCTACTGACATGGGAACCATTAGCCATGACTGAGGTACTGTAGAAGCTGGCTATGGAAATTAGAACCTGCTAATTACAAGTTCCATGAGGTCAGTAGAGGATTCAAGATGGCTGATATCTTGTTGTCCAAACACAACCATAGAGCTGTCTTGAATGAACCTGGGAGGTGTGTACATTTGACATGTAAAATGTAAACTGGACTTCGTTACGTGGGACACACAGTGAGGTCAGACATCTGTGAACACTGAGTTTTCTGGGGGGAAAAATATGTTCATACCCTTTCCCAGAAATATAACTTTCTCCTCTACTGTTTCAGCAAGAGTAATATATTAATTTATGAAGTATGAAAAATGAGGTAGTTTTGCATTAATGAGGAAGGGAACAGTGCTTTGCAGTCAGCAGAATAATCAATCAATAATAACGAGTCAGCATGTTCTGATATTAAAAAAGGAGGAAGAAAATAATAGAATGGGTGGAGAGCAGCTTGAAGGAAGAGGGAGGGAGGGCTTCAGTTCTTTGGCAGTATTACCAGAGATGCCCTGGAGACCTCTGGAGGCAAGAATTGGCACACCAAGGACCAGATATTTACTTTTCTTTCCTTGTCCCTAAATGAACTCGATTGTTGCTGAGTAAAAACACAGCCCTTCTTCTTCTTTATCAAATAGGGAATATGAAGTGTTTCTTGAGGCAATCTGAGGGCAAGGAGAACTTATGTTTCAAGCACTGTACACATGTTGAAAGTTTATAAACACCCCCCGAAAATGACACTTTTACTTGCATTTCACTTTTGTGAAGTCTGAACCTGAAGCTTCTGAATATTTCCTTAATGTCTTGATTCTCATGTCCCAATTGTGGAATACCATTCCTCAAGGGCGTTCTAGTGTTCTTTTGTATCTTTGCAACAATAAATATTTGGTCATTTCTCAGAACATTTTGGTTTTTTTCAATGGCACTTCCAACTGTAGTTTGTATTTTATGATTTTAAATCATGTAGCAGGAATCTCACAATTTGTGTAGCATATTATGTTGTTTCATCTGTGAATTCATAGAGGTGGTACAGCTGAATGTAGAATTAACTCCAGAGTTCATCAATACACCATGTATTGTACCACTAATGTATAATGAAATCTCCTACCAGAATTTTTAAGTATGCATTAGAAAATGGAAAGCTGTCAGTGGGTTTGGTCTCAACAGGATATTCTAGGATAGCGATGGGTACTTAAATAGTGAAAGTCCACATAGCCATTTTAGGGTGATATAGGAACTCATGCCCACAAATGTTATCCCTTATGTTTTGAACTTCAGGCTGCAGTTTAGCAACTGTCCCTCCCATTACTTTTTCCAAATCTGATTTCTAAAGAGAAATTGATGGTTTTATATCACAGAAATAAGCTATGAATCTATTTGAAGAGTTGTTGAGTCTAAGCCTAATTTGAAGATAAAGAACCACAAGGGGCTTTGAAGTTCCTCATCAACAGTAAGCATTTTGATAGCAGAATAAGAAGGCAGAGAAACTTCCTGGCCACAAAATGTCCCACTAGGATGAGGTACATTACAAATTATTGCTATTACTTCCAAATATGAATCTGTATGTAGATTAGCATATACACATTTAATACAGATCTTTGTCCACTGTTGTCCTCTTTTTGTTGATTTTCTTTTGGTGACATATAAATGGTTACTTTGAAATGGACTCCCTTATAAAATAATAAAAGTATGCAGATGGATAGCCACTTAAAACAGAGCACATGTTTAGTACTGAAGTCCTGAAGTCCTGGATGGAGTCAAAATAGATTCTTCCCCTTTTGTAACCTTTGATAGACACCAAATCCAGCACAGCATGAAATCTGAACTTAATGAAGACAGTATGGGAAAAAGCAGTTAAGCCATGCATTCCTTAAACCAGAGTTTTTCCATGTAGTATTACTGCTAGGCATGCTGTAATGTTGTGTCTTGCTGCCTTCTCTTGTATTTTTGGCACCTGACACGTGTACTTTTCACTTTTAATTAGAAGGCACAGCAAGCATAAGAAGCATTTGCTTGTTAAATTTCAGGTGCCAGTGGGGATGGAAGCCATCCAAGAACTGCACATTTGACCTGGCAAAGAGGGGCACATGGATTATTGTAAGATCTTTCCCTTAAAAGAGAAACAGCTCACAGCCCTGCTTGCTGCTAATTAGTGGCATTTTATAGTTCTTAAAAAAATATGTATGAATAAAAAAGTGTTTCCATCCTGTGTTTACTACACTATATAGACAAAAACTTTCTTATTAAGGTTCTACTTAATTCCCTTGTGCCTCCCACCCTCCTTTCCTTCTGCATATACTCATACATTTCACAGGTGAAAACTAATGTTGCTTGGCCACATGCGTCCCAGAGTGTGGTCAAGACAGCAAAAATTATTAGTGAGGAAGAACAAACAAGCTAGGAGAGACTGCAGCAATTTGCTTTTGTCTTAGCCCATAGGGAAATGCAAGATTCTGCCTCTCCTCTTCTTTTCCTCACACCGAGTTGAATAAGTGTAAACTACTTTTGCAATTTTGCAGTAACTGAAGTAAGCCAAGGACAAAGGGGAAAAGTGAGAGGAAGAGAATGTGGTTGGGAAATTTTAAAGCAGGTGTAGGCTTTCAGCTTGTAACCAACATTTTGAATTGTGCCCAGAAATGAACCAGTACCCAGTGAAGTTGTCTAAACAAGGGAATGTGACGCACCCTATAACCAGTCCTTGTAAGTGTTCTGGCCACAGTGTTTTGGACCCACTGGAATGTTCCAAACAGTTTCCAAATGCAGCCCCACCCACAGTGTGTTATGGTAATCCAAACAGGATAACCATAGGTTACCATGGCCAGATCTGTCATCTCCAGGATGTTGCATAATTGTGTTGTGTGCATTTAAGTAATTTCCAACTTTTGGGAAACCTAGATGAACCTATTATGGGTTTTTTTTTGGGGGGGTGCTGAGAGTGTGTTATGTGCCCAAGTTTACCCAGTGGCTTTCCATGGCTGAGCAGGGAATTGAACCCTTGTCTGCAGGGTCACAATCCAGTGTTCAAACCGCTGCAGCACACTGGCTGTAACAGTTGCATACCCTCCAAATTACACAAGTGAAAACCAGGACATTTGTTTCCAAACAACATCAGAATGTGCTCAAGATGGTAAAAATTATTTATGAGGAAGAACATACAAGCTAGGACAGGCTGCAGGAAGTTTCCTTTTGACTAAATCTAAACAGAACAGTTGCAGGGTACATTGGCTGGCCAGTTTTGCTCCCTCTCTCCCTCCCTCCCAGAGTCTTTTTGACAGGGCTACCCCATCATTAGGCAGAATGAGGCAGCCACCTCAGCTGACACATGCTGGGAGATTGAGAGAAGCAGTGAGGTGTTGGAGGGTATAGTTGTGAGTGTGATGCAATTTATTCTGCACCCCCTAAGCTAGCAAGCTGTCTGCATGAATGGTGGAGGACATTGTCTCCCTGCAAGCCTTGGCTCAAGATTATCTGTGCAGAATGGAACGAAGCATTTCATTCTTTGCACAAGGCAGCAAAATATCTTCAACCAGCACTGCAGTGTATAGTTTGTAGTCTTATAGGGAGGATACATTGGCAATCCTGCATGGCTTGGCATAGTATAATAGTTCTGCATTCAGAACTATACAATGCTGAGCCATTTATTACTTCCATACCTATTGTATGGGCACTTGTGGTAGGGACAAGAGTAGGAAGCTTGTGGAAAGATTTGGTAATGTTCAAGCAACATGGCAAAGTGGTCCCTTCCACCACTTTCCTTGTCAGGTCAGTTGCACTCCTCCTGCCATGTTTACATCAGTGCTTAGATGATTTGCTATGTAGAGGGAAGGGTGGGATGGGATGATGGATGGGAAGCTAGTAATCTGGGTATGTTTGGGTAATGATCTGTGATAAGAGTGAATAGAGGCAGCTTAGAAGGTCACACTGTTGGCAGGTTGAGTGAGAATATGAAAGGAAGGAATGGTGAGCCTGGGAAAAAAATGTTCCTTTAAGTTATCAGCAAATGTGATAGCAGCATAGGTTAATTTTGAAATGTAATGGGTTATATAATACTGTAAATCCAATAGTTCTTCAGTCTTGGCAATTGCCAAAGTGTGAAGTTGTTTCTTCAGTGTTCTGAATGAAGCTTTCAGAACCTCTAAGGCTATTCTCTGAACATAAAGCTAGCCCGTACATGCCCTGGCTTGAGATAACGGTGAATGGAGTGCTGCAATAAATTAGCTAGCTAGCTAGCCACCAAGTCAGCTGCTGTAAGACCAATCCATATAGAACTGTGGCCCTCCAGAAGTTTTTGGATAGGAGCTCCCACAATTTCTTGTAATTGGCTGTTCTGGCTGCGAGGTGACAACAGGAGGCCAATAACATATGGACGGCCATCATTGCTTACCCTTGATACAGAATGTCTTTCCACGAAACAAAATGAAAGGTGACAACAGTGGCTGCTCACAAACACTTGCCAGCCAGAATCAGTTCGTTAGTCTGTATATATAGCATCCATAAAGCAAGTTAGGTGACCATGTGAGTAGTTAGCTAGTTTATCATCTCCTTCAGGCAGCTGGAGGAATAATTGCTTAGCTATCCCACCTACAGATTTTTTTTTTTAAGATAGTCTTCCCTTCCTTTCCTGATTTGAAAGATCAGCACGGAACCTGGCAATGACTCTGGGGATCAAACTAGATAAAAAGCTTTGGAGATCCATGAAATTAACTGAGATAAACTTAAAGGGAAGATACATTGTGTGTTTATATGCCTTCGAGTCACTTGTCAGATTATGATGACGTCATGAGTTTCATAGTGTTTTCTTAGGCAAAGAATACACTGAGGGACATCCCATATTTTCACTAGTACCCAAATGCTTATCTACCAGTTTTAGATGTTGTCAGCATGAAGAAAATGCTATATTTTCTTCCAAATTCCATTTGATTTGGAACTTTCAGGCAATCATACAATAAATTTATAACCAAGCTACATGTGTGTAATCTTTTGACCTGAAAGGTTTTTCAAGTTATTGATATCCTGTAATAATTGTGCATGGAACCTCTTTTATTATCCTCTGATTATATTCCAGAGCTGTGCTTGACTATGGCAATTTACCCTTTTTTAGAAATGACAGTTGAACTGTATAATGAATGGATGCAATAGATCTTTGTTTAAACACTTATATAGCAGATTCTTGGATGGAACATTAATGATTCATTGTAGCAAACTAACTGGGTTTTAAGTTTTTCATGCAGAGGATGCCTCAGCTATGTTGACTGGAGCTAAACATTTAATCCAGAGTTTATTTCACTTTATTAAATAATCTTTCATTTGGCTGTCAAATTGATGGGATTCATTTGCTTATCTGATTTGTATGCGTATTAGTCTTTGCCTTCTGACCTAGATCTGGATTGAATATATAAGAGGAAAATGCCTTCAGTAAATGAACTTTTGGGGAATAAACCAGTTACCTTAGAGAACTGGTGGTAGAATCTTTGGCTGAAATCCAAAGTTCTCATATATGCAATGAGAGAATCAGGCATTCAGCTGAAACTTTGACTATTGCTGTTTAGAAAATGTGCATTGCTAAATTCCATGAAACTACCTACAGTGGTAGCTGGTAGGTTCCATTTCAGTATGAATGTGCTGTAAGTTTTAGTCTCAACTTTAAAGAAGGTACACAAGGCACTGGCTCTATTTTAAAGGTAGAGTTCAGCACCTTGGGCAGCTCCCAGACTAGATTTATCACACTACTGACATGGTAGTCATAGACTACCAGCAGTTAGATTGGTCCTCTCTCTCTGTAGCATTCTGTTGGCAGGCAAGGGACTTTTCATTCAGAAGGGCTTGTTCTAATTAAAAAGGATTGTGGTCAAATGGTTTTTTTCATCTAGGTAGGTGATACTTTTTACAAAAAGGTGATTTGTGGTTGTTGTTGTTGTTGTTGTTTTTTGTTTTTTGATGTTTGAACTCATCTGTTTTGCTTATAACCTGTGACTACTTTATTCATTTTGGAGTAAGCTACTTTGAATTTTATTTTTGGGAAGAGAAGTTAGGGCAAAAATCAAATCAATATGTCTTCGTGGAAATCTCTGTGAAGATTTCTTAAAAAACAAATGATTTGATATGGAAACTGGATGGAAATAGATTTAACAGGTAAAATACATATGGAAGTGACAAAGACTGGAAACAAAAGCAAAGACTAATACCACACACATAAATTGAAGTAAACTCTGCCCAGAAGCCATGCAGTCTGTCCCATGAGAAGATCTGTGATGCTTGCTTGCTTGTAACTAGGCACCAAGAAGATACCACCCTATATATCATCTTGATTATTAACAAAAAAGACATTAAATGTTATCACACAACAGTGGATGTTATCCACAGCCCCTCCATATTTGTTATCCAGAGCAGCCTTCCTTGGTCTGATACCCTCCAGACATGTTGCAGTACCACTCCCATAATTCCATAGCAGCTAGCTACTTATTGGGCTGTGAATTTATGAAAATTATAGTCTAATATATCTTGAGGGTATAAGGTAGAGAAATGCTGACCAAAAGATACTGTCTGCATGAATGAAGCTTAAGTGAGATGTACTAGAAGAAATCTGCCTACTGAGAAAAAACTGAATGCATTGAGTTGCACTCTTCCTATGCAATGCTGTAGGATTCTTGCTCAACACTGAATTTCTGTAAGACTGTTGCTCAATGCTGAATTTTGCTTTGTTGGTCAAAAGATTAATATATTTCCAGTGTATGTCCTTTTTGTATTTCCTTCATCCCAATACTCTTCTATCATCTTTCTGTACTAATTTGAAGATTGCATACTTGCTTATCTTTCAAATACACTTATTTCTAAACATATATTAAAACTGTTTTCTCTCAAAAGCTGCATTCAAGCCAATTTGGTGACAATTTTTGAGACAGGATCCGGTCTGGAACTTTTGGGAAGGGAGAAGAACAATAGATCTGCATATTATTCATGGATTAAGTGACATGAAGCTGGCATTCACAAACAGAGATTGCTTCAAACATCTCTGTTTTGCATTCCTACCTGTAAAGTCCTATTCATGCTATAATCTGTAAAGTCTAACTCATATTACATACATCACAGTGTCTACTACATTAACTATCAATTTTCTCTCAAGGCAGGAAGTATATCATTGCTCCCAAATCAGTCTGTGGTAAGAGAACAGGTAGTATTTTCTATTTCTATGTACATTATTGTAGCTGAAAGCAAAGTATATTTCTCTGCTTCCCCATGGGCATCAAAAGCCATTTTGCTTGTTAAAATAACTCTGATTTGTAAGGAGAAATACTTACAACATTCTAAGAATGGTGGGTTGCCTCTTGTGTGTGCCAGGATTCCCAACAGAGTAATACATAGACAGTTCTGGTTTTATAACAGTACATTTTACAGATGGAGTTCCTAATTGTGCAGCTGCCAATACAGCACAAATAACTTGACTTGTGCTAATAGCTCTGTTAAATTACATGTGTGACTGAAACTGTGTATTGTATCCTTCCATAGTCATCTTGACCTGCAAAGTTAAATATGCCTAGTTAGTTTGCATTTCCCCTTTGTAAGAATGTTCTTTTATCTTTTATTCCCAAAGATGTTTTTGCTCTGAACTGTGCTACAGTAATACTATCTCCCAAGATTAATTTTGCCATCACAAAGGGCAAAGCTTTCCCTCCTTTTCACTTTCCTTAGAAGGATCACGAATTTGATAAAGAATCCTTTGCTTCTGAAACACTTTCCACTGCATTCTACTACTGTTGTGATTTCTGGATGCCTTCTCAATGGCTACCTCTAAGTTGTGGAAATCTTTCATAAGAAAGCTTAGGATGCCCTCCCTTACTATGTTTTGATTGCCAGTTAAAGACTTTATTTTTTTTTTTAAATTTTTTTACAGGCTTTAGAGAACATAAGATTTTTTAAAAAATAGGTTTTAAGATTTTGCTGCACTGTTTTAATTATACTATTTTTAAACTGCTTTTTAGCAATTTAAGCTGTATGCTTTCAACTGTTTTTAGTGTTGCTAATAGTTTACTCCCATTCAAATGCTTTTTGTATTTATTTATTGAATTTATATCCCACTTTTCTCCCAAATGAGATCCAAGGGAGTTTACAATAATCTATAAAGATTCTACTAAAAACATTTTTTACATTTTAATGTTGCTTTTTTTGTATGTTTTAACTCTGTTGTACTTTTGATTTGTAATGAATGAGTCCTTTTGTTTTTTTGATGGAGCCCTCATCATCATCATCATCATCATCAAAATGTTGGACATAGCCCATGCTGTCAAATTAGCAAAGTAAATTGATACCTATCTTGAAATATAGCACCTCTTACCAGAAAGAAAAATAAAGGTAGAGTTACTGTCTGCAAGAACTGTTTTACTGGAAAGGATAACCTAATCTGGCATTCTGTTTCTTGCGAGAGAAGACAAGATGCCCTATTGGTTTATTCACTCAGATCAGCCATAATGGGAAATGATCGAAGGTGAACCTAGGAGCCTCCAAATATCCAGAAGCTGTTGTACTCAAAGAATGCTATAGGTGTATTTTGGGAGGAGGGCCTTGGATAATGTCCTTAAGTGTGGCTAGGTAGATATCCTTCAGATAACCTGGACTGAAGATGTGCATTAATGGTGAAACCCAACGTTTTGAATTGGACTCAAATGATCTGGCAGTCGGTACAGACAGAAAAGTGTTGACATAAAATGCCTACATTGGTCAGTTCTAGTTATGAGTTTTGATGCCCTATTTTGGAGTAACTGAAATGTCCAGACTGTTTCCAAAGCCAGCCCAGTTATGACTCATCACAATAATCCAAACAGGGGCTAACCAGAATGTGAAGAGCTGTTTAAACAGTAGCAATTTACAAGGCATTACACACTATGAAATTGCATTATATAACCACAAATGATAAATATTAAGTTTGTTGTTTTAAAGTTATTCCCATTCCTTCTACTATTTAGTCCTTATTTATTTATTAGTTATGTGCTAGTACATTTTTGAAATGTTCTGTAAAGCCAGTGTCAGTACTGTATTTGGTTAAAAACAGCTAAAGGAGCTTCAAATAAAAACCAGCCCAGTTAAACCAATCAATTCAAAGTTTGGAAAAAATACTTTTGCACTAAAATTCTTAAAACCTGTCAGCCAGGATAGTCAGTGACTTTGCTGTCTGGGAGATCTGAAAATTGTAGTCCAAAAACCTAACTTTTGCAGATCAGCATAGACAGCAGATAGAGGAAGAAGAATAGCTAAAAATCCAAGAAAAGGAAAAAAATTAAAGTCAAAGAACAAAAACATCAGTGGCCACTGAAAGTCTAATAGAAGAAAAAATAGTTTTAAAATTTGTCATCTAAAGGATGTTACTGATGATAATTCCCAGATCTGTTCTGGGAGAAGATTTCACAAATGAGGCACTAGCAGGGAATCATAGAATCATAGTGGTAGAAAAGACGACAAGGATCATCAGTCCAACCTCCTGCCATGCAGAAATACACAATCAAAGTGCTCCCAACAGATGGCTATCCAGACTCTGTTTAAAAACCTCCAAAGAAGGAGACTCCACCACATTCTGGAGCAGTATATTCCACTGTTGAACTGCTCTTACTATCAGGAAATTCTTCCTAATGTTTAGGTAGAATCCTTTCGTTTGAATCCATTGCTCCATGTCCTAGTCTCTGGAGCAGCAGAAAACAAGCTTGCCTTGTCTTCAATGTGATAACTGTTCAAATATTTAAACATGGCTCTCCTGTCACCTCTTAATCTTCTTTTCTCCAGGGTAAATATACCCAGATCCCTAAGCCACTCCTCCTTGGGCATGGTTTCCAAGTTTTTTATCATTTTGGTCGCCCTCCTCTGGACATGTTCCAGCTTGTCAATATCCTTCTTAAATTGTGGTGACCAAAACTGGATACAATATTCCAAGTGGGGTCTGACCAAAACAGAATAGAGCAGTATCATTACTTTGATTGGCCTAGACACTATACTCCTATTGATGCAGTCTAGAATCACATTGGCTTTTTTAGCTGCTGCATCACACTGTTGACTAATATACCTGCTCCCTACTAGCATATCATGATAGGCATCTGGAGATGAGGGCCTTTGAAGTAGAGTTCAGAACTGGGCAAGTTCAATGGGAAAAGGATTTCTGTATTTCAGTAAGGGGATACATGTTTTTCCCAACCGTGTTTTGAATTGGGTTGCCAGAATTTGTGGTGTCTTCATCATCTGGATTTTCATGGACATTTTTTACACCCCTTCCCTCAGTTTTTGCATTTATTTATGTACTTTGCTTAATTGATTTTCCTGCATTGACCAAGCTTATTTATATTTTTTCTTTTTTTTTCTTTTTTTAAATTTTATTTTATTAAAGTTATAACTTGGATATATTTTTAGCTGTTAATATTTTAAAGTGTATACATATAAACATACAAAACCCTGTAAGCTTTGCAAATATGTAAATTATTGAGGCAATGTGCATTTTGTTTCCTCACAGCTTTCAGAAAGTGCAGAACAGCTCCTTTTGTTGAGAATGTTGAATCCAAAGAAATTCTTTTCCTTCTTTATTTCTAACCACTTTCCCACCTTACTTTCAAAATGCAGTTATTGCATTTTGATGAAGAACAACTGAATAGTTTCAAAATCTAGTTCTTCTTATCCCGTGGGCCATCTGTCTTGTTCTTATAAAATAATAGGTTTTTATATTCAACTTGCACAATTTTGAAACAAAACAAAACCCAACACCCGTGGCATGTATAAAAAAAGTTGATGATTCCAACTGAATAAGCCAGTTGGAGTAAATTTTATCAGCATTTAATCTTTCTTGAAGAAGATGCACATGTAAAGGGGGCATAGTTCATTTCTAAGTGGAATTTTGATCATGGAAAATAAACTAACAGTCTTTGTGTTGTAAACACAGAGATGTCAAACTGTCACTTTTTGCTGTCCCCAGGTCATGACACTAATGCACTGTAGTAAGAAAACAGAACAAGATTTTTCTCTACTCATACTTATCCAAGCCCCCCTATATAATACTAGAACCAGTGATCATCTGGTTAAGCTGAATGGTTGGAGATTCAGTACAAATGAAAAGTCTGTGTTCATTACCACAAGCTAGAATGATTTCCATCTTGGTTGGCTTTAATAGGAATTAAACAAATCCATGGAGAATAAGGTTATCAATGAGTACTAGATTTTATGGCCATATACTACCTGCAAGATCAGATGTAATGTTCCTCTGAGTATAATTCACCTGAGAAAAACACTGTGAAAAGGTTACCTTCCTCATGTCCTGCTTGTGGAGTTCCAGTCATCTGGCTGGATCCTCTGGGAAAGAGGCTGCTGGAAAGGTATTTTGATTGGCCCAACTGAACTATTATACTGATTTTGGTACCTTCTCACTAATAATTTTCTGAGCTGCAAGGTCCTCTATTGGCTGCTTTTTCAACAGTTTCTGTTATCATTGATATGCATCATGATCAGTTAGGAAAATGTTTGTCACTGGTAGAAAAGCTGAAGCTGATGAAGTCATAATTATGTGATTACGGAAACCAATGCAAAATGTAGCACTGTGTTCTCTGTCTGAAATGGGCATGCATGTAGGTTGGCTTCTGAGTTGCTTCCATGATTTTATGTCGAAAATGGCTTGAAGGTACTGGCTCAAGCTCATTTGGTGACATTGGCATCAAATCACTTGAGCTGAATTGAGGCTTGTACCTGAGGTTCCAATCAGTGTCAATTTCTGTGTTGCAAACTTTTCCTACCCAAATTCTGGTCATTAATGCTTAGAATGTAGTTATGAGCCTTTGTGTCTCACTCACATAGTGAGAACAAAGAGCAAGATAACCTGCTGTTCTGGAGAGTTACATGAGCATCTCTCAGTAGTATAGTCTTTGAAATAACAGTAATAGCTGTAGGAAGGTTATGTTCCCCCACATTTTTTATCATACAGGTGAGTGCCTGTCTCCCACAGGGCTTTCTTTCCAAAGAGAGAGGAGAAACAAGGGGATGGGAAGGAGAGCACAGAATAGACAAGGGCTACGCTTTGCTCCTAGCTTGCTGCCTTAGGGCAGATTTTTTAGTTCAGAAGCTAAAAGGGGATGAGTTGCCTCAGTGTTTTGCAGCTTAGTTTGCAATTTTTGATCAGGAAGACTGAATTGCACAAGGAAATGAAAAGCTGAGGTTGTGCTATCTTTGACACAAAGCTGAAACAATAGTGTACTGGTCTCTTCTCTGCAGTTGCAGGGTGTATCTCAAAATTAAGGATGCAACCATGTTTGAGTGAAATCATAATGGAGGACATTTTAGGGCTGAGCTTAAACAATCCACCTTACATTTCACTGTCCCATTTCCAGATGGACATGCTGGTATCATTTTGGTGACTTTTGTGGGGACGAAAGGGTGTGAAACTTGGCACTCATGACTGGAGTCAGTATTTTCATCTACGCAGGAAAATAACCTATGGTGGGAGTAGGCAAAGTGTGGCTTTTGGGTACAGCCCCCCCCCCCAGCTGCTTTTAAGTCTCCAAATTCCCCAGAGTGTCCTTTTTCAGGCAAAAAAAGGAGGAAGGGGAATTGTCTCTGGGGATCCTTTCACACTATAGAATTCTAGCAGTATGATTCCACTTTAACTGCACTGGGATCCTTTCACACTATATAGTTATAATGCTATAATTCCACTTCAGTTCCCATGGATTCATTCTGTGGAATCCTGGGATATTTACAGTTTAGGGAGTGATAATTTAGGACTCTATAAGATGCAACCGTGGTAGTTAAAGTGGAATCATAGTGCTACAACTGTAGAGTGTGAAAGGTCCCCAGGAGAGACAATTTACCTTTTGAATAAGCTGTAGCCTGCCTCCACACTGCTGAATGTTTTTAGAAGTTTTTCAAGACCAGAAGTGGCCTCCCACTGTGGTTCTACATATGTTGTTGGATTGAATTTCTCAATATTCATCACCACTGTCTATGCTGGCTCGGGCACATTACAGCCCAACAACATCTGGAGGGTCATACCTTGACTATTCCCGCTTTAGAAGAATTATTTTTTCCCCTTGCCTCTCAGAACTGGAAACACATGCCATCTGAAAGAAGCAATTTGGCTTGGATTCAGAATTCTTTTTCTCAGTGTGTTTTTCTCTGGTTCCTTCTTTGCTCTTTTTGTTCCAAAGGTTCTGTTTCAGTATCCCTTGTTCTTTTACAGGCCTGGGAAAGAGAAACACTTGTAACACAATAACACTTTCCTAATTTTTAAAATGTTGACTTGTGAAGTTTGACAAAAGAGAATACATCCTGTTAAAATATCTGGTAGAATAACTGCATGCAGAACATGTCTCTGCTTTACTCAGATTATTTTTATTACAGTCCTCTCCGGTTTGTTCATTTGTTGGTGAGTTTATATGTTTGAAATTTTTCTTTGTGAAACAATATTATAGACAAATCAAAATTTTGGCATGAGATCTGTTCTGAAGCTTTCAAAGGAGTGCTTTTCTATTATTGCTTTAAAAATCAGTATCAGTGTTTCTATATTGGATTATACTGTGGGATAACTGATTGCATTGTACTTTGCTTTTTAAGTTTCACTGAGTGTCTGTCCTGTTCTTTCATTACTGTAGTGAAAGTCACCTTTAACACTTTAAGATTTGCATGGATTTTATGGGATTGTCTTGAAATGAGTGCCAAGGTATAAAAGCCGTATGGCTGAGATACTTTTATAACACATGCTTCATAAACCCATGTAAAGTAGTGCAGTGCATTTCATCCTGAAAGATTACATCATTATGTTCCAGAAAAATGATAATCTGAAGCCATATCTACTAATTAAATATGTTATTAATGTTAATTTCTAAGTAATAATAAATGATGTTACAAGGAACTGGAAGAATGGATCCAAGAATTCTGGTTTTGGGGACAGAAAAGCCCAGATATTCACTGAAAAAGAACTGATGCCACTTACAGGTTGGAACCTGGGAATTTGTGAAATCAGACTAGAAAAATGTTACAGAATGGAGTGGCGTGCATTGTATTATCTCTCTATGTATTTTTTGAAAGCTGACTAATTAGGTATGGTAAATTGGTAATATATGTCCTCAGTTCTGGATTGTGCAAGAACTCTTTCACACTACACAGTTAATAGAACTATGATTCAGCTTTAACTGGCATGTCAACGGCCTACTGAATTCAGGGATTTGCAGTTTAAGGATAGGAATTTAGAATTCTGAGCCAGAGAGTTTTAATGCTGAGCTCAAGAGCTATCGATCCCAGGATTCCACAGGACGAAGCCATGGCATCTAACGTAGAATCACAGTGCTATAACTGTGTTTTGTGAAAGACCCTGTACTAGAAAAGGGGTAGAATCATTTTACAAAAAGTTATATCAGAATTTAACGTCTGTCTCCTTGTTCCTCTTTCTCAAGGGTCTTTGCAAGAGGTCTGAGAACTATTTGATTCAAAAACTAATCCCTCATTGGCTTCAGCCACCCTTGTGATCCCTAGAATTCTTCTACTCTCATGGCTTTAATTTTCCTTATGTGACTAAGCACATAACTAAAATCTGATTTGCTGTATAGAGTTACAGTGGGATAGTACCCATGACAGGATTCCTTATTGGTTGTGTTTTGTGGCTCAAGGTGGAATGTAGAAAAAAATGTGTCAAAATAGAACTGGAAGAAAAACAGTACTTGGCTTAGTCTGAAGTAAATGTATCCTCTGAGTAAGGAAGGTTTTATGTATGTGTGTGTATAAAGGGTTTTTCAAAGTACAATAAAAATTACTGATGATTTGAAAAAAGGAAAAAGAAAATGAAAGAAAAAGAATAAAAGAAAGAAAGTGCTATATAAATAGAAATAATAGACAAAAAGAAAGTGTGGTTTCTGACTTTTTTTCTCGATGGTTATACGTACATATAATATACTAGATTGTTTTCTTCTAATAACAGAATCTTACTGATTGCCAAAAGCAAACTTGCAATTTTTTTTAAAGAAGTCTCTAAGAGGTTTCCAATCTTTTAGAAATGTTTCCAACTACTTTTCTCTAATCAAAACAACTAATTTGTCCATTTCTGCTAGATCGGTCAGTTTCAACAACCATTTCTTCCTAGTAAGTAACATAAAAATATTTTGGATGAGGAAGGAGTTTTGTGACTACAAGCTCACTGCAGTGATGTGGACTATGCCTGATTCATGAGTGTACACAAATATGTTATCTTTTTTTGTGTGATTTGAAGTGTTCCCACAAATGAACGTCACAGTGAATTAGCTGTGGAAATCTGAATTTTAAAAATAACAGATAGCAGATTTGACTTTTTGTTTTGTTTTGTTATTCTTTTACTTGTAAAGCACCATGTACAGTAATGATGTTACATAAATGTATGATAATAATAACAAATTCAGTGTGCTTACTTAGTTTCTAGATATTTAAAGAGATGATTTACATATGCATGTTTTTCACATATAATCTAGTTATTATCTGTGTGAACAACCCATTCCCAGATCACATGTTCTCATTGCTACATTTCTCTAAAACAGCAGAACCTTTCAACAGGATCGATTTACATATTCAGGTCTGATATAATTAAGAGAAACACATCAGAACTTTGTAGGAACTAAAGTCTGGAATTAAGTAGTGACCTCTTAGACAGTCTGCATACAGCTCGGTCTTAGAGCCTGCTCTTAACTGATCGGAGAGGTTAGACAATCATTTATGAGTCTAATTAACTGAGACATGAACAAGTTTTTCCTCCTATATAGAGCTCCTTTGTGTGAAGCATGGATTCAGTCAGGGAGTCTGTAAGTAACTTCCATTCCTTATTTCATCAAAGCATCCAACTTTGACTTACTAGATTCAGAACAACAGGGATAATAGCTGGACATCAAAATATGGCTTAATATCCTGGCTTGTTCTGAAACTGATGACCGTAGTTTCATGACTTGACTGAAATGGCAAGCTGTTGCTAATTTAAAACTTCTTGGCAATACAAAGAGAGGAACAAAGTAGTTTTACACATGAGTTGCTAACTCATATTTCAAATTTTATTGAGCTATAGTAAGGTCATTAAAATATGGTCGTTATATGTAAGTTAAAATATAGTGGTTGTCATTGGAAGTGGGAAAGGAAATGATCTTATAAAGAACAATATATAAAAAAATCTCCATTCATTACTAAAAGAATTCAGTGGTGCCCTCAGCTGCTGGAAGTCCTCAGTTGGTTTGATGGCTGGTTCATTTTTTTTTAAAAAATTTTTGGTCCCTGAGATATTACTACATGAAAGAAATGGCTAGGTTAGAAACATTTCCATTTCATATGCCAGCTTTCCACCATGCAAGCAGCTTTTGATGCTGCAGAGTATTCAAAGATTCAGGTTCAATTATTATTTCCAATTGGTGTCAACTTATTGAATCAATGGGAACTTGACAAATGAATAGTTGTGCAATTTCCATTGATTCAATGGTTCTACTTGAGTTGCACTAATAATTGTTTTGTTTGTCTAATAGTTTTTAAATTTATGTGTTGTATAATGTTTTCACAATACATATTTTTAACTTATAAGCTGTCTTCTGTCCCATGTTAGAAGAAAGGTGGAATCAATATAAATAAGTAATTTGCATTTAGCCCACACCCAGCTTGCATTCTGAGGTGATCCATTCTACAGGGTGTGTAACCCTACTCTGGAACTAATACAAGTTATTTTCAGACTTTCGGAAATGTGTAGATTTTGTACATAGAGGATTAAGTAGGACAGCAAGCACAAAGTCTATGGACATAAACACACTGTTAACTGTACCTTCAAAAATGCAGCATGTTGGTTGTACAAATATAGCTAATCAATATTTTGAGTACAGGACTGCGGGCAACAGTGGCCAACATGTTTCTCCTCTCAACATCAGTGGCATCTTGAGTTTTCCCACTGCCAGAGGCAGGAAGAGAATGGTTGCTACTCCCCCCATCTACCCAAACATGCCCCAAATTTTCTTCCCTCACCACATCTTCTGTCTGCATGATCTGTTTCACAAAAAGGAGGTGATCTGTTTTGCTAGGCACCAATTTTGCGTAAAAATGCAACAGTCACTTTGAGTATCAAGCACTTTACATAGCAATTGGTGGTTGAAAGAAGGAGCTATGCAACTGTGTAAGCCATACAAGTAAGTAAACAGGGTTCAGTGGAAACCAGTTCTGGCAAGAAGCTGCACTAGCAAAATGGGATGCAGCAAAATGGGAGGCAACAAGGATATAAGTTGAGGGGGTTTGGTCAAATTGCATTGCTGTTCTTTTAATAGTTAATTAATTGTTAATTCTTATGTGCTTTAGGGGGTTGGTTTTAGCTGGGTTGGTGGGTGGGGGGGAGTGGGTATGTTTTTAATGTCTTTTAATGTCTTTTAATGTATAATGTATTTCATGCTGTTCGCCGCCTCGATCCATGTGGAGAGGCGGGATACAAATAAATGTTGTTGTTGTTGTTGTTGCTCCCAACACTAGGGGCCTTTCCACACTACACTGTTATACTGCTATTATTCCACTTTCAACCTCCTATGGAACCCTGGGGCTTGCAATTTAGGGAGGGTCCTTTAGGATTCCCAGCCAGAGAGCTCTTTGGCCTCAGGAAACTACAAACCCCAGAATTCCACAGGAAGTTGAAAGTGGAATAATAGCACTATAACAGTCTAGTGCAAAAAGGCTCTAGGAGTGTCCTTACACCTGCTGCCCAGTCTGTGGCAGCAGAAGACTGGGCAGAAGTTGTAGGGATGCTCCCAGTGGGAGGAGCAGTGCAGTTCATTCGGGTCAACTCTAATCAACAAGTTCAGTCTGTAGATATTAGTAGCATATGAAAATGATAATGTATGTATATATGTTCTATCAAGTTGCCTGTCAACTTATAGTGACCTTATGAATTTTTTTTTACTTTTATCTTTTTATTCATAAAATAAGTAAAATTTCATACATCCTCTATAGTACTGTTTCCAATTGCTTTTTACATGCTATCATCATCAATTGATACAGTGCATTCCAATATCTGATATGGCTGTTATAACTGCATGTCTTAAGCAAAACTTAAACTTCTATACATTTATGGAAACTAACATATAACTTCCCTTGCCATATCACTGATATTTCTTTTCACGCTTTGTATATACAGCTTTTACTACTTCGAAATTTCATACACTCTCTCTTTATTTCTCCTATTTTAGTTTGGTGCACTTTGTTTTGCCTGGAGCTATCTTGTCCTACCATTGCTAATCTCTTCTTACCATCTAATTTCTCCACTCTTCTTATATCCGTACATTATTATCCATCCTTTCTCCAACATTTTCAGCTTTGATTTTAGCAAACTTTAACTTTCCATCTATTATTAATATAACTAATCACCGGTTCCGAATCCTTCTCCACTTCTTTGGTTGATTTTCCCTTCAAATAATGGGAAAATAAGTCACACTCTTTAAGTTCAATGATTTTAAAAAACCATTGCTCTAAGTTCAGTGTTTCTGGATTTTTCCACATTCTAGCAAAATTTAGTCTTGCTGCTGTGACCAGATTTAGTAATATCCTATTGTTTTTGCCAGCAAAAGTCTTTTCAAACATGTACGTCATGTTTAGCAAAAAGAATTCCGGGGCCAGTGACCTTATGAATTTCATAGGGTTTTCTTTGGTAAGGAATACTCAGAGGTGGTTTTCCCAGTTCCTTCCTCTGAAATATGGTCTACAGCACCTGGTGATCTCTCATCCATATACTAACCAAGGCTGACCCTGTTTAGCTTTCCAGATCAGATGGGATCTGATGCCTTAAGGGTATTAGACCCTGAGAATGGTAATACATTGGAGAAAAGGGCTGGGATTCTGCTTGAGACTGAATTCAGGCAGATTTCTGCAGAAGCAGATGGTTCTTAACTTTTTAGCTCAGTACCTTGCCTTTGGCAACTACAGAGATGCCACACATACTGAGCCCTGTGGTGGTCTTTCTAGACGTTCTTCATGGACAGCTTTGTATGTATGTATGCATATCTATCTATCTATCTATCTATCTATCTATCTATCTATAGATATACATATATATATAGACACACACATATGTGCTTAAAGCACAGCAGCAGTGTTTTATGCATGATGAAATGGCCATTGTTGTCCCAAGTAGAACAGCTCTTCTTTAGCTCAGCAGTTATTCCATCATCAGGACAATTCTGTGTGCTTCTGCCTAAAAAATAAATAAATAATGAAATGAATCAGGCAAACCTGGAGAGTATTAAAAAAGTCCCAATAACATGACAAACTGACTGCCTATAAGCGAGAATTAAATGCCTTCTATTTATTCTTGTGAACAAAAAGCATTTATTTCTAACCTGTCTTATTCATTTACTAAGATGCTTCCTGCTAATGTAACTCCACAGTGATATTGTTACTGATATTGTATCTATGAACTTCCCAGAATCCATTTAAAGAGGCAGAATGAGATAATTTGCACTTGAAATTTATGGTTGGTTGGGGAAAAAATTAATAAGGCACAAGGAATGGTGATATTAATAGAACGAGCCCTTTATGGTAGGTTGTTTCTTTCTCAGTGGAAAAGATCTTTTGTGTCAGAATTGCTGCTGTGTGGGCAAAAAAGATATACAAGGATCTGTGGTTGTAATGCATAATTAAGGATGGGGTGAAAAGTAGTGATACAGTTTCATAGGCTCCATGTGTGATTTGCAAAAGAAGGTAGAGATATAGCTTAATGCAGATGATGGAGGAGGCCTAAAGGCAGGGTAGTCAAAGTTATTTCCCCTCAGTGGTACCATGACATACAGGGACCAGAACAGGCTCTTCATTAGGCAAAGCGATGTGGCTGCCTGAGGCAGCAGTTTTTGAATGTGAAGAAAGGCTGGCAAACTTTTTGTTACCTATTTTTTTTTATCACTGTATTTTGCTACTAGTTGGAGTAAAGGTCCTTGCTGGATTTTTTAAAACCTAATTTGACAAAATAACAGTTGACTTTAGATAGTATACATCTTGATTTAAGCAGGCAGTCTCAAGTACATCATTTGCTGCTCTCTCCCAGGCAGCAAATTACCTGTGGTCAGTTCTGACCAGGTCTGTGAAAGACCCCAGTTACACAGCCCTTGGGAATATGTTCAGGTATATATTCTTTCCCTATTTACCAGAGGCAGCTCCTATTTTCTACAGAGGTCACCTTAATAAGTCAATGGATTGGTCTGGTGTTAAAATAAACCATAGCTCGATGAAATGAAAAAAATAGTGGAGCTCAGATTTTCGATGGTGCTGCTAAACAGGGGTATTTAGACATTTTTGCTTCTGTTTTACATTAACAGCAGTTTGCTGGGTCAACTAGCGCAATAAGTTGTGATTAGTCTTAACTACAGTTTATTGAAACAAGCTAACTTCAAACCATAATTTAAGAAACTGTCATAGTTTGGCAAGCCATTGTTAAGATTATCCTTGCCATAGGAGAAAAGGGAGAGAGGAGTGTTCAAACCATAGGCTTGCTGTGACTTCTTATAACAATAAATTATGCTTTAGCATTAAGTTCCCTGTACATGACTTTGTTTAACGGAGCACAAGCATGTTTAACATGCATCATTCATTCTTCAGAGTTCATGTCCCTCCTACAGTCATTAGAAATTATCTTTCTGAAAGTGGTGGATTTGTCTTGCATAGATATGAACATACACTTTGTAATGTATGCATTTCCATTTCATGCAATCCAGCTGTAAAGCAATAGTTTTTTCACAATATATAGCAAGATAGTTGAATGTTCTGTTTTATATGGGAGCAGCAGAAGAGGAAAACCAAGCAACATATTGGCTTTTATCTGAAAAGGAGAGGATTATTGCAGATTAAGTAAATCCAGCAACAAAACAGAGTCTTCAACAATATGTCATAATGACAGAACCTTTGTTATGGAAATAAGGTGTAATAATAATAAATAATATTTAAATTTAAATTTAGATAATATTCAAATAATGCAAAATTAAAAATAACAGTAGTTTTGTACAATGCTTTCAAATGTGTAAAGCACTGCATGTAGAATTTCAGTATCATAATTAAATTTCCAGAAATATTGCTGAATAATAACCATGAGATTTAGGAGAATGCATTCTAAAGGCCTTTGTTAATAGCATAAGAGGGTATTTATCTATTTTAACACTGGCAGAGGGAAAACTCATTTTGGCAACATTGTTCTAAAGTACATTTTTGCCCAAAGTAATTGGGCAGGAGGTTGTATGTTACCAGTTGCACAACATCTTGTACAATAACATACCCCTCCAATTTTTCTGACTTGGCAAAGACAATCCCTACTAATCCTCTACTGTCTCAGTTTTTCACCTCCTACATATACTCATGTATATGTCTAAAAATTTTAGTCAAAAATTGATCCAAAAAACCTGGCTCGGTTTATCCATGGGTCAAGGTGAGTACTGTATCTTAACTCTTATCAAAAGAAGAACCATCCCTTTCTCTGAGTAGAGTGGTGAAACACAAGAGTTGTAGTCCGTTCTGGGAGAGCCTAAAAGAAGTACTGACACACTCTACTCTCTCTGCTGCATGCTGCTTCTGGCCCTTTTTCAATGCCTGGGTGGAAAAATGGTTCTTCCTCTCAAAGGAAAGCTGTGAGAATAGAGAGGACTAGTACTTCTTTTTGGTTCTGCCAGAATGGACTAAGCTTTCACCTTTTGCAACTCTGTGACAGAAGAGGATAATTCCTTTTCTGATAAGAGTTACTCCTGTACCTTAACTTTTGTCAAAAAAAGGAAACATCTTCTCTGAGCTTTTTCACACTTTGGGGGGAAAATGGGGCATTCTGATACTTACTGGGCTGGCGCGCTCCCTCTGCTGATCCAGGCTGATCCGGAGCAGTGCGTGCCCACGCTACACACTTCTCCAGGGACGAAAATGGTGCTTTCTGGCTCTCCACCAACTGGAGAAGCTCGCCAGCCTAAAGCCCGCCCCCGGAAGGTTTGCAGCCTTGCGCTGGTGTGAGCCTGCAAATCTACACATTAGCACAGCGATGGACTGGGGCACGCTATGCTATTGAAAGACCTCTTTTAAGCGGTCTTTCAATAGCACGGCGAACCACCAGTTCTGGTCGTTCTGGAGCGGGCTGAAGTCCGGACATACATAAAGTAGTCTGGACCCAGTCCGTCCGTAAATGCAAATGTCCTCGCCGGAGGACACTCTGCCCCGTCGCTAAATAAAAGTGCAGAAAAGGCCTCTGAGTGGCAAAAGGCCTCCCTGGACAGGAAAATGGTTGTGGCAGTGGCCAGGTCCAGCTGGCCCTTGAGGTGGTGCTGGCACTTCCCCTCCCTGTGGGAAGACCCTTGATTTATCCACAGGTCATATCAAAAACCATAATTTTGGCTCCAAAACCTGCTCTTGGCTTATACATGAGGCCGACTTATACACAAGTATATATGGTACTTCTAAAGTGTCCCAGTTTCTCTCTCCTCTTTCCATTTTCTCCCCTTTTCCATCAGTTGCTGCAAACTGAGGTCAAAATGCAAAGGTAATTAACTGAGGGAGGGGAAGAGGAAAGGCTGCCATCCCTCCTAGCTTCAGTCTTTTTCATTTATAACTTTTTAAACCATCTTGGTATTGCTTGTCCCAGTTTTCATATGTGAAATGTTGGAGGGTATGCAGTAAAAACTGTGCTGGGTACCACAGTTTTGCTAAATCCAAGCCCTGATAATGTTTGACACACCAGGTTTTGTACTGGTGCAATGACATAATTGGATACAAGTAATCATTTTCAGACTCCAAATACTAATTGACCTTCTTGGGATTTCTATACCTTGGACTATAGACTGAGATGATAGTATGCCCCAGGGATCACATGCAATTCCCAACTTCTTTTGAGATCCCTAAGATGCCCCTGACCATCCCCCCAGTCCACAGGCTTATCATATTTTTAAATTGTTTTATGTGCAGAAAAATTGCAAAAATATCACTTGGAACAAAAATTCTATCCTAAATAAGCACACTGACCATATGACCTCCCAACCATCTCAATTTTTCAGCCGAAAGGGGGCTGGAAATCCAAAGGGAAAACAGGATGTTGAATTCTGTTTATTTCTATGACTTATTTTTGGTTGAAAGTCAGGAGATAGTGTCTGAAATTGTCCGTCATCCCAGCTGCTGTTACCTGCCCCAAGGTAGATGATTTGGAGCATGAGCCAAGACAGCTTGCTACTAAGAAATATCTGGAGTAGGGATTTATGTATTTATTTAATGGATATTGTGTTCTTCTCCTGAATGGGACACAAAACGGCTCACATAGAAAGATGGGAAAGACTATGTGCTGTCAATAATGTCCTGGCTGAAAAATGGGTTTACTTCAGAAGAATAGCACAATGGTGAGAATTTTGTACAGTCTTTCCCCAGCATTTACAGATCCTAAAGGTTTCAGGAGATTATTCTGCTCAGAAATATACATTGGTTCTTTGCATGATAGTTGAGTTTTCATGTGTGTGCAAAAACCCATCTTGTTTTGCACAAAAACACTGTTTCTAGATAGCTCCAAAAAAGCAACATCTGCCTATCTTGTACTTACCCCCAAACCCAAACAAACAAGAAACCCCAATGCCTTATGGCTGTTTGTTGTGTGCAATATTTTTTTGCTTTTTTTGCACAAAAAATAGTAATTGCGCACAAAAACCACACAAGTAGCAAGCTGGAAAATGTGTTTGGCCAAGAAACAAAAAAACAAAAACAAAAAACATTCCCCAAAAAGGGAAAAAAACCCACTTGTGCATACATAACACAAAACCAGCCACTTTTAAAATTCAAGATTGCTGTTTTCTGAACAAGAACAAGTTTGTTTTTTCTTCTGCTAAATTAAAGAGCAATCTTGCAGAAATATCATGTAGTTATTTCTGTGCAAAACTTTTTTTTGTGCAAGATTTTTTTTCTTTTCAGGGAAAACCACAATCTTGCACACACACAAAAAAGTGTGGTTAATTTTGTCACAGTCTTTTTGACATAAAACCCCATAGTTCTCATTGAAAGCTCACAGACTTATTTCTGCGCATAATAATTTCCCAAAACATGTTGGGATGTGCAAATACTGGGCAAGAACAGCTTAGAAATACTGGTACTTGTTTTCTTCACAGTAGGAAGAGAACTGTGGAAAGTATCCATCTCACTTGCAAGACATGACAACCAGTCTCATAAAGCTTACAGGACTGGTGCTACCTGTTTCCATTCTAGCAGGATCCCTTTCTTTTTTTCTGGGTCTGCATGTAGGCCACCAGTCTAGATTGTGTCCTTCGTTAATCATCCACACAAGACAATTTCCACAGCCAGAAGCTGTACCAGAACAAAAGTCCTATTTCATCCAAGTTCATTTTCCATGATTTCTTTTAACAGTAACATACTCTCTACCTTTTCTGATCTACGGAGAAAAACAATATCTAATAAAATGTTCTAGAAAGTATCAAGGTGAGCCATAATTTCCTTTTTAATAAAAGACTGCCATTTAATCCAATATTATAGCAAATGATTAGATCTTAAAAGCCTATAAATTATGTTTGACAATACTCTGGTGTTCCTTATGGCAATTATAAATGGTGGCTCTGGGCATTGGCAGTGAAGCACATTTCTTGCTAGTGTTTGTTTATTGGCTTTAAATGAAAAGTGATTAATCTAAATCACTATTGGGGTGGATCCTTTACTGAAGACACATAATGAGAAGAGGCAGGTTTGCCCTTTGACAAATGTAAGATATTCTTTTTGCACACACAAAAGGTTGCGCTTTTTAGATTTTGTTTTGGGTCTTCTTTTGTGGTGGTAAGAGAAAAAAGGAGGAGATGAAGAGCCCTGAACCCATGGGATTAAATCTAGTTATTAGTCCCAAAATGCATTGGATCAATAAGATTTATTTTTTTAAAATTAAAATACTTATATCTTAAAATCTCAGGGAAGAATACTTTCAAGCCATTTTAAATTTCAAGCAGGAAGGATAAATCAAAGAGACTAAGAGTATATTCAACAATTTTACAAGTTAAAATAGTGTATGTATAAACAATTTGCATGTACATATTTTGACAAAATCATTAGACTCCAAAAGCTGGAACAGAGAGGACATTTCCACAGCTAGGGAGTCTCAGGAGAGAAGGCACTCAACATAAGGATCAATTTACCATTCAACAAATTATCTGAATTGCTTGTTGAGACAGGTAATTGCATTTAGTCCATGAGATTTACTCAGAGTAGGCTTTTCAGAGTTTGGTTCACAATAAAAGTTGATGCTGACTTCAATAAATCAAATTAGTTGGGATTATACTATCATTGCCTCATGTTTGGGGCCGAATCATTGCCAACATGTGGGAGGAGAATTTCAGGCTTCTGTCTAGAGGGTTCTTTTGGAATCCAGTAGAAGGCTTTTCTCAATGAGCAACTCAAAGGGATTGAATTAATTATTAATGGTCCATAGATGTCACAGGCAGTGGCTGTGATTATGGTCAGCAATGAAGTGCAGACAGTTAAAGCCCACCAAGGATGGCCTGACTGGTCCCCTCGTTGTCATTCCTCTGGTTGACAATGGCATTTCTATTCAAGCAGGCCTGCAGTAATTGATTGCCAGCTACACAAGGATGTGGAACCTTTTAAATGTTTTAATTAATCATCATTATTACTGAGATGTTTTTGAAGAATTTTAATTGTCTTTTACTTTAACTAATATTAATGCTTATGGAAATAGAAAATGCGTAACCTCTCACATTGGAGAGGCTGAAGTTTCAGAGAAACTATTTTTTGCTGCTTCTGTGTTCAGACACGAGTCATCTGTTGTTGATGTTACTGCGTTTTCTATGGTTGCTTGCCAATGGGACATTTCCATTCAATGCCATAATAGATTTGGGACTTGCATAAAGTATGCTGGTAAAAGAAGACACACCTTTCCTTACATACCTCTGTATTGACCATGGAATGACAAGAACTTTATTCATGTGGTCTTCACATGTTCACTGAATACATAGATGGAATACATAGGCCCTATCCCAACTCTCAGATGTTCAGGAGATGGTGAGAACATTGCATATATCCATACATGGTTGATCTGATTGCGTGATGTGGGACTCTGACCTTTGTAAAGTCTCCAATAGCATGCAGAATGCCTAGTCATAAGCAACCTGAACAATCATAGCTTCTTTCACATCTTTCACTAAAAGCAACGAGATCTAGAGTGAGTAGAAGTGGGCAAAATATCTTTCATCTCTGCATACATATTTTTGTCGGGGGGGGAGGTTGGGCTATTCCTTGGATTTTATTCAATAACCTTGATAGAAATAGATTTCACTTTCCTAATGACACCTTTGACCTTATGGCTATTTCATGGAAATTTTTCCCTGTGAACAGCTGCCAGGCTTTAGCAAAACCCAGGGCCCAGCTGGTCAACCTCAGATAAGAGACTCAAAGGGCTAGAAGATGAAACAGAAGGCTGAATTGCAGAAGTGAGAGTGCAGTGGAATTATTCTTTACTAATAAGATGAATCACTAGAAATGAGGTGGAAAGGTAGAAATATCTGATAACATCTGGACAGTTGTTTTCTGAGACCCACATTTTGACTCTTCCAGACATCATATCACACTGGAAATATGCAGCAGTTGGCCTACTAAAAAGTGAAACATTGGGAAATGTGGATACCCATCTGCTACATAGTAGCATTAAAAACTCTGTGACCTTCACATATGTAGCCATAGATTCCGACTGGCCAAAAAATGGACGTTGGGATGATAAATTGCTAAATGAAAATGTTGATCCATTATATGGAAATATGCAGGAACATTTAACCAAAATGTTAAGTTGCTGAAGCATATGTCATATGAAGAAAAGCTGCAATGTTTTGGATTGTTTAGTTTAAAGGGGAAAAAATAGAGGTGATCATAGAAATTTGTATGACTTAGATCATTTCTGCCCTATGCTCTTATAGTGTTATTATTCCACTTTCAACATCCTGTGGAATCCTGAGGTTTGCAGTTTAGGGAGGGGCATTTAGAATGCTCACCCAGAGAGCTCTTTGGCCTCAGTAAACTGCAAACCCCAGAATTCCATCGGATGTTGAAAGTGGAATAATAGCACTATAACAGTGTAGTGTGGAAATCGCCTTAGTGTAGTATGAAGAAAGTACATGGGGTAAGATTTTCTCCTTCTCCAATAATATTAAAACTTAAAATCATTGGCTTTAAGCTATGACTATTCTTAATTTCCTGTGACCTCAGAACAAGGTTAGGAAGTCTTTAAAGCCTTATTTATTTGATAACTTTTAGTGGCATTGTAAGGGAAAATCTGTGTGCTCCCAAGGACTCTTCCTTTTAAAAGTAGTGTTCCCCCCCACTCATGTATGGCAGTCTTTGAATCTCCTATCTACTCTGCAGATGTAAGCAAATGTTACTAATGTGATACAGATGTCTCTTATCCCCTGAATATAAGTGGATCAGGAAACAAAACAAGTCTCACGTGGAAGCTAGCTTGAATCCTGAAGAGTTGATTTGATTTTTCAGATAGGGACTAGATGTGAAAAACCTTTTGCTAGTATAGTGCAAAATGAAAACCCTTTGGGAAACAGCAAGCAATAGAAGATCAGGTTTGTATTTCTATGGTATACTGAGTTTTTGTCATGGTAGCCCTGGAGAGTAGGAAAAGGTGATAATTCCTATTGAACTGTTTTTTTGCTGAAATGAGGCTTTGAGATTTTCAAAAAATAGTTTTAAACACTGACCTTAAACTTTCTCAGTTTGCTCCTACTCTGAGGACTGGCCAAGGAATTTTGATGCCCGAGGTGCTGGATATTATTATACTTTTCTTACTTTCTGTTGCATGGAAGGGAGTTGACCATACTGGCAGCTGATATGAGTTTATCACTCAAGCCAGGACAGTGTTATCCACTGCACAAGGGGAGGGGGCAGGCTGTGTGGCACTCACTGCTTTTTCTTCTGAGGGAGAGTGCCTGCACCAGTCGAAATCCTGAGTAAGGAGCAAAGACACCAATGCTTGGAGAAACAAACTAAAGACTTTATTATAGGAACTCCATTCTAAAATAAGAAAGATACTCAGGGAGGTAATCTTATCTGGCCTCATTCTCGAGAAATGCCGAGAAAGAGAGACTGACAGGAGGAGAGGAAAAGATTAGAGATGGGATTAATCTAGAATTTTCTGAATCTGGATCCAAATCCCTGGAAGGTTCAGGAAATCCACGAATCTCATGAATCTTGAATGTTTCGAATCCTTTTTTTAAAAAAGAGTTTAAAAAGTGATGACCCATTCTGCACATTCCTATAGGCAGCCTCCGAAGCACCTGCACTGGTGGCAGTGGTGGGGATACAGAGAAAGGGCAATCGGCCTCTTTTCACACCCCGCCACAGCGAGTGCAGGTCCCAGGGCATGCAGGAACGGCCCTGGGGCATGCAGGAATGTGGCCATCACTGGCCCTACTCACACCTGCAGGCCTGATTCCAGGTGCCCCAGTGAGTGCAGTCTCTGGTGTGCTCTGCACACTGCTCCTGCCTGGAGGGCCAGAATGTGAGGGGGAGAATGAGGGGGCAGCAGGCACTTCTAAATTTGAAAGATCCCATTTGCCTATTTTGCCCCAGGGATTCAGATACGTGAATCTCAAATCCTTGCCGAGGATTTGATTGGCCCATCCTTAGAAAAGATACTCTTAGGGATGTTTGCATCACAGAGAGGTCAAGATAAGTAGAGGAAGAAGGGAGAACACTTTGCGTCACTCAGACTATCTGGCCCTATTTCATACTGCCACTTTGAGGCATTGACTTTTCAGTTCAGTTCAGTTATTGCACTCGCAACATCCTCCAACACTTTCCCACCATTTCTTTCTCCTGAGCATGTGCTGTCTCAGGCACCTTTCTCACACTACAGAAGGACAGGTCTGGCCTGACTCTGTCTATCCTACTGCAGCTGCAGCAACCTAATATATAAAAGCCAAAGATTGTGTGTTTGTCTGTGTCAGCCAAAGACCTGACCACATATGACTGGCTGTATCAGGTGAAGACTTCATATCATTGGCTTCCTAAGAAGATTCTATGGAATCTTGGGGTTTGCAGTTTAGGGAGAGGCCTTTAGAATTTTCACTCTTGGGCCTCAGGCTAGTTGCTATGGAGAAGAGGCCTAGCAGCAAGGAGAAGGGCAGTGTATTCCCTCAGGAACCCAATCTGTATGTTAATAATTCTGAATACAGATTGGATTGGGGAATATGGGGAAAAGTTACAGGTACTGGACAAGACAATTTGGGGAATTAGAGACACAGGATCTCAAATCTTTCTAACAAGTATTACCTATGAGAAAATAAAATCCTGGGCAACGCTGGGTGTATACAGTAGTATTCTATACAGAGACAGCATTTATGCCATGATTCTACTTGAATTTAGTGGAGGGAAAATAGAATCTGGCACTGGGATACAGAATTCAGCTTTCTACAAATCTCAGCATTCGGTTAAAGAAAAGGTTAGGTTGTAGCCTTTATATTGGCTCTACATATATACAGTATGCTTGAAAGCAGCTCTTGTGCTTAATGGAGAGTTCTTTCCATTTGGAAATGTGGGCTGGGAGAGCCTGCTGAATTTGCAGCAGCCCCAGAGGAGCTGCTAAACAAGATAAGAGGTGGAGCTTTCATCACTTGCATAGGTGCTTAATGCCACCCTATGATTATTAAAGCTAGAATAAATTATGCAAAAAAAGTCAGTGTTGCAGTATAAATCACAGTTTGTGAAATTTATATGGGGCATGGAATTAATCTTCTCATTGCAGATTTTGTATTAAGGGTGGAGCACACACCTTAGAAAATTAAAGCTGTCCGATACCTGCTTCAAGGAATATGCTAGCCTTTGCTTTTATATGTGGCTAAGCTTACAATAATGGTAAATTCCTAGAGAAATGATCTCTCTCTGTTTCTTTGCCCACATTGGCTGATCTATGAATAGGTGATACTTAATGGGTGTTCTGTGCTAGTAAAAATATATTATCCAAAGTGTGTGTGTACTCATATACACAAGCAAACAAACAAATGTGTATATTAGCCTGGTCATTCAGTATTTGAGCCACTCTGACATATTGAAAAGAGAGTTAAGGGCTGGCATTCTGTTGACGTAAGTTGGATGTACACCATTTGAAACTCACTTTTTTGGGGGGGGGGTTGCAATTCTTGCACCAAACACATGCAACTTCCGATATCCCCACTGCAACCTACTTGTTCTCATCTACAGGCTTTCCTGGCTGAACCAAAGAAAGTGCAGATGCCAGTCACTGTGTGTACAGCTATAGTCAACCAGTAAATGCTTGGGTTGGGAGAGCTGCAGCGGGGAAAAGGTAGACTATGGCCAAAGTTTAGGGTTCATTTTGGATTGGATTATAATGCCTTCATAATGAATGAGCACATTTTAAGTTTTAAGTGTGTATATTCCTAGTAGTTGAAGAAATGTTATGAATCCATAGACCTCTGATTTGCCAGACCTAATGAACCATTTTGTGGCTATTTCCATAGAGACATGGAATATATAGTCATCCTAACTATATTTTATGAGTTTTAAGAATCCCTAATTAAGACTCAATAGTCATTTACCATGCTTTGGGGCTGTACTTATGGAGGAATAGAAGTTTGCTGTTTTGCTATCTATCTTATTTTATGTATCCCCCCAACACTTAATGGGACATACTGCTGGCATAAAAATACCATGCAAAGTGATGTTGAAACTGAACACTAGATTTATTTAACACAGAATAGCCACTTAGTTTTTATTAGAATCAGCCCTCCATCAAGAACCTGCTAGTTAAGCATTCATCTGGAGAAGGATCCCTGGCTTGATTCAATCAAATTTTATTTGCTTTTGACTGTATGTAGAGTCTCTTTCTTAAAAATGATTCTTAAGGAAATTCATGGCAAGAAAATTTTCCATCTATTTTGTCCTTCACAGCACCTGTACTTTCAAAAATTCTCAGGCAGGGGTCAAGTAGGTCTCCTGAAAATATTGGACAGAACTGGTAGGAGGAAAATGGGACAATCCCCCCTGCAATAAACCCAATGTACATAGAATCTGTGGACTTGCATATTTTAAGTCAGTTAAGATATTTCTGTGCTTTGCAGCAATAAGAATTCTCCTCCCATGAAATTTTCTTTCACTTCCCAAATATCTAGCATTGCAGTATCTTAAAACTTAACTTGAGCATTTAGAAACAGTTCAGGCGTCAAAGGAAAAGGAAAGGGCAAAGTTACCAAAGGAATGTGAATTCCAATTGTGAATGGTTTACTTGAAATTTGAGTAGTGAAGAAAAAATCATTTTGAGGGAGACAAATTCTTATTTGTGTGTGGGTCGGTGGGGGTGGGGGGTGGGAGAAGTGCAATTATTCTCCACTTGTAGGTACATCCCAGAAGAGTAGATAGGAAACTTTCCTTGGATGAATTCACATAATTTAACTTTAAACTCTGTCAGACTGCAAATTCTCCTTTCTTGTAGCAAAACCTTGTTTCCTTATAATATAGGCCATTTCCACAAAGGGTGAGGGAATTGCCCCACGCCACTACTTACCGGATCTTCTGGTGGTCTGGTCCAGGGTGAGGAGGAGCAGTGTGTGGTTGTCGATCCGCACTCCTCCGGCATCCAAAATGGCAGCTTCCAGTTGGTCGTGGGTCTCGACTGACCGGTGAAGCTCGCCAGCCTAAAGCCTGCCCTCGGCAGATCGCAGGCTTGCATTGGTGTGAGCCTGTGAATCTGCACAAGGGAGCAGGCTTGCAGTGGCGCGCTCTGTGCTTTTGAAAGACTGGAAAAATCAAGTCTTTCAAAAGCATGCTGGAGGACCGCTTGGGGTCATTCCGGAGCAGACTGAGGTGTGGATCTACGGTAAGTAGTCCGAACCCAGTCTGCTCCAAGGTGCAGACATCCTCCGTGGAGGACACACTGCATCGTTTTATATACCTCGTGTGGAAATGGCCATAGTTTAGGAGTCCCCTTAATACTCATTAGGAGCTTTGAGGCCTCCAAAGAAGGCATGAAAGGGTGAAAATATTTCTTTTGAGTTGGTGCATTGTCCAAGCCAATGTGAAAAGCCAAGACAAAAACCTTTTTTTTTTTGCTAACTCCATTTGTTAACTTGAAATTCTGCACTCACCCAAAGCATGAAAATGATTTCTTAACTGAACAAACAGAATAACGCAATAGAAAATGAATAATATCTTCATTAAATAGTGTAGGAACACTAATCACAATATGTATCATTTTGTTGCCAAAGCACTGAAATATGCAAGTCCTGACTTCTCTAGCCAGATGCTATGTTTATTTAGTTTCCTTTTGGTAAAAATTATCCCATGAGCGTTAAGTCTCAATGTACTTTTCACATGGATTCTTAACTGATGTGTATGTATGATAAAAATAATGTTATAAATATATGTTGTTGGGTTTTTTTGTTGTTATATAAGTACATTTTTTGTGAAGTTAATCCATACTTATGATATTTGCATAGTGTTGCAGCTTGGTACCACAATTTATGGTGTGAAAACTCTGTAGGGGTTCTTCTTGGTCAATGTACATTAATCTCAGGGTGATATGATGTGATGTGTTAAACCTGTGTGGTCCTTTACCCTGTATTTTCTTTCTTCTTACTAGATAATGCTGTTGAGTGATCCTGAGATTGAAAGTAGCATATTGATTAGTAATGATGAAGGTGCCACCTACCAAAAATATCGACTCAGCTTCTACATCCAGAGTCTTCTCTTCCATCCTAAGCAAGAGGACTGGATTCTAGCATATAGCATCGACCAAAAGGTATGTTGCTCACTGTCTGTCTGTCTGTCTGTCTGTCTGTCTGTATTTATCATTTTTTCTCTTTCTCTCTCATCTATGTATCCCCATTCCAGATGTAAAACATAGCTTGGTATTGTGTATTCTAGCAGTAGTAACCTTTAGGCTCACAAACAACTCCGCTACAGTATATCAGAAACATCCACTTCCTTAAAATTAACAAGGTTTCTCATAGTTTTCTGGCATCCATATATAGCTGCTTGTGTTATCCTGGCTTACTGTGAATGAGCAGTAGCCCAGTGCATACTGCTGCTACTCCTGTTTATCATTGGTACAAGTGGTAAAGACAGCTTGTTATGATATCTGAACTTGGGATCTCAATTTGTTGTTTCCAAATATGGCAAGGTTCAAAGCCATGACAAGAACCCTATCTGATAAATGAAATTTTGCCAAGGTGAAAATAAAATAGAAAATCTCTGTGACAAAGACAGCTTATGTTACATGGGTCTATGGCCAAAGGAACTACTGAAGAAAATTGCTGCAAAGGAGTAAGAGTAAGAAGACTTCATACACTGTTGCCACATTCACATGCAGCAGGTGCATCCATCTTAGTAAGACATGTCCAGTTCCCCATGGAAAGTACTCATCTGCCATCCTTTTTCTTTTGATTTCATAATCCCTCAAAACATGTTTCCAAATTTGTCAAATGACTTTTAATCTGTACAGTCTAAAATGCCTACTATGCTAGAGAGAGAGAGACAGAGAGAGAGAGAGAGAGAGAGAGATTGTTTATTATAGTCATAGACCAGTAAAAAGATTACATCAAACAGTACCAAGGGCCAAAAACCTAAGTACTGATACAAGTAAACATAAAACTTGAATAAATAATACATAAAAACAGCATAATAAACTTGATCAAGAATGCAGTACTACTGAGGGATAACAGTCTCACAAGGATTACAAGATATACAATATGCATCTACTCACTAGCCAACATCTTTTGTCTTACTCTCATAGCTGCAGCACAGAATTTAGCAACCTTATATGTTATATCAGAGTTCGTGTCTGATAACAATAGGAAGGTATAAAATGATTCAGAACCACCTGGGTGTTCCCAAAGAATTGGGGAGATGATATCAGCTCTTAAATCTCTATAGAACATACATTGAAAAAGCATGTGTTCAACCGTTTCAATCTGACCGGAATCACACGGACAGTATCTTTCCAAATAGGGAATTTTTTTATATCGCCCCTCAAGGATGGCGGATGGAAGACTACGGCAACACGCTAGAGTAAAAGCCAAATGATGGTTGGGCAGTTCTAAAATTTTTAAATAGGCCCGTGGCAACATCTGATACTTGTCCTGCTCACTAGCAATAAAGGATGGAGAACAGGCCAAATCTGTTCGGCGTTCAGTATCGAAGATACATTGTTTAATGACTGATTTAGCCTGGTCATAGTCCATCCTAAATAAGCTATCAGGGGACAGACCCAGTATTGACAATTTGGTAGCAACCGCTTGTTTTCATTTAGAGTGAAATTGGTCTTCCAGAACCAAGGGTGCAAGCCCAATTGGTACAAAGTTTAATCTAAGCCAGTAAGATCTATTCAAGCAAAGGTTGTGAATTCACAACCACCAACCCCCATTCCCACCTCAATGGTATCTCTTGAACCTTTTCCCTGCTGCTCACCCAGAGCAGCTGCCATCACTATGTACACTACTGTGAACCCTGGCACTACTGTTAACTCTGACTGGTACATGTTGGAACAAAGTGACAGACTTTTCTAAGGTAATATTTCTTAGCAAGATAGACATCAATTTACTCATACACAAATACACACACATATGGGGTGGGGGAGAGAGAGACTTTTTGGTGGATGTGAGAACCATAGCAAGATGTAATCCTGAAAAAATGATAGAGGCAAAAAAAGTACATTAATTGCCTGGAAATTTATAACATGCCTTTTGTCCCACAAAACCATGATCCTTATGTCTTCCATTGCCATTTCATCTTCAGACACTTTAACTGAGCAGTAAAGATGTGGCGTGTCAAGTTTCAGTGGTGAACTCTAGCCCCTGCAGTTCAGTTCAATTATATATTAGTATTCAAAATTGCAACACACATTCAAAATTAGAACACACATCAGGACTTGTCCTTTTGTTCTCTGCTGCAATGCTGCATGCTCTCTGGCTGCTGATACTATTGTAGTATCTCCAATTACAGCTGTCACTGTCCCCTATTCCACAATGAAGTGCCATGTGGCTGCTTTTACTATGGGAGTATAAAACTATGCTTTCCTTCTACAGAATGGCCCCAATGGAAACTTAATCTACTGCTTTTCTGCAGTCACAATGAATATTGTACAGATTTAAAGAAAACATTTTAAGCAGACTTTTTATACAGTATTTTTCTAATGATGGTAAAGCAGCTACAGCTCAGTGAATCATTATGATAACCTTGACCACAACATCTCACTTTCTGGAAGGTACTTTTCCTCTGAGCAATGCACTGAGGCAAAGATGTCTGTAGAAATTGTGAGAACAATTGTGTTATCACTGCTAATAGAAGAAAACCTGTTTTGGCTTGGGGTAGTGGTGGAGGAAGAAGCTCCATACTTCAGGTGAAGCAATGGCTCCCACTGTCCCTTGCATGTAGCTGCTCCCACATATCTGCTTTCTTATGTGCTGCCAAATTTCTCAAGATAAATCCAGTGTATACTTCCTTGTCTGTGATTTCATCTGCTCTGAACATCCTACATTTCCAGTGTTGCTTAACATACTCTAATCAGGATTAGATGACTGAATTCAGAGGTACAATGTATGGCTCTCAAAGATACTATGTCTTCTCTTCAAAAGTGTCTGACATGGGAAGAGACAGAAGCTAATATGTTCCCCAATTCTCTCCCTCATTATTCAAGGCTTTATGGACATCCCATAGAAACTGAAAGAGAAAGGTGGATGATGGACAGCAGCTGTTGTTTTCCCCTCCATATGCCGTGTGTTGAGTCCTTGACTACTTTTATGAGACACTGTATTGCAACATGGAAGTTCAGTATGAGTTTAGTGACTCCTACGCATTCAAGATACTGTTTCAGAAATGCATTAATATGGAGGTTTGCAGTGTTAAATATGTTCCTTGAGAATATCAAAACATACTTACTCCTTAGCTGCATTGCTATCTTTGATGTGTCCGTGCAGCAAATGTGAGCAATTGTGGGCTGTACTTGGAAGCAGCAACACAAACAGAAGGCCTTTCTATGTCACACTGCAAATTTTTTCTAATTGACATTGCTCTTTGGGTCTCTGTGTGTTTGCTGAAGCCTGCACAAGGGATAGGGGAAATTCTTTGATTCAGCACATGGTACTGTGAAGGGTACTGGCCTTCATTAGTGGCCCACTGAACAATGTATGCCAGTCTCCTATGCTGCAATATACTATAGTACCTAACTCTTCCTTCTGGTTGACCTAAGTAATTTAAGCACTTTAAAATACATTAAAGTGTTCTATTATCTACTGCAACAGCAACCATTGATAATAACTTGAATATAGCCTTTACCTTGTTAACAGAAGGCTTCAGGTGCACATTGCTATTTCTCTGATGATTCCATGGTGACATTTGCAGATGCTATGCCACTGTAAATGAGGAGCCCTTTTCTGTGCCAAGCAGTTACAATATGAAAGGACGTAGTCAAATGTCAGTCTTTTTGCAAGCTCAGATGTTCAGTCTAAGAACTCTGCAGAACAGATTAAAAGATCCACTATATCCATTTGAGGTCAATAAATGGTTTGATGCAGCTTTTAAGTTAGATAGGAAGTTCTTAAACTGTGCCTCTAATTGCATACAAACACCTTAGGAAAGTGACAAATGGTGAACTACATGGCATACGATATTCAATGGTAAACCTTGGAAGGATAGGTTTGGCTTAAAATACTTGCTGTAATGCCCCAGTTTGTGAGGCTGGGTGGAGTGTAAACTCTGTACTCAGTATTTGGCCAAACAAGGAGATTTTTGTGCAATGATTTGTTTTGTTTGGGAAGAATGGAAGAATATTTTACTGGGTCTGGGTGGTGGCATATGCAGATAAGTTGAAACACTTCAAGAGCTACCGTTGGTAGTCTCAGTGGAATGTATCCTCTTGAAACATCATGGCCTCAGTCTCAGTGAATGAGCCGAAAGAAACAAAGTCAAGTCGTTTTAGAGGTCATGGAATTTGACTGAAAGTGGTAGAATCCAGCTTTGCTTCAGCAAGAAGCCCAGTGAATGTCTGCTTTGTAGGGAGGAACTTTGATTTATTCTAGAGCCAAAGACAGCCTGACCCACTAGTGCTATACTGTGACTATCTACTGTGGAGTTACGATTTTTGCTGTTATTTTCCATCATGTCAGTGATTTAAGGTGACCCTATGAATGAGAGTCGTTAAATATTCCCAGGTATTAGCAGCTCTCCTCAGGTCTTGTATGCTTTGGGCTGTGTCTTCCTTGATTGAGTTAAACTATTTGTAGTGTGGCCTTCCTCTTTTTCCACTGTCTTCCACTCCACTGAGCATTACCATTTTTTTCCCCACTGAGTCATATTGGTATCCAAAAACCATATTGGTATCCAAAAACACAAGCCTCAGTTTAATAATTTTGGCTTCTAGCAAGATTTCAGGTTTGGTTCGGTTTGGTTCGGTTCTTGGACTCATTCATTTGTCTTTTTATTGGACCATAGTATCTGCTGAACTCTCCTCCAACATATTTCAAATGCATTGATTTTATTCTTGTCTGCTTTCCTTACTAAAGTTGTGATCTTCTAACTCAGATGATTACAAGTAGTGGCAGTCAATAGTGTCCTGTTGAACATAATGTTTTGACTGCTCAGGCCTTCTATGTAAAGTACTGTATTAGTGAAAGAGATGAGTCTGATTCTGAACTGGTGAGCAAGTCATTGACCAAGCTAGTCACTCTTCCATCCTTTCTCAAATTCTGTCTGGTGGCAGCTTTGCTGACTTTCCAAACACTAGGAAAAAACAAACACACACTATTTTCTCAGGCCCCTTATGTCTTACACTAGTTTGTATTGCTCCTTGTTTTTACTCCAAATCATTCATTCAAAAGCAGCATTTTTTTTAAATCGTCCTATTCTGTCTTCTGCTTTTAAAATGTTGTTTCTGCTTTAATCTGTTTATTTTGAAAGTGTTTTTCACTGGTTTATCATACTTCTTAAATTATATTTCCTTTGCTACATATGCCACACTTATAGCTTCATCTACAGGGAGAAATGTAACATGAAACTAATAATGAATACACAGTTGCATCTCTATTTGATATTGTTGCTTTCTTTGCCTGTGTTGAACTGGCGTAATGGCAAAATGTTACAGTCTAGCCCAATACGACATCTGCTTAACTGTGCATGAACAATATGCTAACCAGCCATGTGAAATGTAAGTGTGTTTCTGTCTTAACTGATGTGACCCATAGTAGATGGTAAGATCTCCTTTAGAAAGGAGAATTATATGTCTAAACAAATGTGGGCAGGGAAGAGGAATAAGGAAAAAGAATGATCATATTCGTTTTTGCAGGAGTGATAAATAACAAGGATGCTTAAACCAAAGCTATAAGTGGGTTTACCCAGACAAAAATAAGATACCTGCTCTTTGGTATCTCTTTGCACACTCCCATCTTGACCATTTTAAATGGAAAAAGCCAGGGACTGTTTCAGAGGTAAAATTTCTAGCATCTTTCTAAGGGAATGGATAATAATCAAAGATAAATTTGCAAGAAAACTATAAGCCTATCTTTCAGTGTATGAGGGTCTGTGCATTTACTTAAGCAACTAGTGTGATAAACTTTCAAATGCCATGTATTTGTGTGTGTGAAAAGGGAGGGAGAATGGAAGTATCTAGTGTTTTTTTCAGACCATGGATAAATAAATTAGCATAGCTGCATTTTTTTAGAAAATACATAACACACTTGCAAGCTAGTAAAAACTAATTTCAAACACAAATTACGTATCTAAAACCATACTTGTTGCGGGTCTTCGGCTTAAGTTCTGTCACCTTAGATTGGTGGTTGCTGTTTGTGAAAGGATTATTTGAAAAGCATCATAATCATTCGTCCCTTTTTTATTTGGAAACTTCTGCCACCATCCAGAGAGAACTGGAACATAATTGCTCTTAGTTGTGTGACCACAGAATCATTACGCAGATTGGTTGAGGACCGGAGGAACTGACACAGAGGAATGAAACATCTTGTACTAAGGAAGAGAGGATGAGGATGTGAGCTAAATCTAAGGGCAAATAATGTGATGTTTGGGGACTGGGGCATGCATTTATAGCATCAGTAGATAAAATGTAATCTGAGCCTCAGGCCAAGAATGGTAAAGACATACCACTCATAGAATCATAGAACCATAAAGTTGGACAAGACCACAAAGGCCATGGAGTCCAATCTGCTGCCATACAGGAAGATACAGTCAGAGCACTCATGACAAACGACCATCCAGCCTCGGTTTAAAAACCTCCAAAGAAGGAGATTCCACCATATTCTGAGGCAGCGTATTCCACTGTCAGACAGCTCTTACTGTCAGGAAGAACTTTATGTCTAGGTGGAATCTCTTTTGCTATTGTTTGAATCTATTGTTCTCCATCTTAGTTTCTTCAGGGGCAGAAAACAAACTTGCTCCATTTTTAACATGATATTCTTCCAAATATTTAAACATGGCTATCATGTCAGCTTTCAATCTTCTTGTCATTCTTACACATCCTAATATACTTCTGGGGACTGGTCCATGGGCAGCCTGACAGAGTCCCTAGTGTAGCTTCTAGTACCTTCCCTTCAATCCCAGGACATCCTGAGAGGCATCAAGATCCATGAGTAAGCTCTAGCATTCCCTTCCTAGAGAGGCTAGGATAGCCCCCTCCTTGCTGTTATTCTATGAGCAGATTTGTTTTATTCCAGCAGACTTTTAAGAACTGAAGATTTTCTTTTTAAAAGAAAGGTCTCCTAAGAGTGCGTGGTACTGTCTTAACTGTATTGTTTTCCAAAAAACTGTTTTAAACATTTAATTGTATGTTTTAGACTGTTTTTAGTGCTGTTAAACTGTTAATAGTTTAATTCCATTTTAATGTTGCTTTTTTGTAAACTGTATTGCAATTGTTTTATTTAATGAGTTTTGCTTTGGGGAACAAGGTGGGGTATAAATAAGTATGAGTACAGGAACAATATACATTGGCCCATGAGGTATATGTGGCCCCTTGCTCTTCCGCAGCTGCCTGACCCTGCCCTATTAAAGGACCAGCACAATCCATTCATATGTCAATATACATATTTAGGAATTCCTCTCCCTGGAATATACCTGGCTTTGAGAAAGACACTTTTTATTCAGATCACTGTACTTAGCATACAGGAAGCCATTTTGTGGATGATGTAGTTCATACATTTGTATCCTACAATGTCTCTGTGAAGCTGAGAAGGACCGTTTAACTACACTGGAACCTTGTGAGATTTGTTAGGCTCAAAAATAAGCAACTTGTTAAAACCTGTACAGTGAATTTTATGGTCAGCTGAATATATGTTTGCTGTACTCAAGCCATTAGACACTGCATCATACTTATTACTGTTCTTTGCCTTTAAGTCGTTTCCTACTTATGGCAACCCTAATGTGAACCTATCATTGGGCAAGATTTGTTGAAAGGGGGTTTGCCTTCATCTGAGGCTGAGAAAGTATGACTCACCCAAGGTCACCCAGCGGCTTTCCATGGCCAAGCAGGAATTCAAGCTCTGGTCTCCAGAGTCATAGTCCAAAGGTCAAACTGCTACACCACATGTAACTTTGATAGAATTATAAGCTCCTTTAAGGACTATGGAAGTCAGTGCTAATAGTAATTTGTGCCCTGTGAACAAAATCAACACTTTTGCCATGATACATTGAACAAATTGGGTACCTTTGCGTAAACAGTTGCCTTCTCCTTCCTAGCTATCCAGTGTCTTTTTTCCAATGTTAACATTTCATGTGGAAAACTAACATTGTATTAGGCAGATTAATGAACAATCTGACTTAAGCAGTAAACAAAATTGGGAGAAAACTTCAAGGAGTGATAGATGTGAGACAATTTTAGGGACTGCAGGCCAAAAGCATAAAAGAAAGGCATTTGATAAAACAAAGAGGTTTTAATGTCATACTATGTTCATATTTTATTCTTGAATGGCACTGATTATATTTTGTGGGGTTCTGTATTTAATGAAAAGTGAGATATTTGTGGGGTAGAAAAGTCCATCATATATTGCCAAGACTAAGATATGTTGAACTTTGAATATCATAATTAGGAAGCCAATGTAGTACTGTATAGAGGTAAGTAAGAAGCCAGAAAAGTTTAATAAACAGCATATCACTAAAGCACCTGCCACAATGTCGCTAATCAAACAAGTTCTAAAATGAAAGAGCTTGGCAATCAACGTTCTCATCTTCCATTAAGCATATTCATCATCAAGATTCTTCATTAATCTTTATATATATATATAAAATCACCCATGAGTTGCTGAATTAGATGTTTGAGATAATATGGCAGTGCACCATTGAGATAATATGGGAGTGCGCACCTGGTAGTCAATCTCCATCCTAGCAAGGTCTTCACGGCAATCACAGCACCATAATTTGTAAGTCTAATTCCAAACATGGAGTCATCATGGTTTCCTAGACTGTATAATGTTTGCATGTATTTAAAGGGTGACAACAAAATGGGTTGCATGTGGCAAGATGGATAAAGAAAAAGTCACAGATGCAAAAACTTGGTAAAAGGCTTCCCAAGGTTGCTATTATTTTTCACACAAAAAAATGCACAATGAATTAAAATAGAAGTCTTAATTTGCAGAACTTCTTGCCTCTCTGGATTGTTGGTAGCACAGTAGTAATTCTATGTTAAACAGTTTTAAAAAAAGAAGTAGGGATGATTATGTAGGTGCTGATGTGGTTCCTCTTTCCTTCCTCTCCCTCTCACTCCTTCTTCTTCTTCTAATAAACATCAGTTTAAATAAATATTTGTTTCTTTTTATATGGAATCAGAATAAACTGAACTATTTCACCCTCAAATCAGTAAATATCTCTTCTTATTCTAAGTAAGTGGTTGGAATCCTATTGGTTATCCCAACAAGGATAGTCTCATTGAATGAAGTGTCAATGGCAAGTCAACATTTACAATGAGGTTAGTCTCATTGATTAGGTGTTTTTAATCTAGTTGGGACTTAGAATAGGATTTAGGCTAATAGATATTAAACTAGATTCTGTCACACCACAAATCAGAGGTTTATTTTCCCCAGTGGCCTCATGAATCTCCAAGCCTCTATATATTCATGTCCTATTTATGTTAAGACAGAACCACTACTGACAGAAACAGGGACTTCCCTTCCATTGTTAAGAGCTGAAATTGTATTCAGAACAAGTGAAATGAGTAGGGTGAGGGACCTGGAGATAGGTGGGAGGAGGAGGCTGAAAAGAAGTGAGTGATTGATAGGTACTGTATTCTCTGATTATCTAAATTGGCACAAGACAAAACAACAAACAAACAAACAAAAAACACCAGAGTTTGCCTCAGAACTAAGGTGTGCACTACAAATTACTATGGTCTACATTCTAAGCCAAGGAATTGTGGAGCTCAACAAATCTGATTTTTTTAGTTTAATGGTTTCAGTACCTCAGCCTTTGCCTAAGGTCAAGGATCTCCTGAAGAATTTGAAGAACAGAAAGAGAATGATAGAATTTTAGAGCTGGAAGAGACCACAATGGCCATCTAGTCCAACCTCTAGCCATCAAGGTATCCACAGCTAAAGCACTGCTGAAAGATGTCCATCCAGACCCTGTTTAAAGACCCTGAAAGAGAGGGAGAGACCATTGTTCTTCAGCAGTTCACTGCACTGTCGAACAGCTTTTTCTGTAAAGAAGTTCTTTCAAATATTTGTGCGGAGTCTCTCATTTTATAATTTTAATCCATTGGTTTGTGTTCTGGTCTCTGCAGCAGCAAGAAACAAGCTTGCTCCATCTTCTGCATGACAGGTCCACAAGTCTCAATCGTGCACTTGGTAGATGTTAATCACCTTTTCAAATTACAATAGACTGCCTAGCCTTCAGCAGTGAAACCTCTCACTTGTATGCATTCATAACTAGATTTGTCAGAATTAAAGGTCAGTTTAACTTGTCCTGTGCTGGAGTGAAAAACTGTGGCTAACTAATCTGTATTTTCATGCACTGAACAGGAGTGTAGAAGGATCTTGCCTTTGAAAAAGATATTTTAGGAGTTTAAATCTTGGCCTGTTTCATTTCCACACATTAGAATAAAAAAAATTCTCCACTGGGTGAACGTACTGAGGGGTTTTTTGCTCCTGCTGTGACTGCTTCTTCTTTTTGTCCTCCTCTTCTTCTTCCCTGCCCCTCCTTCTCCTTTCCATTACTCTTGTGTTTGAGAACATTTTGTGAAAATTTCTTGAAGATTTGTTTCCTTTTTTCCTCTGCTGTTGTTGGTGCTGCTGATGTGAGGGGAGGAAGCCTTGGTATTTTTATACTAATGTGGAGACAAAAATATTTGTGGTAGTTGACTTTTTCAGTTGGGGGAATCCTGAAATAATGGGACACTTTATTATCAATGATGAGCAAATCTGTGAAGTATACTCCTCCAACTTTCTGACAGGAGTGGTTTTGCCATCCCCAAGCTATTGGCCAAACAGTGTACCAAGGTGCATCGTCACACTTGTGGCATGCAGGGCTATGCTAGGTTATGTAAGGCAGTGCTGACCTGATCTGGATCAGGTCTCTTTGTTATTTCTATTCCCTGCTCCCATATAGCATGGAAATTTGTAGTTGCCTTTTTGGGTGTGAGCACATTTTTTTTTATCATGCCACCATTGGTCAGTGACAATTTTTTTTTTTTTAGGCTTTTGGTTGCAGTTTTTAATTTGACTATTGATTAAGCATTGCTTTTATGTCACAACTGGTAGAGTATGGACACTTAGTACCAGTTGGCTTTCTTTGAAAGCTTTTGGTGGCATCAGAAGGGGAAGGAATTCACTCATTTCCCTATCATTGCTGACCGGCTTGAGGGATGATGTTTGGTGGGGTTTTGTCCCAAAATGACATCCTCAGGGAAGACTGCCATCCCATTTCATTTGGGAGAATCTCTTGGGACCCTTTGATCCCTTCACAGGATCTGATGAATGAAGGATGAACCACAGGATCTATATCTTGGGTTTTAAGCCCAGAAGTCTGTGGATGGGAGATCCAGCTTAAATAGGTTCTTACAAGCAAATGTGTGTTTGCATGCCCCATTTACTACCACCTCACAGATTCTTGAGTTTAAAGCTGTGGCCTTATTTCATCCAGCTCTTGTGTCTTGAATTATCATTGGGGTGGGAGGGAAACATTGTTTAGAATCCTAGACCCTTTTCTCACGGGGTAATTAAATCTTCTCAGGTTGACCTCGAACGGGGGCCTTTTTCACCTTAGAGAGAACCAGGTCGCATTTAATTTTTTTGATTCTCACCTCAATCCACGCAGGGAAACCACCATCCAGCATTCGCGCACACTTTTAAAAAACCGGAAGAAATGTGGTTTTTTTCCTCCAATCTGCGCACGTCGTTTCGTGAAAAAGTGACGGTGCATACTGATTCGTGCGGGGGATCAAGAGAGGGAGGGATTTAGGTGTGGCCAGCAGAAGCGACAAGACCGCCCCCAGTGCTTTCCAGTGCTGCTATCAAGGCTGAAAGGACTGTCATTAGCGGGGCTAGCACCCCAGCAATGTTCGTCAGCAGCTCGTGCTCCATACACAAAACAGCAGAAAGCAAGCGAAAAGACAGAGGGGGGAAAACGTCTCCACAGCAGCTCCAAAGAAAGGCGCGGGACAGGGTGAGGGGGGAGGTTCGTTGGAGGATGTAAGGGAACATGCGTGCGTACTGACGTCCGTGATGACGTTCAGAGTGTTTCTTTTAAAAATTGAGCACAGCCAATCACTGCCAGACAGGGCGGGGAAAGGACACCTACGGGAGTGGCCATGGTAATATTGTGTGAATGCATTGATGCTGCCTAAGCCTCTTCCCTATGGAGCTGTGAGGACGCTCCTAAAATTTCAGTCCGTGTTAGCGGGGATTAAGGGAAAACCTGCACAATTTCTGCACCCCATGAGAAAAGGGCCCTAATCTAGTTGTTTCTGCAGTAACCCTGCTTCACAGAGAAAGTGTTTTGGAATATGGATTGCAAGAAAATATCAGCAATAAAAGGTGGAAAAAAGGCCCCTTTTACTCACGGTTTTATCCATCATGAAAATGCAAAGATATTACTGGGAGCAAAAGCTGTAACAGTGTGAGTTACTGAGTCAGACCACTGGTTCATCCAGCTCCTTGCTGTTGGCAGACTAGCAGCGGATCACCAAGATTTCAGATGAGCTCTCCCAGCCCTTCTTGTATGTGCTTGGATGTTTTGAGTGCAAAATGTATATTCTACAGTTTTCCTCCTAAAATTTACAGCCACCCTTCCTTGTTAAAACAAGGATACCATTGCATTTAAATCCAGAGATTCTTGCACTGTAAGTAAAAATCATATGATTGGACTGGGACAGGCAATCTACCTAGTTCCTGGAGTCAATATGCTACCCACTAGCCCTAGAGGGGATGAACATTTCCCCGTAGTCTGCAATCTGCCATTAAAAAATTCTTCTCCTTCTTCTTCTTTTCTGGAATGCCTATCTGAGTCCTCTAGGACCCACTAAGTGTCTCATAACTTGTTTAGGCCTAGGCAAGGCTTTTCCCTGGAATAGGAAGAGACAAGAACTCAGTCTCTGCCTATATAACAACTTTTGGGAGAGGGACAGCAACTTTCCCCCTTCAAGTCCCTTATGGAAGCAGACGGTTGATGTTGCACATGCTATGGTCTGTGGGGGTCACAATTTTCTAGCCCTTCCTAGACTAAGAAGCCAAAGGAACATGGAAAATACTGTAGATGTCTAAATGAATATCAATAGTTTTGAAAATAGAGCGCATTGCTATACGCTGTACATGTCTGCAAAATCTACTGGAAGTTTCCTATGGCCTTGCAAAAATGTCTCAGATGTTTTAGTCACTTGAATCCCATTTGTATGCTGAGTATATTCTACAAGAGAAACTATGGCTAAACCCCTGAAATATAGATCAACGTATGTTTTTTCAAAGCTAAGCAAATAGAGATAGCACAAGGAAAAATAACCTGATGAGAGTAGTGCAAGTAGTAAAAGATGGGTTATTATGCATGCCTCACAATATTTGTGAATGTTTTAAATGAATTTAAATTTGTGAATGTAACACATGTAGAGGGATGTAATTGGTATTAAAGATGTTGTTGTAAGTCACCTTTTGATTGGCTTATTATGTTTATTTTTGTACCTGAGTAAAAATTGAAAGAGACTGAAAATGGAAAGTGGCATTTTCTCTATTTCTGTTCAGAAGTGTTTACTCCCAGATCTTCCATACTGTCTCTACAAAGTATCTCAAAGGAAACAGTAATAAAACTGTACTGTTTCTTCTAGTGGTAATCACCAAGTTGCAAGAAAATGCTGACCATGGAGCTGTAAACAGAAATCCAGGCAGAAGTGTGCCTGTAACTTTCTACGGATCACAATTTGCTTAATTTCAGACATTGGAAAAGTTACTTTTTGGACTACCAGAATTCCAGTGGGCATTCAGACTAGAGAAATTAGGGAGTTAGAGGTCAAAAAGTAACCTTTTCCAACTTCTGCTTGAAGTTACTATTTTTTTGTTCTGAAGACATTTTGGAGTGTGTTGGTATTTGATAATAGTTTTACACGGCAGTCATATATCTACTCAGACATAGGTCCAATTGAATTCAGTGGGTTTAACTTCCAGTAGATAGCATTGGAGTCTTAATGGTCACTTCATTACATGCCATATCTTTCACTGTGGCATGATGTACTGCTGTACATTCAGTAATAGACCATATCTGCTAGAATATTTACTGTTGCAAAAGCAAATTCCAAGTTCAAGAGTATTTAACAACAACTTAGGGATGCAGTTTCGTGAATATGGTAATCATGTGAGGAATTGGAATCACTTAGCTTCATTTACAAATCATGAATATGTAACAGTGCCTTTAAATGAAAGGATAGCTAAAACAGAAATAATGTTTTCTCAATTCATTAAAGAGAAGACAATTTATCACTCCCATTCCCCCCCCACTTCCTTAAAGAGCAGCCGTATGCAAATACCAGGAAATCAAGACCCAATGTTAATTCTTCAGCATGATGAATATTTTTATAATCCTAATTAGCTCTAGTCATTTAGTCTTGCAATTTTCCCCAATCTAGCCAATTTGAAATGAAAATAGATGCCTTGATTACCAAACTCATTAGCAAAGGAGCACCCTTTTCTCCAGCTGGTTCTCTTTTAGCACACACACTAACTGAATCAAGTGTAGGGCACTTGGGTTGTCAACCGCTGCAAGTGGAATAAGCCTTAATTGTTAGCACTGTAAAATGTTTGTATTGCTGCACATCCCATTGCAGTGCAATACATCACTCATTAAAAGTAACAAAAACATCTTTTTAAATGCTTTAATTAAGTGGAATTGCTACACTAGGTAATTTTTATAAAGTCAGATGTCACAATTGTTTCCACCCGAAACATGAAAAGTATTAATGTTGGCAAGAAGAAGTATGATTCTGCATTTATCACTGCGATTATGTTAATGCTGGTAGTTTTAAAGGAGGATGAGAAATTTAATTATGCAGTGAGCAACCTGATTATTTTGAGAAGCACAACAGTGCATTCTGTCCTAACAAAGCTCTGAACTCTGAATTTATGATTTGCCATTGCAAACAAAAGGATCTGACTATGAAACTTGAATAAGATTAATGGTTTCTTTTACATGGTAGCAAAACCACATCTGTTTTTGTTATCCTGGAAAAATGGACATCTTGAGTAGAGTGAGTCAAGTCTATCTGGTACAGAATCCTCTGTTATGGAAAACAACATGTCTCAGTTTCCATCTACCGATATACCACTTCTTTTTATTTTAGCTTCTGACTAGTTTTCATTTTTTTTTCTTTAGTCATTCTTTTAAAGTCAGCTGGATCACCCGAGAGAGCTGTGTAAATTGCAGGGAAGTAAAGAAAAATCAAAAGTCTCAGCACATTGACATATCCTGTTAAGAAAATGGTAAACTGCTGTGAATTTTTCTTTACATTGCACAAAAAAAAACCTATTTGTGTGTGTGAAAAAAAACCCAAGGATTTTTTTAAAGTGGAAAGTTTAGAAAAACAAGGGAAGTTTTATTTTATTAACTATATACTGTAGGGACTTTTTGTGTATGCAAAACCAAAAAAATAAAAATAAAAATAAAAATGCAATTTTATAGAGTGGCCTGAGATTGAGAAACAATTGCAGCTGGAAGCTCTGTGGTGTGGCAGAAATCTTTTTTGTACGTTTGCTGCTCCATAATAACTCTTATCTATTTTGTTGGTTTTTAAATGTACTACAAGCCATCTCAGAAACATATGGTAGTGGGTTGGGTATTAATATTTCTTATAAACAATGAACAAACATGGCTGGATGTATCTTATGACCTAAACATAGATTTCCTTGAAACAATGAGAAGACACAAATGGACTGATCTCCAGTATACATTCTTTTTGCTCTCCCTCACCCTTGAAAACATGCAATATTTATGAAAAGGTAGGATGAAAGACTGAAAAATCAAATGGCTACATATAAGGAAGTGTCAGGCTCTATTATATAAGACCTAGGGATGTAAAATGTCAGTTATTTCATTCCTGCCTGGGAGAGTGAATGATTTCAACATTTTCTCCATGCTCTGTGAGAATGAATTCACATAGTTTTTGAGTACTACTTCAGAACATCACTGGGAAATCAATTTCTGCAAAAACAAGGAGCGTTTTCTGGACAGAAAACATATTTTTTTGGGTAGAAAATATGTGTCCTGCACAAAAATACTGGGGTTTTGCATGAAAAATACATGCAGGAAAGCTACACATGCTTTTCTTTCACAAGAATCAGTAGTCTTTGCACATTTGATGCGATTTGCACAAACACACATTTCTTTTTAGTAAAGTCACATGCAGGTTCCACATGTTTGCTGCCCCCCGAACACTATTTTTTCCTGCAAGAATAAATGTAATCTCCACATTATAGAAATATTCTGCCCTGAATTGTGTTTTCTCCACAGGAAAGCCACAGGTATTATCCCTATACCTTTTTCTTGGCAGGGTGTCAGGAGTGTCAGTATTCCTTGGTCTCTTTTGTACAATGCCATATACATATGCATGTGTGGCAGTACATTAATAATGAGGATAAGAATAACAATAATTTAGAGGCATTAGTAAGACATTTTGACAAACATTTAATGTCTTTTGCTATTTTCTCATCAATCCTAAGATGTTTTCTTTAAAGCAATGTAAAGTAATGGAAAAATATTGAGCAAGCCAGTCAGAGTGCAATGAACTAATGCAGGGGTAGAAACCATGTTGTTCTCCAGATGTTGTTGGACTGCAAATCCAAGTATGCCTTGCCATTGGTCATGTTGGCTAGGGCTGCTGGGACTTGCAGTCCAACAAGATCTGGAGGACCACATGTTTCCCTGCCATGAGCTAATTCAGTGAACTACATTTTCTTCTTTCTAACGAATTGGTTAATTAATGACTTTTTAACCACTATAAAAAATAATGCACATTGGTTACTGTTAAAAAGTAACTTTCTAGGCTCTAATTGCTGGAGCTCATGAGCATATTTACTTGTATTATGTAAGAACATAGAAAGATATATTTATGTGATCTCATGTTTTTTTATAATTGTGTGCCTTCAAGTTGTACTCAATTTAGGGTGACCTTAGGGTGAACCTATTAGGGGATTGTCTTAGCAAGATTTGTTCAGATGGGTTTACCTTCACCTTGATGAGAGAGTGTAAGAGAGTATGACTTGTCCATGATCAGCAAGTGGATTTCCATGGCCAAGTGGGGATCTGAACCCTGGCCTCCAGTGTCATAGTTCAGTGCTCAAACCACTACACCACACTGGTTTGATGATGATGATGGTAATGGCTGTTTACTACTTGCAGTAAATACTGGAAAAAAGGTATAGGACTCTAAGACATAGGGAGAAGGTAATGTGGTTTTTTTTTTTACCCTTGAGACTCTATGTCATTTCTGTGACAAGATGGTAGAGAGGCAGTCATTTTCTTCTGGGATAACTGTTACTGCAAATCAAAAGGAAAGAACCTTTCAGGATAATAAGACCCAAATAGGTTGGCTCAGAAAGAAAGAGGTCTGACTAACCTTTCTTCACATGCAGTTGACTGTTCTGTGCTATAATCTTTTGTACTTAAAAAAGGGGTGGAAAAGTTGGGGCTGACCTGATGCCCAGTTTGGTCAAAGGTCCAGATGATGGGATCTGCATTCTACTGAGATATGGAGGATCACAGGTTCTCCATGCAGGTTCTCCATAAAAAAAACAGAACATTACTCCACTTGCTTAGTAAAAGAATGCACAAGTTCAGTTGGAACATTTTGGGATACAACTTTGGGGCAGATGCCCTGGTCACATTAAACAGAATGAGCGGGGTGGGGAGAGACTCCAATTGCCTGCAGGTCTAAATAACCATGTTCTGAAATAAGTGAAATAAGACATTACTATCTGGGCTTTGTAGGATAATTAAGTCCAGATTCTAAAGTGATCTAAATGCACTTCAGTTTGGATCAGGATAGATATGAAAAAGACTTTTTATTATAGATTTTTTTTCTTCAGGTGTCAATATTTAGCACCTCCCCTTATTCCCCTTTTCTCTCAGAATTCCCTAAAGTAACAGCAGGAAGCATTGTCTTCATCCTAATTGGCTCATAGAAAATGATACAAGATCATATAGAGTTGTGCTGTAGATTAATGGAGGGTAGCACTGGTTCCTGTTCAGATTAGGAGAGGAGTGGGCAATTTTGAGCTCTCCAGCTGTTGTTCAATGGCTGTTGCCATCATTTCTTACCATTGACTGTGCTGGTTAGGTCTCATGGGGGTGGCAGTCCCTGCCCAATTGCCAATTGAAGTCATTGTAAGAAGCCTTGAAATAGACATTGGCAGCAATACCGAAAAAGGTTAGTTGGGGAAGGGCATGGATATGAATGCATATAAAACTGATTCTTCTTCGTGGTCTCTGTGCCTCATACAATAGGAGCTTTTGCGCCTGCGCGGTAGCGTTCGGAAGATTCTAGAGCTCGTTGGCTTGGCGGGGAGCCCCTCCCCCTCGGTCGTACTGCGCATGCTCCTCCCGCCGAGCCACGGTCTCTCCTCAGTTCTTTCTTGTCCGCCTCAGCGTACAGAAGGTTCTTCTTGTTGGCTTGCGTTTTTTCCTGCTGCGTAGTTTCTTGGATTTGGAATCGACCTCGGACCGTCTCTTGACTCTTCCTACGGACTTCCCTTCGATTTTCGGTACGTTTTTCACGTTTTTTGGATCCTTTTTCACCTTTCCCTCGGCTTCTTTCTTCGGCTCGGTGCGGCGTCCTCTGACTCTCCCCTTCTCCTCGCCCTTGCCCCGCGTTTTATGTCGGCGTTGTTTAAGTCCTGCACCTCCTGTGGAAGGAAGGTCGCCCTTTCTGACCGACACTCGAAGTGTCTTTTTTGTTTGGGTGAGGGGCATAACGTCCAAACTTGCCCCGTGTGTAGGGAATTCACCCACCAGACACCTCAGAACCGGGCGGCGAGGTTGAAGTCTTTTTGTTGGGAGCAGTCTCTCCCCGCCCAGAAGACCGAGTCCGTTCCGATGGAGAAAGGCCTTTCTTCGCCCTCCTCCTCTTCCCCGACGGCCGCCGGGACCTCGGTACCGCCGGTGTCGAAGCCCCCGGTACCGGTGATGAAGCTACCGAGGATCCCGAAGATCTCAACGGGTCGGTCACAAGACGACCCCGCGGCCTGCTCCTCGAAACCGCTGACTTCTGCCCAGAAGAAGCGCTACCGAGGAGGTACCGAGGGAGAAGAAAAAGAAGAGGAAGGAGAAGCGGCACCCTCCGGAGACCACCCGGCCACTGACCCCGCCGCCTACCCAGCCCGCGGGAGAGTCGGCCCTCTCCGACGTCCCGGAGGAAGAAACGCCGCAGGCCCAGGAGATCCTGGAGCTATCGGACGACGACCAGCCCGTCGAGGCCACCCCTTCCCAGCCTCCGAAGCTAGTCGTGGAGACTGTGCCGCCGAGCCGCCGTCCATCTCTGGAGCGCCACGTGGACACCCCGGGCCGGAGACGTTCCTCCCCCCGGCATGGCGAATCCCGATCTCCGGACCACTGGGCCAGGCCTCCATCCCCGCGGTATTGGGAGATGCGCCTGGAGAGCGTGCGTGCGGGTAGAGCGCGCACTCCCCCGGCTACTTGGGGAGATATGCGCTGGACCAAGGATGGCACGAGCCCCCGGGCTCCTACTATTCCTACTCGCCCTCCTACCGGGACCGCTACCACCCTGACCCGAGGTACTGGTCGCCACAGCCACGCTCCCGCTCGCCACCACGGGAACGCCGCTACTCTCGCCATGGGCGATCGCCCAGGGGCAGGTCTCCGAGTTCCCACGCGGCCCGGGAACCATCACCCCACCGCAGACCGGTCTCCCCGCCGCCACGGACTACAGCCACGGCGACCAGACCGACCCCGCAGGCCACCCTGGCTCGAGCGGGAACCTCGGCCACGTCGACGACTCAGGCGGTGGTACACCCGAAGCCATCGATACCGCCCCCGGAGACCGTGCCAGCCCCGACGGTACCGCCTGCCGCTCCGCCGATGCAGCCAGCGCCGCAACTGCCGAGAGCGGAGGAGAAGGCCGCAGGACGTTTGCCATCCCCATCTGATGACTCCTACGAATTGGACTCAGACTCCGTGGAATCCACGCCGTCCTCCCACGAGTCACCGCCGCTGGGCTTCGGGGATCCGCTCCCGGAATCGGCCCCGGAGGACGTGCACCAGTTTTCCGCAGTTCTCCTTCGAATGGCGACGGCGCTCGGCCTCAAGGTAACAGAGCCCGCCCCGCAGGCACAAGACCCGGTCTTCCAATACCTGGAGACCCAACCTCCATCGGCCGCCCGCTCCCGTTCCTACCGACCCTGGCGGATGCGCTGAAGCAACCCTGGGCTAAGCCGGCGTCTGCGCAGCCTATCCCACATAGGCTTGAACATTTGTACAGGATCCAGAAGGAAGGAGCGGAGTTCCTGTTCAACCACCCCGTCCCGAACTCCATGGTGGTGGAGTCATCCCAGACACGGGGTGGCAACCGGGCCCACACCACCCCGCCCGATCGGGAAGGCCGGAAACTTGACAGCTTCGGGAGGAGGTTCTACTCGGTGGCGTCCTTGGTGTCCAGGACCACCAACACCATGGCTTGCCTGGCGGCCTACCACTGCAACCTCTTCGATCGCCTGGGCCCTCTCCTGGCTATCTCCCGGAAGAGTCCCGCACGTCTGCCACGCAGATCTTCGGAGAGGCCGTGGCCGTGGCCACCCAACAACTCGCCACCTCGAGGCACGCCATGGAGGCCACCTCGAGGTTTATGGTTGGTGCTGTGGCCCTCCGATGCCATACATGGCTCCGTTCCTCCGGCCTCCAGGAGGACAGCCATCGGAGGATAGAAGACCTCCCCTTTGACGGGCAGGGGCTCTTCCACACGTCCACAGACGACGCCATGGACCACCTCGTCAAGGCCCGGCTGACGGCGAGGAAATCGGGATCAACCAGCCTCCCCAGGCTCGCCGGTCATCCCAGTCCAGGTCGTCATGGCGGAGGTCCTCCTCGTCCTCGGCCTACCAGCCTCGGTCCCCGCGCTCGACCGCCTCGAGACCGTCCGCAGCGGCAGCACAGGGGAGGTCCCACCGACGGCAGCCTCCACCGTCCAAGAAGTCTTCCTCAGGTGGGAAGGTGCGTTTTTGATGCCTCCCGCAGGACACCACCGATGCCGTCCTTCGCCCCTCCAGCAGACCTCATCCATCATCCGAACCTGGCCAGACACCTCGACCGATGGCGCGAGATCACCACGGACTCCTGGGTACTTACCATCGTCCGCCTGGGGTACGCCATCGAGTTCCGGGATATTCCACCACGGGGCGTCTACTACTCCACCCCGGCCACCCCGGCTCTGCTGGAGGAGATCCAGTTCCTGCTTGACACAGGAGCGATCGAGAGGCTTCCACCCTCGGCCAGGACCACCGGCTTCTACTCGAGGTACTTCGCCGTACCGAAGGCGGACGAGTTCCTACGCCCCATCCTGGACCTTCGGGGAGTGAACGAATACATTCCCCCCCAAGAGGTTCAAGATGGTCACCCTGCCATCGATCCTCCCCTTTCTCCGATGAGGGGACTGGCTGGCATCCATAGACCTCAAGGACGCCTACTTCCACATCTCGATTCGCCCCCAGCACAGGCGGTACCTGCGCTTCGCGATCGACGGTACCAGCTACCAGTACCGCGTCCTGCCCTTTGGACTCTCCACCACACCCCGCGTGTTCACGAAGTGCATGGCTCCCGTCGTCTCCTTCCTGCGGACGAGAGGCGTCTCGGTCTACCCCTATCTCGACAACTGGCTATTGGTGGCGTCCTGCAAAGACAAACTTTACAAAGACATTCACCTCACCTTGACGTGGCTCACCCGGCTCGGGCTCAAGGTAAACCCCAAGAAGTCCCACCTCGAGCCCACCCGCCTCCTCGATTTCAATGGGGTGACCCTTGATACCATGTTGGGAAGGGCCTACCTACCGACGGAGAGGGCCCAGACGCTCACCCGCGCGGCGGGGGCGGCCTCCCAGGCCCTGATGGTATCGGCCAAGACGCTGCAGCAGCTGCTCGGCTACATGGCGGCGACCACGGCCATCACCTATCTCTCCAGGCTACGAGCGCGACCCCTGCAGCACTGGTTCGTCAGGGTCTTCGACCCGTTCCGGGACGAGCAGTCCCATCGGTACCGCATTCCCCCCGAGTTCTGGCAGACTCTCTTGTGGTGGCAGTCCCACCGGAACCTGATGTCGGGAATGCCATTCTGCCAGCCCAGACCCACGGTCACGATAAGGACGGACGCGTCCCTGCTGGGCTGGGGAGCCCACGCCGGAGATCTATGGGTCAAGGGCGCCTGGATGGACGGCGAGACGTCCCTCCATATCAACGCTCTAGAACTCCTTGCCATCCACAAAGCCCTGATGGCGTTCTGGCACCTGGTGGTGGGCCGCTACGTGCTGATCCTCACCGACAACACGACCGCCATGTGTTACGTGAACAGGCAAGGGGGAACCCACTCCACCATGCTGCTGACCATCGCGCTCGCCCTCTGGGACTGGTGCGCCTCCCTGAGGATCCACCCGCTGGCGGTTCACCTGGCGGGGCAGGAGAACACCATGGCGGATGCCCTCAGCAGGGACACCTCCTCCTACCATGAGTGGTCCCTGGCCGACGACGCCTTCCGGATGCTCCGACACCGGTGGGACGAGCTGACCGTCGACCTCTTTGCGACCAGCCAGAACGTGAAATGCCGACGCTTCTGCTCCAGGGCGGGGCACGATCCCCGCTCCATCGGCGACGCGTTCCAGATCCCATGGGACGAGGAGCTCCTGTATGCCTTCCCGCCGTTCCCGCTCCTCGGTCGCATCGTATCGAAGATCATCGCGGACGGAGCAGACGCGATTCTGGTAGCACCGTACTGGCCGAGGCAGCACTGGTTCGGCCCCCTGATCGAGGCCTCCCGGGGGAGGACCCTCAAGTTCCCGCTGGCGCCGGACCTGCTCTCCCACTCCAACGGCCAGGTGCTACACCCGGACCTTCCAGTATTGGCCCTCCATGCCTGGAGGATATCGCCGTAGACGACCCAACCATCGGTACCGTCTTAACGGCGGCGAGGAAGGAATCGACACGGAGGAACTACCACTACAGATGGCAGCGGTTTGTCGCCTTCGCAGAGGAGCGGCGTGAGCCGACGTCCCCGGCTGGCCTCCGGACCGTTCTTCACTTCTTCCTCCACCTGCGGCAGCAAGGCCTTGCCTTCACGTCGATCAAGGTCTACCTCGCCGCGATCGTGGCGTACCAACCGCCGAGATCACCCTCCGCGGCGTTCTTCCGGGATGATACCGTCAAGCGGTTCCTGAAGGGCCTGCAACACCTCTACCCGCCAGTATCGCCCCCGCTACCGTCGTGGTCATTATCGCTGGTGCTATCGCAGCTCACGAGGCCGCCCTTCGAGCCGATGGCGACAGCGGACGATAGGCTCCTGGCGATGAAGACGGCATTTCTCGTGGCGATCACCTCTGCCAGGAGAGCCGGAGAGCTGGCGGCGCTGCACTGCGACGACCCCTTCCTGGTCTTCCACCGCGACAAGGTCATCCTCCGGCCCGACATCTCGTTCCTGCCGAAGGTGGTCTCCACCTTCCATCTCAACCAGGACATCGTGCTCCCAGCCTTCTACCCCGAGCCCACCTCGCCCCTGGAGCGGGCCCTGCACTCCCTGGATGTCCGTCGGGCCCTTGCGTTCTACACGGATAGGACGGCGTCCTACCGACAGACACCTCACCTCTTCGTCTGCTATGGCAGGCGTAAAAGAGGCCACAAGGTATCATCCCAGCGACTCTCCAAGTGGGTCGCGCAGACTATCCACTTGACCTACCAACTGGCCAAGAAGCCTCCGCTGGACCTGCTTCGGGCCCATTCCACCAGGGCCGTGTCTACGTCCGCGGCCCTTCTGCGAGGGGTCGACCTGCCGGAGCTGTGTCGTGTGGCGACCTGGGCTCAACCGTCGACCTTCATCCGCCACTACAGGCTTGACTGCCGTTCCAGGCAAGATGCCCGGTTTGGTCGTGCGGTGCTGTCCTCTGTCCTCTAGGGTCTGGGACTTGACCCACCATCCTACAGGTGAGCTATTCAGTCTCCTATTGTATGAGGCACAGAGACCACGAAGAAGAAGAACAGGTTGCTTACCTGTAACTGTAGTTCTTCGAGTGGTCATCTGTGCCTCATACACACCCGCCCTGCCTTCCCCTCTCTTTCAGGTCCCATGTTCTTCGGCGGACCAGAACTGAGGAGAGACCGTGGCTTGGCGGGAGGAGCATGCGCGGTACGACCGAGGGGGAGGGGCTCCCCGCCAAGCCAACGAGCTCTAGAATCTTCCGAACGCTACCGTGCAGGCGCGAAAGCTCCTATTGTATGAGGCACAGATGACCACTCGAAGAACTACAGTTACAGGTAAGCAACCTGTTCTTATCTGTGGTCATAAAAAATTATAAAACAGTAAAATGATTGTTTGGAAAAAACTTCCCTCTCCCTAACTCCTTTGAATTTTGAACTGAAAGTTCTTGTGTGTGTACTGCAGTTTCAGTCTTTAATAATAGTAGTAGTAGTTGTAATAATAATAATAATAGTAATAGCAAAACCAAATGTACAAAATAACATTTGAATAACAGAATAACATTTTATGTACAGAATATATAAAATGACATTTATTTTAAAAATCATGCTACATTTTAGGAATGTGAATGTCAACTGTTGTAGCCACGTATAAGGAAATCTATATTTAGGGGGTCTGAATGCATCCAGAGTGCTTGTATTTATGTGCTGTGCAACCTAATTGGTTACTAGACTGGGCAAATAAGCTGTAGAACAAAAGTCATATAAATGCCATGTACAATCAAAGTTGAAAGGGACAAGCATGGTTTAACCAAACAGCTAGTAATTATTCCTTCACCTGCTCTCCTTCACTTCACATTTAGTTGAGAATGTGGGCAAAAGATCAGGGAGCCGTATATGAACTGTCCAAGGTGCTGTTCTGCTTTCTTCTGTGTGTGCGTGTGTGCCTATATGTGCCTTCACATTGTGTGTGGTGACCCCATGAATTTCATAGGGGTTTATTAGTTAAGGAATACTGAGAGGTGGTTTTGCCAGTTTCTTCCTCTGAAATATAGCCTACAGCATTGTTTTTCTAATTCTCTTCAAATCCAAAGATACAAATATTTAGCAAGAAATTTAAAGGATTTTTTCTTTAACGAATTTGAGTACCTCCTATGCATAATTCTGCTTGAATTTGAATCCATAGGCTTTTGCATTGCCCAAATATTCTGAAGCAATGTCTAAGTAAATAAATAAATGTGTCCATGTATTTGTTATTGTTGATGCTGTATGCTTTCAAGTTTTTTCTGACTCAGAACAACCTTAAAACAAACCTATCACATGGCTTTCTTCACACTATTTGTTCAGAGGTTTGCCATTGCCTTCCTCTGAGGCTGAGAGAGAGTGTCACCTAGTAGGCTTCCGTGACTGAGTGGGGTTTGAATCCTGGTCTCCTGGAGTTCTAGTTCAACACAGACCACTATACTTTGCTAAGCTCTGCATTTTTGTGTATACATTTTTAGAATACATGTTTTGAAGGTATTAAAGCACATGCTTAAATATTAATTAAATATTTTTTAAAATTTGCACAAACCCTCATATTTAATTAGTTTATTATTATTTAAATTGTTCAAATATTATTTCAATATGAGGATTTGTGCAGATGGTATGCAGCTTAGTAAATAAACAGGGAGAGGTTTTTTGTGAGAAGCCATAATGATATAAGGACAGAGTTCTTTCTGCCCAGTACTTACAAGCAGACTGAATAATTTCTGTGTCTTTTCAGGCAAATCTAAAATGATAATACTCCACAAATACAACTGAGCCTAGCCTTTCCCCATTTAATTTGTGCACTCATTCTGTACACCATTTTGCATGGACTGGGCTGCTAAAATTTCAGAGCTAACCTACAGAAGAGAAGGTTAAGAGGGGACATGATAGCCATGTTGAAATATTTGAAGGGATGCCATGTAGAGGAAGGAGAGGGCTTGTTTTCTGCTGCTCCAGAGACCAGGACAAGGAGCAATGGATTCAAGGAAAGAAGATTCCACCTGAACCTCAGGAAGAACTTCCTGACGGTCAGGGCAGTCCGGCAGTGGAATATGCTGCCTCAATGGAGTGTAGTGGAGTCTCCTTCTTTGGAGGTTTTTAAGCAGAGGCTGGATGGCCATCTGTTGGGGAGTGCTTTGAGGGCGTTCCTGCATGGTTAGACTGGATGCCCCCTGTGGTCTCTTCCAACTCTATATTTCTATGATTCTATGATTCTATTAACTTGAGGTCAGCTAGGATTGTCATAGCAGCTAGGTGATGCCTAGTTTGCGAATTATTTAACATGTTCCTGCATTCCTCTGCCTTCTGTGCTTCTGTCTTGGTGTGGGAAGGCTATAGGGAGGACAGGAATAAGAACTGAAGGCCTGAATGCAGTTTACAAGCTTCAGCATCGCTTGTTCCAACATACTATTGTCAGTGGAAACAGTTGGAAAAATGGACATTTGGAGAATTTAAATCCTGTTCTGGTTCTTGTGTCCTTCAGCTTCTCCGTATCTTTTCTTTGGGGGGGGGCGGGGAGGATGTATGTCTCTTGCTTAGGGTCCCACATTCTTTTGGCCCGAGAGCACCACAAAATCCAAAATCTATTTTGTGACATTTCTGCTTCTGTCACCTTCACCATTTGATCAGCTCAGCTGCTGACGCTGCTGGGCTTTGTCTTTGTTGCTGACTGTGTTCAGATTGGGTAGTTGTTGCCCTTGCTCCAGGCACCAACTTGACTTCATGTGAGGATTTTCTAATCTGCTGATCAGTTCCCTGTGGGGTCTCATATAACCCAAAAGGGCAAGATTAATCATGGAACCTAATAGTCCCTCAGGGGAGATGTGATAGGAGAAAATGAGGTTGCTTAATAAATAGTTAAATGCAAATTGACGCCTCCTCCAAGCATTATTGGCTGTGAGAGACATTTATTTTTAGCAGGTAGTGGACACAGGATCCTGTTGGGGGAAAAAAATCCAAGATGCATTTTTCTTCTAGTATGGAACTGACATGTGTATATTTGATTAGATGATGGTCAATCCAAACTCATTCATTTGGCTGGGATGGACAAATTCAGTGAGTTTGAAGGCCAATGTTGGGCTCTCAGATATTGTCCCTTCCCCCACCACATTGCTTCTGCAATCCAGCACCCACCATCAGTCTAAAATGCTTTTCTTCCTCTCATTTCAAGTTGCTGAAAATTATGATTTTCCAAATGAGAAGCAAGAGGATGCCAAAGCAATAGAAAGGCAGTATTTGGGCACCTATTTGCTATGGGGGACATTTACGGTTCAGTGACTCAAAGCTGGCCGCACAGAAGACATATTGGAGTAGGTTGAGATATTAGGAGAAAGAGGAAAAAAAGGGAAGTAAGGCGGATATATTTATACCACTTCTTTTGATATGTTGGTTTTTGAAGCTGGCTATAGAAGTGATGGCTGGAAACAGAAGCAGTGGGCAAAGAACAACAAAATGTCCCTGGTTTATAGATTTGCCACAGGGACTACATCAACTTGTAATATTGTTGCATCCTCTCAGTGCAAGATCTGCACTTTCTTGTGGTGTCAAGCAGTCAGTCTCAGAAATGTCCGCCATCCTTGTATTATGCCTGTGCACAAAGCATGGATTCCCCTCTAAGTAACAATTGCCTCAGTGCAGAAATAGCTGCTTCATAGGAAGTAAAATTCAATCTGGGAGGACAAGGCACAATCAAGAAGGAAAATGCTTGGGGCCTTTCTGCACTACATAATTACAGTGCTATTATTCCACTTTCAACATCCTATGGAATCCTGGGGTTTGCAGTTTAGGGAGAGGCATTTAGAATTCTCAGCCAGATCGCTCTTTGGCCTCAATAAACTACAAGCCCCAGAATTCCACAGGATATTGAAAGTGGAGTACAAGCGCTATAACAGTGTAGTGCATAAAGGCCCTTAGTCTGGAGAGTGGGTTTGGACTAGCAATGTAAGAATATTTGCCAATATTTACATATTCCTGTCAGGGTAATGTGAAGTATGCACTTCAGGGCATGTGTAAAGTGTTGATAAGGAAGCGGCGCCCAGCTACAACCAGTTGCTCCAGACAGGGAAAAAAGGCCTTGCAGACTCAAAGCAATAAGGCTTAGTGCTGTTTATCCAACAGAGCACATAAGATAAGTGTTAGGGCTTCTGGCAGCAAGCCTAGAAGCAAAAACATTCAGGCACAAAAAACAGTAGAATGGAAGACATACAGCGTGGCCAGAGGCAGTACAAAAATAGCCTACAGCAGCATGACCAAAGAGAAATGACCTAAGGCAAATTACATTGTCACACCTAAGTCTCTTTTTAAGGGCTTAACCACACCCCAGTCCATATGGGGTGACTCAGTTGAACCCATAGCATGCAACCTCCTCATGCTGGGAGCTCTCTGGAGAGGTAAGACCTTTAAAGGCAGGCTAGCCAAAACATTCCCTTGCAGCGATGCTCCAAGGTCTCATCACCTCATCTCTCTGTCCACTTAGAAAAACCTTTCCTGGTCATACCGCACTTACACTTAGGACTCACACTAAGCAAGGTTCTTGATACTGTATATCTTGACATACTGCAAGAGTTTTTCAATCATATTTCAGATATGGAGCCTTTTGCAAAAATTTCATTTGCTCCAAAACATTGTATTTTCTGTGAAACAATATTTTGCCTCTCAAAAAAATGTTTTGGCACAGTTTTCTGTAAAAACTTAATTTGGTCAAATGCAAAGTTTTTGTGCAAATAAAAAAATCATCAGAAAATCCTAAAATGTAAAAGATCGGGGGAGGGGAATGCAAAAAGTCTTGTAATATCACCCAGTGCGAAGAAAACTGTTACTTTTTTCCCCCATTCTTGTGCATGAGAATGAAATAAAGATTTACTTTCCTAGTTTAGATCTGAGTAGAGATAGTACCAGGAGCCTCTCTTGTTAATTCAGTTTGGACCAAATCTGGTATTACTTTGGGGAAGGTTGATTGAGGTTCCGTGGAGGGTGGAAATGAAATTCTCTTCTATCTCCTGTCTTTACCAGTTAATATTTGTCTTCTGTTGTTAGGAGTAGGAAAACAATCTTAGGAGCAACAACATTAATAAACCAAGATCAATGTTTTGTGGTAAAATTGTCATCTTCAGAAGACAGAGAACAATGTGCTTTCATAGGTTGTTGTGGGTTTTCCAGGCTTTGAGACTGTGTTCTATTAGTATTTTCTCCTGACGTTTCTCCTGCATCTGCGGCTGGCATCTTCAAAGGATCTGGTGGTATGGAAGTGAGATAGAGTATATATACTTGTATAGTTCCCAGGTGGGAGGAAGCAAAATATGCCAGTGAACACCACCCAGACTCTAGAGGTCCCTCTACAAGAAAAACACAATAGATGGCTAATGTACTTAATGCGTTGTTATACATATCCTCTGGCTAACAACACAACCCTAGGGGATGTTCCATTTAACAATAGGCCATCACACAGGCCAACTTAACGTATGCAAATTGCTTCCTCCCACCCAGGGACTACACAAGTGTATATACTCTGTCTCACTTCCATGCCACCAGATCCTCTGAAGATGCCACCCACAGATGCAGGTGAAACATCAGGAGAAAATACTAATGGAACATGGCTTCAAAGCCTGGAAAACCCACAACAATCTATGGATTCTGGCCGTGAAAGCCTTTGACTTTACAATGTGCTTTCACTTCACTTCATCAGCTGCATTGTATGGGGAAAGTTGTTGTAGTTGTTGTATGTCTTCAAATTGTTTCCAACTTATGTGGAACCTAAGGTGACCCTATCGTGGGGTTTTATTGGCAAGATTTCTTCAGAGGGGATTTGCCTTTGCTTTCCTCTGAGGCTGAGAAGGTCAACCAGTGGATTTCCATGACTGAGTGAGGATTTCAAACCCTGGCCTCCAGAGTCATAGTCCAATGGTCAAACCATTACACCATACTGTCTCTTTGGGGAAAAAAATAAGAGTCCCATTCAGCCTCAGGACTTCTGGTTGTATATGCCTAGTCTATTTAACTAACTAGCCATATTGGGATTATGTGAAACTGCCTATCATGCCAACAATTCCAGACCAAGCACATAACATTTAGAATAGTTTCCCTTGTGTGTTGACCTCCTGTGCCCTACCAAAAGGTCTGCAAACATTTGGCATCAGTAGCATAAAACATCCAGTCATTGCATTGTACAGTATATAGAGGTTTCCCTGTTTTCCATGGATATATAGTTCTTTTCATTGGCTGGCTATAGAGTAATTGGAGCCCCTCACCAGATATCAGGCCGGAGTGGACTTAATATGAATGACCAGAAGATGGCAGAATTTGCCTGTCCACCTGAAATGATCAAGGGCATAGAAGACATTTGTCAGGTCCAAATTTTTGCAGAAAATTATCAAATCCAGATTTGATGAACCTTTTAGTGAACCATAATGGACACATGCACTGAAATTTGAATTTTCCAGAATTTTGAAATCCATATTACAACTGAAAAAACTGTACAAAAATCTGTATATTAAGAAAAAGTACATCCCAAAAGGCAGCAATGAGGGAAATGTATGCAGAAAAATGGATTATGTTATGTAAAGATGCTGGCCAAAACAGTCATTTGTCAGAGCTGTGCATACACGTTTAATGGAGAATGTACATGTTATGTAAAATATTATGTAAATTCACCTAACCATATTAATAAAGTTTGATAGCAGCTGAGCCACATGAGTGCATTGCCCATTTTCCCCCCTTGCCACCCCATGATGTCAAAAATGCATTTATTTTTAATGATCTCTATTCTATGGTTAGTTTCAACTAGAGCAGACCCATTGAATGAGATGCATTTGTCTGTTCTGATTGGGATAAATCAGCATGATTCAAGTTTGTCAGTCCTAACTAGAGTAGACCCATTCAGTCCATAGTTGAATGGTGAATCAACATGTAGATAAATTCTACTGATTCAATGGTTCTTCTCTAGCAAGGAATAATGACACAATTTAGACCAATGGCTTTAAAGCTCTTAGAAATGTAATTACAAAATAATTTTAAAATCCTTATTCTAAATCCATTCTAAATTCTAATTTTATGCTTCCATTCTATATAAATTTAGACATGTTTAAACTAGCTGATTTTAAGAGGCTTGAGCACCTGTTGTTCCTGTCAGTTTTTCTGCATTTGCTCACACTTTTTAATCTTAAAAATGGAAACTAATGTTACCTTTAAACCGTTGTGACTGATCTAAGTGAAGGATGTTCCAGCATTGGCCATGGAATTGCCCTTTATGTTCACATAGCTGCTATTTGTGCACTGTTTGCATTATAAGTTAAATAGTTATTCATGGAAATAGATCTGGTTTGCACTTCCCACAAAACCAAGAAAAGCAATGATGTATGTAGAAAACCTTACTGTGAACTAGGTTAGTCATTAAGCGACATTGAGACTTATCATATCTCTGTGTTTTGTTAGGAGGGGAGGGGAATGAAGATATTATCTCATCAGTAGACCAAAATAAATGGGGATGCTTTTATTCTTCCATTACACAGCCAGTTTGCCGGGGGACATATAGAGCACCCATGAAATTAATCTAACTCGGCATACAACACTTATGGGGAAACAATAATTTCTTAAAACCTCTGAAGCTTAAACCAGCAGACATCATCCCTGCTGGAGCCTTTTCTTTTTTCTTATTCACCTTGTGAGATGCTGTGTCCACTTGACCTTTGGAGCCTGCCAGATTCACAGAGGTGAAATCAACCTCTTGGGCTTTGTAGTCTAATCTAGTGTATGGCAATGATGCCAACTGTGAAATCATCTCCAATAAAGTGGTCATCTACTTTCATAAAGCTTAAACAATAAAGTGATTCTGTGATGGTCAGATACAACTTGTAGCTCTGTGTGTGTGTGTGTGTGTGAGAGAGAGAGAGAGAGAGAGTACAAATACAACTCTCATTTGCTGCAACATGAAGACGTGTTTTCCCAAAACAGCCTTAATGCTGAGGTTAGAATTTGATTTTAATTTTCCCTCTCTGTTTAGCCTATTTTTATGAAAACAGGTAGCAATTTCCTATGAGCAGCTATATGTGAAAATTCTCAGAGACATAGTGAGACTTCAGCAGGAACATGATGGCAAAACCAGGGGATTTGATACATTTCCCCCCAAAAATTATGGTCTGTAGGAAACTACTACACCAGGAGAAAGGGTATAGTTGAGCCCACACCTTGTATTAGTTTCTATATGCAGGGAGGAATTTTTGTCCTGCTGTTTGTAGAGGGCAGCATTCAGAAACAAGTGAGTTATTTCAGCAGCGGTCTGAAATGAATGATCTCTCTTTCAATCCTCTGAATAATTCTCCATCTTAGTGCTCCACCAGAGTGGGTAATATCTGCACTTCCAGATGTTGTTGAACTCCATTTCCATGCATGTATCAGTATTTGCTATGCTGGTTAGGACAGTCCAACAACATCTGGAGGACTGCATGATTTCTACTCTGTTCTACATCATTCTTTTGCAAGCACTGAATAAAACTGTTGCCTTAGGCCTTCTGTTTGAGCATACAGAATAAATGCCCAGAGGGAACTGGTGTGAGCTCAAAGAACCCAACAATCCTTGCTCGGCACAGTTTCCTGATGATTCAACATACTGTTTGGTTAACGTAGAGGTTATTTGGGGATGAATCCGAGATGACAATATAAAATGTACTTTGAGGTCACTTGAGGGAATCCCTGCAACATGCTTGCTTCCCAATTGATTATTTTCTCTGGCAAAGATTTTTTCAGTACTGTAGCACTTGCTGCTGCAGCTGTCAAGCCAAATTGTTTCTGACATGGTCTGGCATTTGTAGAGTTATATTCATCATTCAGTTCACTTGTGAACAGTTTGTTTCTTATAGTTTGGCAAGCTTTTGGGAGAAGAAAGGCATCAACATATATATATATATATATATATATTATTTATTTATTTATTTATTTATTTATTTATTTATTTATTAATTAATTAATTAATTATTGGAAGTCCTAACCTACTACATGGAGACTTTCCCTACCTATAGACAAACTGGTCTTGGTGGTGCTGTGCAAACATATCAGTCACAGATTCTGAGAGCTCTAAGGATTTTATAGCTCTATTCAAATGTTCACTCTATACATAATTAGAATTTCATGGACAGTGAGGACAAACATATTGGCCTCACCACTCTTTTCATATTGTCTTCTGAATGCCTGTAGCAGGGAGCCTCCTGTACTCATGCACGGTTCATAAACTTGGAAAATGAGGGTTCCAAATGGTGTGCATAGTTACATGTGATAGTGGTTGGATTTGTGTCTACTTAGGTAGAGACGTCTGTTTCCTGCAGGAGTTTACGTTAGTCTCCATGTATGAAGACATATAGGTAGGTTTGACATTCTACCCAGTTGGCCAAGTCTGGTTTTTAGGCAGGCCTCTCAGGGCCTATTTGGACCACTAACTTGCCCAGATTCCAAGCTTTGTTGCTTTGATTTTCCTAAAAAAATTGTTGATTTGAGCACTCTCTCAATGGCTGTTGCTAGCCTATCTTCTCTCCCTCTCTCTGGGCTGGGAAATGACAGTCATGAGTGATCATTCTCTTGCTTGATTCAGGCCATTTCCGCACAGCTCTCTTATAGTGCGATCATTCCACTTTCAACATCCTATGAAATCCTGGGGTTTGCAGTTTAGGAAGGGGCCGGCTGGCCCCTTCCTAAACTGCAAACCCCAGGATGCCATAGGATGTTGAAAGTGGAATGATCGCGCTATAAGAGAGTTGTGCGGAAATGGCCTCAGTCTCAAAGCCAACAAAACAAGCAGGTAACGCACATCTTCAGACAGTGCTGGAGCTCCCATCCTGAAGGATGTTTGGATTCACCTTCACCTTTTTCAGCATCAGAGGTTTGAGATCTCTCTTCATTGTTTTCAGTGTGCTTGACTGGGGCTAAGGATGGTAGTCAATTCCTACATATCTTCTTTCTTGATCCATCCCAACCTCCTCCTTCTCCTCACACAAGAGAGATTTGGTGGGTGGCTACATATGTGAATGCTTTTTTAGTGCCGGCATCTCCACATCGAAAGAATTTCACCACAGAAATTTGTCTAGGGCCTATTTGATATCATTTCAGCACAAGACAATGGCATTTTCATTTTCTTGGCCATTTAATTTATTCTAACTTGAATCAGAGAGCCAATGTGGTGTAGTGATTTGACTGTTGGACTACAGTTCTGGAGACTAGGGTTCAAATCCCTATTAGACCATGGAAACCCATTGGATGACTTTGGGTAAGTCACAATCTTTCAGCTTTAGAGGAAGGCCATGAAAAATCCTCTCTGAAAAAAATCTGACCAAGAAAACCCCATTAGAAGTTCACCTTAGGGCAGCCATAAATTGGAAATGACTTGAAGGCACACAACAACAGCAACAACAATAACACTTGGATCTGTTTTATTTCCTGTAGATCTTTATATGCTGTATTTCTACTTATGTTACTGTTTTGATTCTTGGATATTTTCCCTTCAATTTCTTTTTGTGAGTTCCCCTGAGAACATTTTTATAGGAAAGTATATAACAGCATAAAAAGAGCCATGCTGGATCACAGTAAAGGCCAGCGTTATATTCACATAGAAGCAAAACAGTTTTGTATGGGATGCCCAGAAACAAGGCATGAGCAGCACTGTCTTGCTTATATTCTTCAGCAACAGATATACAGAAACATGCTCTTGGAATATATAACCAAGAGACGTAGTAGCTACTGATGGAAATATTGCAATGCAATTGTTATAAATACATAATTTAGGTATGCTGTAATAGACTGAGCAATCATTAGAAGCAGGCATTATGATTCAATTGTGAGCCAAGTCAAATCAAGTGGCCTCTGAATTAGTTCTACCCAGAGCAAGCTGTTTTCCAAATCTCAGAACTGGACATTCTTGTGATTACCACATCTAGATTGACACAGCTAGATAGTATGCCACTTAATGCAATGTTATTCATGAATTTATTTATAGAGTGATACCATTGAACTGATCTTAGTTGATGATGCATTGGACATATTCTCTATATTGTTATAGTCTACAGAAGTAGATTTCCTCCACTGAATCCACCTTAATAGTGGTGTTAAAAGCAAAAGTGACACTTAGCGTATGTAATATATAACAGTAGTGTTATCTGTAAGAAATTACTTTTGGCAGTAATGGGATAATAGGGCTGTTCTATTCTTTAAATAATGCAATCTGTCCATTGCTATTATAGGAGACCTCCAGCACATGTTGTGCCATCAGGGTTGTTCAACCACAGTATTTGTACAACATCAATTGTATTGCACTGGTTCACAACCTCTGCACAGCAACATATCAGGTAAAATGGTTTGCTTCTCCCTGATAGGACTGATGTTTGTTGTTACTGAGGGGAGGGGAAGGCAAGGGAAGGGAAGGGCAAGGCAGGGCAGGGCAGGGCAGGGCAGAGCAGAGGACCACCAAATTCCCTGCAAGAATCTTTTGGAACTGTTCTGTGTCACCGTTCTACCTGCTGTGTTGAGGAAGATAAACTTGTGTAGAAGCAACTTGATTTCCTTACTCTTGGTAGCATGAATAGGTAAATGTCTGTTCTTTGGTGAAGTAAAGATGGGGGACTTTATAATGCTGTGTAAGATGAACAAATCCTTATTCAGACCTCATTTACAAGACTTGCATCATACTATTTGAAAGGAAAGTGGCATTGTTGTTGCTTTGGAGATAGCCTAGGAATTCTAATTTATTTTTTGTTGATGATAAAGTTTTATATTTAACCACTTTAGGAGCAGTTAGAACAAGGCAAATGAAGGACAGTCTGTGAGTGCCTCAGGGGGAAAATTGGTCTTTCTACTATTAGATGGAAGGAATGTAATTTTTGGCATGATAGTTCACAACAGCTTTGCCCCATCAAACATACTCGGAGAGTTGATGGAACTGATTAAAATCACCATTGCCCCCTGTGGCAGACATGGCCATATGGTGTTTTTAACTGGGAAAGAGATAGTTGGGGAAGAGACAGAGTCATGTAGAGAGGAAGATCAAATGCTTAGTCACTTGCATAGTTATTTCAGTCTGTTCCCATGCGCTGATTAGGCTGAAAGGAGAAATGAATTAAACATGTATTGACAGGGGATCAAGAAATCTTCATGTCAATGATAATGACTGCTTTGTGCAGCATGAAATCTATCTTTTTCATTATACAATCCAAGTATAAGATTAAGAAATGCCTGTAGGTTAGTGGGATAAAGGCTTTAAAATGTGCAGATAGTTTCCAACAGTGGCAAGTTGGATGCCTCCAGGAAACAGACAAAGCATGGTGTGAGGGCTGTAGCCTCCCCTGTTGTATGTGTCCAGCATCTGTTATTCAGGGGCATGGATGAATGGATCAGTCTATTTCTAGTCTCTGCCATCTTGACATGTGTTCATTCATAAGCCTGTTCCTCCCTGTTTTTCCACTGATCTGCACTTAAAAAAAAACCATACAAAATCACAGTTGAAAGAAAATGCACAATTATGAAGAATATATATTTTTAGGTATTTTCTCCTAAAATATGAATGGTTTGACTCATGTTAGCCTAAAATAACAGTAGGATAATAGTATCCCTCACCACAAATTACCTTGGGAAGTACAACTCAGTTCCCTTTGTTTAAAAAGACAAATGAAACAAAACCCTTGAGCATCACTGTTAACAAGCAGGCTGGGCATAGGATGGCCTGCCAGATATGTGTCACCTCTGGACTCCATTTTTTCATCCTTGAATATCCCAACACCTCCAATGCTTCCCAGCCACCCCATTTAATTTGGGTGATTTTTGGGGGGCTCCCAAAGCATGTATAAAGCATCCCAAATGTGAAAACATGCATAAAAACCCACTACCCACACCCAAAGCACCTGAGAAGCCTATACCTCCAAATACTTCCATTTTATTCTGCAGATCCTTTTAAAATGGCAGCAGGAAATAATGCAGTGTTATTTCGTGTCACCATTTTGCGAAGGACTACAAATGAAAATAGAGGTATCTGGATATGCTGTGTGTATGTGGCTTGTGGAGTTGCACCTGAAGGAAAATTGGTCCCTGGCCCCTGTGCAGTTGTCCATCCCCAGTTTAGAGGTGTGTAATGAAACCAACGTTTGATTCCTCACTTGGGCCATTTCCGCATGACACTCTTATAGTGCGATGATTCCACTTTCAACCTCCTATGGAATCCTGGGGTTTGCAGTTCCGGGAGGGGCCAGCCGGCCCCTCCCAGAACTGTTACCCTGTTCTCTGGGGGGTCCCGGGAGGGGCGCCCAAATAACTAAGCAAAAACACAAGATAGGGAAATTAACTCGAGCACTCTTTTAAGCTAACGAGGGGCAGGGTAACTTAGCAGGGATCTTGCAACCTAATGTCTATGGGGTCAGGTCAGAAGAGCAGTCAGACAGTTTTTAAAATAGTAAAAATAATTATCTTTATTAAAGTACAAACAACAGAAAAGACACCACAAGCACACAGCTAACTAGAAATTAGAAATGAGAGTTTTCAGGGGAAATGGGTGATACGACACCTTATCTCATAGTCCTGGAGAAAAGCGGAGGATTGCAGGGAAGAAAACTCAGCACAGTTCGCTGAGGGGGCGACTCACTGGACAACGCGACAGCAAGGCGGGGTAGCAGTCCGGAGCATTCCGGGGTTGAGAGGGCTCAGTTGCTGGAACTGAGGGGACAGCTCGCCAAACACAGCAGCAGCAAGGCTGGATGGAATTCAGAAGCGATCCAAGCTGTCCGAGGAGGACTTGGAATCGGGGGCTTTTTATAGGGTGGATTGTGCCTACGGGCCATGCCATACTCGGTGAGAACAGTGCGAGTTTGGAGCGGGACAAAGCTTTGGGAAAGGTCAAGTTTTACATGATCAGCTTAGCGCAGATTTAACAATAGAGTAGCCAGTATGCAAATGGCTTAGTATTGAGAGAGTGCTGGCTCGAGGCCAAGCGTCTTTGTGTAAAGTCGCGCTTAAGCAAGGTGTGTCTGCAAGAGAGGTTCCTGAAGCAACGGAGTGGCGTTAATCTGCCTGCCTAAGTGGGGATTGGAATGCCCAACCATTAACCGGCCGCGCCTGTTTACGTGCTTGTCTGGTGGCCTCGCAAACACGTGGAGCAGGATGGCAGAGAAAGGTCAAGTGAAGGCCAAATAAGTTTGATATCAAGAGATATCTAGTGCTATCACTGGGTATGTCTGAACCATAGTAACAGAACTGCAAACCCCAGGATTCCATAGGAGGTTAAAAGTGGAATCATCGCACTATAAGAGTGTCGTAAAGAAATGTTCTTGGCCATGGAAACCCACACTCAGCCCCCAGAAAACTCTATGATAGGTTCATCTTAGGGTCTCCATAAGTCAGAAATGACTTGAAGGCACACAACAAAGAACAATGATGTGAGAAACCTGGAACTGTGATTGCATTTGAGAATTTAAATTGTATAGGGAACTAGAGAGTCTTTTAATGAGTGTTAGCAAACAGATTCCTTACCTTGGTCCTGTTTCCAAAATGTGAAGCAGGATGCTCCTCTGAGAAGGTGAGTACAATTCACTCATTAACAAAGAAATAGAGAGAGCAGTTGGCTCCTGCATTTTTTTAGGCAATATGAGAACACATATCTGTATTTCTTTTTGCCATGGTAGCTTCTTTGCGTGACATCTGTATAGGGAAGCATCCTCACATTGCCCAAACAATTGGGCATATCTCCCTATCTTTTCATTACCATGATATGGTAAAATGAAGAAATCATGAGATTGCTTAGGTAATTTGGAAGCACCTTCTTGTGTCCTGGTGCTGTGCTGCAAGAATGATAGCCAAGTTTCTTCATGTTGCCAATGTACATGAGTAATGGAGCACTTTTTCTCAGCCTTGTTTATATTTTTGTCCTATAGGCTATGATGTCTGGGCTCCTGAGAGACCCAGAGGAATATGTAAAGATTCTGTGAGAGCATGTTATTAATATGCATTTCATCTGTATTATTCTCCCTATATGATTGGAAGTCAGTATGATGTTGGATTTTTAGGAGATCCAGGTTCAAGTCCACAATGAGCCAGGAAACTCTGGGACAATCACAGTCTGTCAGCCTGACCTTCCTCATATGATTATTGTAAAGATGAAGTTGGGCATGAGGAGAGAATGTATATCACCTTGAGCTCTATGGAAGAAAGTTGGGACATATGTGTAACTAATGAGTAATAGCTAACTTTAAAAAATCCAAAGGGTAAACAATAATGGAACTGTCCTATTCTGCTTTGATTGGACCCCACTTGAAGTACTGTGCCCACTTTTTGGTATCACAGTTTTAAAAGGATATTGATAAACTGAAACATATTCAGAGGAGGGTGACCTGTAAGGAATGTTTGAGAGACTAGGGTATACTTAGCATGGAGAAGAAAAGACCAAAAGGTGGTATGACAGCCATCTTTTAAATGTCCAGAGCAGTGAGAGGTAGAAGATGGAGGAAGCTTCATTTCCTATGTTGCTCCAGAGAATGGATTCAAATTCAAACCAAGGGATTCAAATGACAAGAAAAGAGATTCTGATTATAAATGAGGAAGAACTTACTGCCAATAAGAGCTGTTTGACAGTGTTTGCCTCAGAAAGTTGTGGAGTCTAAATTTTTTTATAGTTCACTGGGCACCTATCAGGTATCCTTAACTGTGGACTCTCTTACAGGAAGGGAACTGAGAAGATGTCCCTTGGATGTATTCCAGCTCTGTCATTCAATGAAATAATGTCATAAATATTGGGTGTTCATACAGAAATACTTATTACTGGAGTCCATATTTATGTTCTCCTACTGTCAAGTTTTCTGCAAATGTCATAAAGAGATAGGAGTGCCATACTACACATTGTGGCATAGGAGCCCTGCCTAAGGTTTATGTAGTCACATTAATGTACCATTAATGCCTGCCTGAATGTCCATGCTGGAGTGCAGTCCTCCATTGTGGGCTGGCTAGGGAAAGAGGAGAGCTGAGTAAAAAGAGATGCAGTATATATTTCTTGTCAAAAATATAAATAAATCTAAAATGGCTGATGGAAATATCTGGAGGGAATCTACTCAAAACATTTTCTGACCCATTGCCAATCTGGAGCATAATTAGATCTCACAGAGCATACTTATCAGTTTGAAACATGCACAAACAGCTGGGCAAGGAATATTTGAAGTAAGAATTCATTTATCTCCCATATAATTTGACTTGCTTCCAACTTCATGGTGGGTGATAGAAAGCTAAATTCAAAGCACCCCAGTTTTAGGGTTGATCTCATTTAGAAAACCTGGGCTGCAAAATTAGCTTGATATCAAGTGGAGGAGTGAGAAGAGAAGGATGAACAACCTGGAGTGAATAATGCAGGCAAGGAAAAGAGAGAGAGAGAGAGAGAGAGAAGGTGTATCTTTCCATTATTGTAAACCCAGGTGTAACTAGCCTTGTTGATGACACAGAATGACAAACCCCGAATTGGACCAAATTGAATGATAGAGCTGGAGGATACCTTGAGGATCATTGGTCCCAGCCTCTACTAATGTAGCAAAACTACTGCTAGAGCACGCCTGATATGTCGCTCCACAGCCTCTGCTTACAAACCTCTACTAAATGAAAATCTATTGGAGAGTCTGTGAGTTTAAAAACAAATTAAATAGGCCTTCTGGTTGCATAGCAGTCTTCTTTGACACAGACATTCATGTTTTTAGCATTGATAGTTTCATTTGAAAAGTATTTGGAAACTGGAAGGCTTCTTTAAGTACCTTTTTAAAAAAGATTGGTAGTGCATCACTTTGTCATTCTGTACTACTACTTCTAACAGTGCTGAAAAATGGTATGCTAAGAATAAATTCACAGTTGATATTATTCACATAATGACTACAGTTATAACTTCATAATCTAGATCTTTGAAACTGCTGTGATCAGCCATTATGCTTGTCACTCCAGGCATTTTGATTCAGCTGTAAGTACCTGTTTGGCTAATATTCATGAACTCACTCTTTTGTCATTCCCAGTCAACTGATTTTGCTAGTCACTGTGTCACCAATGCACTAGCCAGGATAGAAGATAGCTACTGCAGCACCCATACAACATCCCAACAATGCAACTTTATGACTGACATTCTGCATGGACATAATGACACAATAACATTGCTTAAGGTTTCTACTCTGACAAGAACCACCATTGTAAATTAAGTCATAGTTTTTGGAGAGAGAAGATACAGCACTGGCACGCTGAAGGATGACTCACTAATATAGCAGCCTAATGAAAGAGAGAAGGAGGGAGAGAGTGACTGAGAGAGCCATCACAAAACTTATGACAAGGAAGCTCTGTTCAGATATGTAGAACCTACAGAGGCAAGACAGAGACATAATTACTGCCTACCATGCCTCTTGCTGGGTTATCAGACTATACCCTGGATTTTCTGAGCCATTTCTCTAGTATCTGTACATTGGGTTTGATTCATCTGTGCGTGAGATATAGTAAAAATCTGTTATAGCAGAGATGACAGTAACAGCGAAAGTATCTTATTGTAGTAACATTGGCACAGACTGCTCAGTGTGGCATTGTACTGATGTATATGCTTAAAGAAGGCCTTCAGTTCTGGAGAATATGAGCAATCTCTTGGAAGAATGTAGAAGAGTTTATATTTTTAAATTTATTTATTTTATTTGATTTGATTTCTACAAAACTACATCATTAATCCCAGCCTGACCTCCCATCCCCATTTATTGGTCAATAGCTTCTGGAGTCAATGGAGCTCTTCCTTTTTTCGCTCAGGAAGTTGCTGACTAATGTTTCAACCCCCTCCTTTGCAACAGGCAGAAACAAGATCTTTGTTGCAATTTTCCCTCTCCCTGGAGATCACTTGCATGGGGTAGGTGTAAGAATATATGTCACTCTCTTCTAGATAGAGAGGGGAAGAGACTCTTTTAATTGCAGTGGCTGCTGACTGGAAAGTTGGGATTTGGAAATGTTTCAGTGTACCTATGTATCCCTGAAATGAGGAGATATGTAGGGATTGTGAATATGAAGCAATCATGAATGTGTAATTCTTAATTATACATTTGTAAGTGCCCAATAGGACTCCAGCCAATATTTTATAATTACATACAAGTTTGTAAATATTAGATAATTGCAAAAGAAAGGAAAATAACCCATCACAAAAAATACCTCAGTTGCTAGGGATGGAATGAATATTAAAAATATTCATAAAATGCTAAAAAAGAGATTTCTCTGAGTTTTTCTTCTGATGAAAAAAATGTTGAACTGATGAGAATCTTCGCAGTTTGGGATTCATTCTGTGCAAAATTCACATGTGGTTGTTTCGTGCACAAAACAGAATCTTCTGAGCAGGATAAAGCAGTTTTTGCAAAGAAAATAGTATTTCAATATAGAAATTTTATTTTCTGTCCAGAAAATACACAGGGGGAAAAAAAAAGGTGATATCAGGATTTTTTTTCTATGTAAAATTTGCATATGGTTGATTTGCATAGAAAACAGCTTTTTCTTGTGGAAAATAGTATTTCAATGTATTATTAATTCCTGCACAGAAAATGTTTTTCTGTTCAGAAAAAAAAGCTGTAATTAGGGATTTGTTCTGCATAAAATTTGCACATGGTTGATTTCTATTAAGAAAAAGAGTTTTTTCCTCAGAAAACAACATTTTCTATTCAAGAATTACTATGCCTGCACTGAAATATTATTTTCCACGCAGAAAATGCTGTTTTCTGCACAAATTAACCACATGAATTTTGCACAGAATAAGTCTGGAATTGCAAATAACCTTTAAAAACTGTGTGGTTTTCAAAGGCTTTCTTGCAACAGGAAGAAAATAGCTACCTTCCAAAAGAAACTTAGTGAAGAATTAGACTCTTATCAGTTACTAAAATAATTTGTCCATAATTAAAGTATTTATTCTGTTTAAATTATGTTGTGTCCCAATAATCAAATAATCCAATAAGACATAAGATAAGACATAGTATCAGAATACTTATCAGTGCTTCCTTTTCTAGATGATTTTAAATGACCACAATTTCTGAAAAAAAATGTTATATCTTTGTCATCCTTTCCTAAACCTTATAATATTTGCCAACCTAACAACAAATATCAAATCCCACATTCTTGTCATTTATTCCATGACAGAAGGTGGATATGTTCCTTCCAATTAGTGATGATAGGAATCTCAGTCACAGACAATGAAGGAATGCTTGTTTCCCTAGCCTCTTGTAAACGGATAGGCTCCATTGTACAGAACAACATTACAACTACATTTTCTGGTGGAGGATATTTTTCTGTATTCAGTTCCAAAATGATCTTGTTCAAATTGAAGTAAGTTTGATATCTGTCCTGTTCTATAAAAATCATAAAAATTGCTTCAATGATCTTTTTTCCTGATCATAAAAATCACAAGTTCAAATCCTGTACAATTTCTTGAAGCTCCATATTTCCTCATCAAACCATTTATGATAAGTGCAGTCTGAAGACACTGAAAGTACGAGACTCCATGTCCATTCATCATCTCAATTGAGTTATCAAATGATCTCATTAACTCATTTACCACTTCTTTAATCTGTATTATACCTGCTTCTTTCCAATATGTTATATATCCCAATATGTTGCTATCTTTTACGTCTTCATTACAGAAAACCATAGTCAAAGGTGAAAAGCCAGGTTTAAACATTCTCTTCATACCATTGAAAAGAGAATAAAATCATCCTGAATTAAGAATCAATATTGTCTATGTCTTTTCTATTGCATTGTTACAAAAATTTCCAAGCTCATAGCCCATTCCTTATTCTATTATGTGCATTATAGGCTAACCAAAGGAGTTTTTTTTTGTATGGCTTAACACAGCTACTTGCAAGACGTTGTTCTAACAACAACAACATTGGCATGCACTGTTCATAAATATGTTCAAGGACTTTGCTCTGACAAACTGTGTGTGTGCCTGCATGCATGTGCAGCCCCTGCACTTTCCAGACCATCCAAATGCTGGATGCAATTAAAACTGCAGCAACTGCACACTGATAGATGGTTGTAGACATGTCCATAAAACTGCATACATCTGAGACCATTTCTGCAGTATGGCCCCATTCTGAGATGGGGACACATTGAAACTGGTCCACGATGCGTTCTACCACATGACATTGTCATGGTCCCACTTCTGCTGCATTCCCAGCTGTCGCACTCATGCATTATACTATCGCTGGGGGGGGGAAACATTAATAAGCCCCTTTTGCTTGATAATCTCATTGGCTAGGTGTATGGAAAGGGCAGAAGCAGTATCTATGCACATCCTTCCTCAGTGCAGCACAGGAAGAGGCAGGCTGCATTGTGGAAGGATGGAGCGGGGAGCATTGAGGACACGGTCCAATCCTGGCAAAGGCACTGCCAGGATGACACAGGGATGGCATAGGATGCAAGTAAGCTGTGGAAAGGGCCTGAAACACATTGAAACATGTACCCATTGAAATACATTGAAAAAAGGTGCACATTTCAGATGTGTGCAAAACATTGTTTAAGAACACTTTAGCAATTAAGGAAATGTGTTTATATAATACACATATTCTGAAACATGTGCACAAAAATATTCAGAAAAGAGACAGATTTCATTCTCTTATAGACCAAACATGTTTCAGTTGGCAAATTCTTGGCCTGCTTATATAACATTTAAAAAGGGCCTGGTATAACCTTGTATCACCAATAGACTGTAGAATATACAGCATAAGCTTTGTGACACTGTTTGCTGACTTTTGGCCTTATAACAAGAGGAAACAAAGCTTGTTTAGGGTTCATTCTGGGGAAGAATGTCAGATGTTCCATTCAGAAATGTAAACAAGGTAGAGACTGACCAAAGGTAACCCCACAAATTGGTACGTTAGATAACATCTGATGCAGGTAGTAAACAGAGTTTTACAAGCACAGTGATCACTATATAAAGACCTCTAGTATACCAGATATAAAGCTCAGGCTTGTCAGATAGGCTAAAAACCATGAAAAGGTTTTTTTGGGGGGTGGGTGGGTGGGCATTATATTGGGGGAAAAAGAAGAAAAAGGAACTAGTGGATCCACTATGTGGAGAAGATGACAAAATGCTAATGGGGGACAGAGAAAAGGCAGAACTACTCAACACCTTCTTTACCTCATTCTTCTTCCAAAAGGGAAACAGTGCTCAGTCTGGGGGAAAAGGAGAAGAGGGTGAAATGCAGCACAGAACAAGTAAAGAGATAGTACAGGAATAACTGGCTACTCTAAACTAATTCAAGGTTCCAGGGCCAGATGAACTACATCCAAGGGTATTAAAAGAATCTTAAAACCACTGGCAGAAGTAATCTTAAAACCACTGGCAAAAATCTTTGAGAATTCCTGAAGAACAGGTAAAGTCTCAGCAAACTGGAGAAGGGTAAATATTGTCCCCTTCTTTAAAAAGGGAGGGGGAAAAAGAGGACTCAAACAATTACTGCTCAGTCAACCTGACTTCAATACCAGGAAAGATTCTAAAGCAGATCATTAAACAGTCTGTAAGCACTTAGAAGGGACTACCATGATCACTAAAGGTCAACATGGATTTCTCAAAAACAAATCAAGCCATCTCTTTTTTTGGTAAAGTTACAAGCTTGGTAGATGAAGGGTATGCTATAGAACTAGCATATCTTGATTTCAGTAATGCCTTGACAAGATTCCCCATGATATTCCTCCAAACAAGCTAGAAAAATGTAAGCTAAACAATGCTACTGTTAGATGGTTTTGTGGTTAGGTAACTGACCAAACCCAAAAAGTGCACACCAATGCTCCCCTTTTCATCCTGGAGACAAGTGACTACTGGGATGCCACAAGGTTCTGTCCTGGGCTTGGCTCTATTTGAAATCTTTATAAATGACTTGGATGATGGAATACAGGGCATGTTTACCAAATTTTCAGATGACACCAAATTAGGAAGGCTAGCTAATACCACAGAGGACAGGTTCAGAATTCAAAATTACCTTAACAGATTAGAGGACTGGGCCAAAGCTTAGGCCCTTTTCACACAGCATTTGCCATGCAAAAGGGCCCCTGGAGCTGGCAGGCGCCAACTGCGCACTATTTCATTTTTGGCTGTGAGCTGAAAATGGTGTGCGATTGCACATCACTCTGGGGCCCGTGCACACTTGCCATACGTGAGGAGCTCCGGAGCCGTGGCACTTGCACTTCCTGCCCCAGCGCAGCCTGGGAAGATCCCAGGCTGCACTGCGGAAGGAAGAGGAGTGGCTCTCGCACGAGCAGGCAGCAGCTGTGGAGCTGAAGGAACTAGGATGCGAGAGACTCTTGGAAGAGGCTGCTCATGCAATTCCTGCACCCCAGCTCCGCAAAAAGGTGAGTTGTGGAAAGGGACTAAGAAAAAGTATTTCAATAGAGAGAAATGTAAGATACTACACTTAGGTAGACAAAAATGGAATGTACATCTGCATAAGATGGGAGACACTGTTACTCTAAAAGGTAGGAGACTTTGAAGTCTATTCACAATGCCAGTGACTCCTTAGAATTTGGGGAATTATAGTTTAAAGAAGACCTGCAAGAGGAGGATTTTTTTTTTGTCTGTGTATATCAGATGAAACTTCCAGTCTTGAAAATGTTTAAGTGGAGAACTGATATACTGTCTGATTTTACCATTATCATGAGTTGGGAGCTCAAGTGACCACAAGTCAATAAAAGTGACCCTAGACAAAACCCCAAAATAAGTAGGTGAGTGGCAAGGCCCCTCAATCTCTCAGTCTAAGTCTCAGTCTAAAAGCGAGGAGTGGGGAGCTATGCCTGTTTCAATCTTTTGTGATTGCAGCACAGTGTAAATATTCATATGCAGAGATATGCTATGCTATTCATACACAACTCCCATCCAGAATAGCAACATTGCACATCACATGCCAAATGATTGGATGCTGTTGTGCAATGTGCAGTGTGTAACCACAATGCTCAACATTGCTGTATGTGCAACTTCATTGTCAGGAGAATACATATGTTATGCTATGGCAAAGAATTCACCTTGCACATTCTACATGACTTACACTTGTGTATGTCACTAATGTTGTTGCTGTTGTTGTCATTATTTTCTTCATGTATATCCTGTCTTTCTCCTGGTAATGGGACTCAAGGTAGCTAACAACATAGGTCTCAAGGTGGCGAACAACATATTTAAAACAATACAAATTAAAAACAATACAAAACATTTGTAAAAGTATAAATATAAGATTTTAAAAATAAGCAATTTATGAAGTCAAAAATGTTATGCATTAAAATTTTTAAAATGCATTAAAAGGCTATTGTTTTTGTTGTGTGCCTTCACGTCATTTCTGACTTATGGTGACCTTAACATGAAGGTATCATGAGATTTTCTTGGCTGAGAGTGTGTGATGCACCCATGGTCACCCAATGGATTTCCATGGCCCAGGAGGGAATCAAATCCTGATCTCCAGTGCTTAAACTACTACACTACTCTGGCTCTCATACAAACCATGCAAACAGAACTGCTTAGCTATCTATTTTTTAAATACAACAGCAGAGGTGCAGGGAAGTAGAAAACGGGCCAAAATCTTTTGATGAAGGATGTCCACAACCCTAGCCACTCAACAGCTCAATGGTAGCATTGCAGCTCTGCATGTATTCAAGATTAATATGTTCAGTCCTTGAAAAAAATGAGTTATGAATAATGTCCTCTTGAAGCAACGTCGAAAAATCTTCATACAAGCAGGCATTACAACAAACTGCTTTCGTTCCTTCACCCTGCATACCAACTGACAGCAAATGGCTTGCTAATGCCATCTATATTTCTCTTGGCTGCATTTGACATCTCCTCTGGGCCCTGAAAGCAAGGTGAACAGGAGGCGCATTGTGCACTCAGCTTTTATGCTTGCAGAAGCCTTTAGTTTATTGGCTTTCTTTAAGTAATGTGTAATTGACCTTTATATTTGCATACATGATTAATGTCGGGCAAGCTGTGATGAAACAAAGTGGGGCTAAAGGGACCTTCTTCTCCACCCCCACCCCTTAATAGCTCTGTGGTGTAACAACTGCTTTTCTTGATCATTTGATTTCAGCAGAAATTCAAAGAATACTGCTAGAAAGAAAGGAAGCAGGGAAGAAAAGCCCAACCCCATCAAATGAAAAGTCTCCTTCTTATCTCTTTATCTGAATCTGCCTAAAGGCTACAAGTTCAATTTAATCCTTATACCATCAGTCAGCCTGAGATCTAATACGAAGAGGAAAAAAAGCAGCTCAGCAGCTGGTCTGACTCCTGCAATGATAGGCAGAAGGATGCTTTTGAGCAAGTGACCGTAGGGCACGTAACTAACTGCAATGAAAAGGGCTTAATGCTTCAGAGCCGGCCATATCTACAGCTGTTATAAGAAACCATTCTTTTCTACTTTTCTTTTTTTTAAAAGCACTTTTGTGAGTCAAATGAAAATCTCTGAAGCCAAATAGTAGCCACTGTGATGTTCAGTCCCTTGTAGAAAAGAAGTGGGGTTGGATTTGATCACACATTACTGCCAAGTGATATATAATCTGATCACTTAGCTTTCAGCATTCACATGACACAAATGCTGCGGTTTGTCTCCAGTGTTGCAAAAGTAGGTCAGCATGGGGTTGAGACACATGTTTGATTACACATACAGTCTTCACTGAATCACATTGATATTTTTTTTTCTTTGAAGTGTTATGTCTCCACCAAAATCGGAATGTTGTTTTGACCTCTGAAAACCAAAATGGCCTTGGAAAGCAGAATAGTGTAGGAGTTATCCCTTTCTGTAGGATCCTGACAACACTGTATCAGGACAGGGCATTCGAGTTGTTATATCCTGGCTCTAGAATTCTCTCTGTCGTGGGATGTTTACCTACTTCCATCATTTCTGGCTATGCAAAACCAATTGTTTTGTTTGTCAGGACTTTTGAGCTGAGGTTTACCTGGTGTGTTCCAATTTGCACCATCACTTTATTTTTCTCTGATCAGCCTATTCTGATGTTATATTAAGAATAAAACTAGGAAACATGTATAAAAATAAATAACATAGGCGTATGTCCTAAGAGTGTATGCACATTGCACATTTATAATGATACAATACCACTTTAACTATCATGGCTCTATTTTACAGAAATCTGGGATTTGTACTTAGGTGAGGTGCTCAGAATTCTGTGCAGCAGCTCAGGGATGCACAAGAGTTCTCTAACAGAGAACTCTAGGTAACTTATAAAAGTTCAAACTCCAGGATTCTCAGGATGCTGTAAGTATATAATGAAGATACACTCTAGGACACATCTACTGAAGGAAATTCACAGAGAGAAAGTCTGCCATTTACACCTTCTCTCTGTAGCCATATCTCTGTCTAGTGGTCCAGCTATGTATCAGATCCATTCCTGATAGAGACAATTTGCCTCCCCTTACCTTTAATATGTGTGTGGGTGGAGGGGAGGGAGCGAGAGAGAGAGAGAAAGAGAAAGAGAGAGAGGGAGAAATGTCCCTGCATAGAGAATCACCCTACCCACATAATCATGAGAGAGCATATGAAACAGTGAAACTCAGCAGCTGAAACTCACAACACCAGTCTATGAAACCTACACAAGGAGACAATAATTTGGATGAGAAATATGTAGCATGTCACTATGTCTCTCTGGGCATAATTACTTCAAGTTTACAAGAGATTGTGGTGATGTGAAACTATGGGGAGAAGGCTCTTTGGACATAAAGAGAGCACTTCACACAGAACTGATCAATCTCTTATTACAATGCACAAGCACAATGCTAACAGTTCTCTGCTTAGAACCTTCACAGGTACTTCACCTTGAGACTCCAATCACAATCATGCAACATCCATTTCCATTCAACTAACTGCAGATGCCAGGAAACTGCCACACAGGTAAGCAAGAGAAGGAGACTATACCCAGTAATAACAGTCTGCAGTGCCCTCCTCCCATTCTGTGTGTTTTATATGAATACTGTGTCTCACTCAAATTTCTTTGTCCTTCCCCCTCTCCCAATAACAGTGGGGAGCAATGTTTCCCACAAAACACTGTCCCTAAATTCAGGTAAGCTCTACATTAGCAAAATCCTTGATCACTCTTGAACACTTCTTTCTTGCAGGACCATAGCCTAGCTGTATGGAGAAGATCAAACAGGAACTGCATACTCAGTGTTTCACTAGAAGGAATAAAAGGTAAGTATGCTTATACTCACAGCTGTCTTCTGGTTCCCCAAATGAATGGAAGACAGCAGTATGAACACTGACTGAGCATCCTGGTGGCACTACTCATTCCTCTTTCTCACTCACTCCTCTCTCAATGCCTTAAATATATATAGTGCTCATCTATTGACTATTTATCTTTATTCTGTCCACTTGTCTTGTCTTGCTTTCTTCCAGGTCATCTTCTCATAAGGAGAGTATTCTTCCCGTGTATTCTGTGCAAATCAGGAGAGAGGCCTACCAGTTAACAACTACAGTTACTAAAATACTTCTGACTGTTTCTTGGTGGGTCTGGCAATGTACAATGTATATGGCAGACAGATATCCAGATGTGTTTCTACTACAAAGCTGGTGCCATAGGGGACCCTCCTTCTGCTGTGCTGCTATTTGCTGAGCTACACGAGCTCTACTTGAGTAAACCAGACACAGTGTCTTCCCTTTTCAGGATCTTCTCCGTCCTGGATGCTGTCCAATAAATACTTCTTCATTGTTAAATGTGTTGCTCATTTTTTCAATGGGGAGTAATAGATGGTGTTTCTTTCCTAAGTAGGACTGGTGTTCATTTGACTTTGGGATGGGACTCTGAAGTAGGGGCAGGAAGGTCTTTGGGTCCAAGGCAGTGGCTCTTGCTCAGATCTTTGACTTGGGAGGGTATAGGACTCTCAGGGTGCACAAGCAGGATGCATGCTGCCAGAAGGCAACTGCTGCTCCTCTGCCATGTTAGCCATGCTTGTCTAAGCTGCACTGTAGCCATATTGCTGTATTCACTTTGATGTTTTGGGTAAGGGGAGGGGGACCTGGTTGGAATATGGGAATCAAGATCATTCTGACAGACTGGTATGATCTGGTGTGTGGGGATGGAATAGGAAAGAGTTGGGAGGGATTCATAAAATCAAAACCTGTATTGTGTCTTCAGTTCTGACAAGGACGTTGTCTGTGTGCTGAACCTAATCCTAAATAAAACCTTTCTGGATTTATCCATGAAGACTATTTATTTAGTTAGGATCGGGCAAGACATTACAGCTGCTGTTGCCAAGGTGTGAGAGGCTGACAACTGGGAGTGGTGTGAGGGAGAGGTGGAATATGATAAGGGAAGGGTGGATAAAGGGAGAGATGGTGAAGGGGAAGGGGTTGGACAATGGTCAGTGAAGCCTGCTCAGATGCTACTTGTTGGGGCCAGCTTATCAGTTAACAGGGAGAGGTCAGTCAGAAGAAGTAGTTGGCTCACACATGAGTGAGTGAGTTGCACGTGCCTGAGGAAAAGAGTCCCCTTTTCCTAGTGTGGGGCTTTACACTGGATTTGAATCAAGGACCTCTGACATTAATGCACAATAAAACAAAACAAAAAAATTCCACAGGTTACAGTGCCTTCTGGCATCTGTAACTGGTTCTTTGGAGGTGGGGATGGGAAAACAAAGATCCCATGATACTGATTGTTGAATAGTTATTGAACCTCTCTGTGTCATCTATAATGTTGGGTTGAGTCAGTGAGAGGAGGTTTTTTTTCTTTTTTGTCACTGGATATTTTTCTCCACACATATAAATGTGAGTGATATGTGTTAACTCCTTGCCCAGGAAGGCAGGGTGCCACAAGGTTCTGTCCTGGGCCCAGTGCTGTTCAATATTTTTATCAACGACTTGGATGAAGGAATAGAGGGCATGCTCATCAAATTTGCAGATGACACCAAATTGGGAGGGGTTGCTAATATGCCAGAGGACAGGATCAAAATTCAAAATGACCTGGATAGATTGGAGAGCTGGGCCAAGGCTAACAAAATGAAATTCAACAGAGAGAAGTGTAAGGTCCTACACTTAGGTAGAAAAAATGGAATACAGAAATATAGGATGGGGGACACGTGGCTGGATAGCAGTACATGTGAAAGGGATCTAGGAGTCTTCATAGACCACAAGCTGAACATGAGTCAGCAGTGTGATGCGGCAGCCAAGAAAGCCAATGCAATTCTCGGCTGCATCAATAGGAGTATGGTGTCTAGATCGAGGGAGGTACTGGTACCACTCTACTCTGCTTTGGTTAGACCTCATCTTGAATATTGTGTCCAGTTCTGGGCACCCCAATTCAAGAAGGACATGGTCAAGCTGGAGCAAGTCCAGAGAAGGGCAACCAAAATGGTGAGAGGCCTGGAAGCCATGCCCTATGAGGATAGACTTAGAGAGCTGGGTATGTTTAGTCTGTAGAAGAGAAGGTTAAGAGGGGACATGATAGCCATGTTTAAATATTTGAAGGGATGCCATGTAGAGGAAGGAGAGGACTTGTTTTCTGCTGCTCCAGAGACCAGGACAAGGAGCAATGGATTCAAGCTGCAGGAAGGGAGATTCCACCTGAACCTCAGGAAGAACTTCCTGACAGTCAGGGCTATCCGGCAGTGGAATATGCTGCCTCAGAGTGTAGTGGAGTCTCCTTCCTTGGAGATTTTTAAGCAGAGGCTTGATGGCCATCTGTTGGGAGTGCTTTGAGGGTGTTCCTACATGGCAGGGGGTTGGACTGGATGGCCCCTGTGGTCTCTTCCAACTCTACATTTCTATGATTCTATGATTCTATGATTCTATTCACTGTCTGCTGTTTCCCAACACTGTGCCCTATAGAGTGAGTCACCTCAAGTTGCTGCTGTCAGTATGTGTGTCTGTGGGTTCCCCCATTCCCTCCCCAACTATTTGTAAAAGCAAATAGTCTCTTCTCTACATTGATCCTGAACAGTAAAACAGTATGGGCAGTGCATTGTGTGTCTTCTCGTCCATGTCATTTGTGTGTCTTCTTTTTCCTGCCTGTTATGCATTGCCCTGGTAATGCTAGGTAACACCTTTAGTGTAACCATTCAGTTGCATTACAGACTTTCCTCAGTGCCAAGAAGGGGTTAACATAATGAGGTGGCTGATCAGAAAGCATGAGATTGTTCACTAAAGGAGATTAGTATATTATTCAAACTGGTTTCAAGAAATCTCCAAACAAGCAGTGTGACCAGAATTTTATTGTTCTTTGAGATTGCAGCCAGGAAGCAGTTGAACTGCCATTCTGAAATTCACAAGATAGGTCTTTACTCAGCAGGATACAAGATGAAGACTATATCACTCAGAACAAAGGGATGATTTGGTTAGGGCTGAGTGACTCTGGTAGGTAGAAGGAGAAATTTTGCTTATGCTGTGAGCACAGTACTGTGAGTGGAATTCTGGTTGTGATTTCTGGCTTTCTGTAGGGCCATTTTAATGGCTTAGTGGTTCTAAACAGTTGTGTATATGAGCGTAAGCGTAAACTGATGCTCCAAGAGCAATGGCTTGCCATTTTTTATAGTTTATTTATCTATTTTTTGGTCATGGAGACTTTTTTCAGGGTCCTACAGGAAGCAAAAATGGGGATACATGCAGCCTTGTTGTTATTATTATTGTGTGCCTTCAAGTCATTTCCAACTTATGACAACTCTAAGGTGAACATGTCACAGGGTTTTCTGGGGTTGAGAATGTGTGATGCACTCAAGGTCACCCAGTGGATTTCCGTGGTCAAGTGGAGAATTGGATCCTGGTCTCCAGGGTTCCAGTCCAAGGCTCAAACCACTCCACAACACTGGTTATCTATATGTGGCCTATGGGCTATAATCCCCCTATACTTGGTTTTTGTAGTTGTGCCACAATTGTATTATTTTCTTGTTTGATTATAGTAGCTGTCAGATAATACTAAATGAAACCCAGGTAAGTACTGTATGGTATTATTGTGACACTTAGAACATCGTCCCAAAGAGCGCAAATGCAAAAGTTCTTTTTAAAGACCTACTTTTAAAATTCAAACCTCTGTTCAGTGCAAATTGTTTGTTCATCTACTCCTTATGTCCCAGCTGAGGAAGTGTACAGGTTCAGCATGAACTCATATTCAGTTTTCCACTCTCCAGGAAAAGGGGGAAGAGAATAAAAGATGTCCACAATAGGAATCCTCTGGCCTCAAGAGGATCAAGGGGATGGGGAAAGTGGTGGTAGCATACTGGAAAAAAAAAATCCCAGAATCAGGGGTGAGGAATGGAAAGTCTTTTGATGAGACCCCACATTTTCAACTTGGATTCACATGTTGCAGTCTTACCTTGACAATTGTTCTCACAAAACAGTGCTTGTGAAGAGTGGAATAGGGGTGGAATCCCTGCCTATAAAGGTGTCTGGAACTAGTATTTTGGAGGTCATTTCTGACTGTATTTCTGCAGTCGAGGGGGTGACAACATGGTGTAGTGTGGTTTGAGTGTTGCATCGTATCTCCAGGAGATTGGGGTTCGAATTCCTGCTCAACCATAGAAACCCACAGGGTGACCTTGGGCAAGTCATATATTTTCAGTCTTAGAGGATGGCAATGGCAAACCTCCTATGAATAAATGTTGCAGAGAAAACCCTGTGATAGGATTGCTATAGTCGACAGAGAAAAATGTAAGGTCCTGTACTTAGGCAGAAAAAATGGAATGCACAAATATAGGATGGAGGATACATGGCTGGATAACAGTATGTGTGAAAGGGATCTAGGAGTCTTGGTAGATCACAAGCTGAACATGAGTCAGCAGTGTGATGCGGCAGCCAAGAAAGCCAAAGCAATTCTTGGTTGCATCAGTAAGAGTATGGTGTCTAGATTCAGGCAGGTAATGGTACCACTCTATGCTGTATTGGTTATACCTCATCTGGAATACTGTGCCCAGTTCTGGGCACCTCAATTCAAGAAAGATATCGACAAGCTGGATTGTGTCCAGAGGAGGGCGACCAAAGTGGTGAAGGTTAAGAGGAGACATGATAGCCATGTTTAAATATTTGAAAGGATGTCATGTTGAGGAGAAAGCAGCCTTGTTTTCTGCTGCTCCAGAGACCAGGACAAGGAGCAATGGATTCAAGCTGCAGGAAAGGAGATTCCACCTGAACCTCAGGAAAAACTTCCTGACAATCAGAGCTGTCTGGCAGTAGAATATGCTGCCTCGGAGTGTGGTGAAGTCTCCTTCTTTGGAGGTCCAACTCTATGATTCTGTGATTTGATGTTTATATGAGAATCAAGGGAAGGCATTGAAAAGCATCAAACTGTCTTGTGTCCTTTGTGTGTTGTGCAGAAGGAGTTGTGCAGAAGTGAGTAGCATATAGGTATAATTGCCAGCACAGTCCCTGGAACAGTAAGAGCTTCCCTGTCATTTTTCTTTCATTACTATTTCTGTGTTTCTCCCCTCTGTGGCTGTATGTGTACTATCAGCAACTTGCTGGCATCTCTCCACTGCTGGCAAAACTGGTGCATAAGGTGGCTCTGTTCAAATGTATTATGTTGGTTGAGTCCCAGTATATACAAACAAACAAGATGTGATAAATACAAGCCCACACGTACATACAGATGAAATTCTTTAAGCATTTCTTGTGAAGTTGCTGCCACTGCCTTGATTTAAAACAACAGACACAACTTCTTAGCTGAACACAAAACCAAGGATCAAGTGAGGCACTTGAAGAACAAAGACATCCAGAAATCAAAACAGGCGCTTCTGTCCAGAGATAGAACAGCTGCTTAAACTTCCCATAGTGATTAATTTTACCTTAAAATTTCTTCAGATGCCTGTCACTGCCGCCTCCCTTTGGGCTGGAAAACTTGAATATCCTTTGTTAAATATCAGTCTAGTATAAGGCCAGCTTATTATTGGTATATGGAATTCTGAGCACTAACAGGATGTCATTTAGTGATATTGAGCATTAATAATAAGTGTCTGGATATTGAATACGGTTCTGTTTGATGTGAATGTTCAGCTCATTCTTTTTGAGTATCTGCTACATGTAAAAGTGAACATTTTCCTATGAAATATGATATTATCAAATGATATATGAACCTCATAACACCAGATATTCAAATATTCAATCAATATCTGACTGACTTTTGCAGGAGCATTTTTTGTGTGTGTTGTGTGTGATAGATTTAAGGGAGCAAATGTGTCCAATATGCCACTTATTTAGCTTTCTTTCTTTTAGCTCTACAGCTCAATGGATTTTGGGAGAAGGTGGCAGATCATGCACGAGCGGATCACGCCCAACCGGTTTTACTGGTGAGTTTCTTCCTGTTGTGCTATAATTGCTTATTACAACAATGGCAAAGATTGCCTTATGCTGAGAAAGGAAAAAATGTCTTCAATCCAAAGGGTTGCTTTATTGTACTGAGTCATTGTACCTCCAACCAAAGCTACACTGTTTTAATTGAGTAATCCTAAATGCTCTGGGAGTGGGGAATAAACTCTTGGATTGTACAGCAGCACCAAAGCCTACCTAGCTCCTGCAACACACTTGTCTGTATACTGTCCTTGTTTGTGGAAAGAAAGAATGTATTGGTAAACATTGCTGACCTGCTTTCTTCTGTGTGGCCGTTTCTGCAGTATATTGTTATAGTGATGCCATTACACTTTCAACATCCTATGGACTCTTGGGGATTGCAATTTAGAGAGAGGCCTTTAGAATTCCCAGCCAGAGAACTCTTTGGCTTCAGTAAACTACAAACACCAGAATTCCACAGGATGTTGAAAGTGGAATAATAGCACAATGATAGTGTAGTGCAGAAATGTCCTGTGTCTCCTGGATATGGAGGGAACATTGAATTCTGAAGTTGTTGTTCAACATGAATTTTGAAATGTACAACCCAAGAAAGATATAGTACACATTAATTTCTTTCCTGATGATGTAGATTAGCTGTTATGTACTGTTCACAGGTTTTATTACAGAATTCATCCTCTATAAATGTGCAGTGGAATACACAAAAGTATTTGCCTGAAATATGACAGGACTAGTAGCTGTGTCCTATGGGTTTACACAGTATATTTAATTCTACCAATGTATACTACAAGAATTTACCACCAGAGAGCCAAAGTCTTTGGTCTGAAACCTCATTTTATATATTATGGACACAGAATGTGTAAACCAATTGTTGCATATACTCCAGTTATGAGGTTTGTGGATATGAAGTCAAATTCGTATTTAAATCATTTACAGGCAAGGAAGTCCTTCAGAGGCTACGGTGCAGGGACACAGGAAATCCTTCAGAGGCTAGAGGGCAGGGACACAGGAAATGTCTGTGGTGTTTTGTCCTTTACATCCAATGGTCTGCCAGTCTATAGCAAGAGCTTGGGAGAAAGTGGCTGGCTTTATACATTTTCCTTTTTAATCTTCTCCACTCAGCTTCCATGACATAGACGTCCTTATTTCTATTACCTATAAAACCCATATGGCTTGGAGATTATTTTTCTTTCCCAAGTGTGCAGTCTGTCCAGGGTTAGATCCATCATGTGTAGAATTGTGAAATTGCCATCAGATTTTGATTTCTCTTTATTTCAGGAGGGCTCCTCCTTCCTATATGCATCCTTTCCCCATTTCTAGTTTAGTATTGAACAAACCATGGGTAGTGGTGCAGTAATCAGTTCCTTTCAAGGTTATCATTTAAAAGCCCTAGCTGAGTTGGCTTTGAGGAAAAAGCTTTTCCTCCCCAGTTGTATGTTTGTCCTAAGTTCAGCAGGATTCCATCCACCTCTCCCACCATTCAGTTCATTCACTGCTCTGAGTAATTGCTGTATCTCAGTTCCAGTTTAACTGGAAAATGTCCAGAATGAATTCCCGAATTGACACAACCACAGTGTGCTGCATTGTTCAATCTTTTATGCTTATCTATATTTCTACCTCCATGTTACTTATTGATGAGCATGTGAGCATTGGTAAAAGACTGCAAAAAATCAATCTCAATGTGACTATGTGACTGTGCAGTGCCACTGCAATACTCACAGTTTTTTTGCACTGCTTTACCACCGCACACATGTACATGATAACACACAGGAACGCAAAAGACACATCTGAAGTGAAGAAACTGAAAGGTGTGGCATGCTATGTCTTTGTGTCTTTTGTTACAGAATAAAACCATAAGAAACTGACCTACTGATGCTTCTGAATTCATTCATTCCACTTTGGATGCAAGACCAAGTAATTTGTAATCCTAAATTGAGGCAGGACCTACATTGCAGCTCCTTCTGTATGAGGGATTACTGTGCCAGTATTAATGGATATTTTTGAATTGTTTCTTGTTGGGCACACAGCAGTGAATACTGCACAGTATCCTGTATGCTCATAATGTCTTTCTCTGCCACTCCAATGTGGTATCTAAATAGAGGTGAATATCAAAACGTTCTCAGATGGTGCTTTTCTTTGGCACAGACATGAAAGAAAAAGGAAGGGAGTGGTACAGGAATTGGGAATGTTAGAAAAGGTATTCCAAATGTTATTTTCTTCACTAAAGCATCAGTTGTGGGGCAAAGGGAGCAGCACTAATTTCACCCTCTCTTTCACTGAGAATTGCAGAAAGAGAGAGCAAGAAGGAAGGGAAGAAGTCCTTCAGAGGGGGACAGAAAACTTGCCATGGAAGTCTGATTTTGATCCTTTTCCTGAAAGCCACTGCTATTTTGGTGCTGGGACCAAAAGCTTGGCCTCTGTCAGCCCATTAATGTATTATTACCAGCATTTTCTAGTATGCACTATGAAGTTCTGCAGCTGCAAAGACCAAACTGAATGAGTAAGAAAAAAAATGTGTTGTTCACAGCTGTGAAACTTTGTAGGTGCACTTTGGGCAATACTGATAAAAACGAGCATACAAAGGGCTGACCAAGTGGACAAATCCCTCACAATGGAGAGCAGCCCCTTACATTGTCCCCACAGAGCTGTTTCCTCCTTCCACCTACCTTGAAAAGAGAAGTGAAGAAGAAAAATAGCAAAATTGGTTTTTCAGGCTGACCCCAAGATAATATACCAACATAATACACAGTAAAGCAAGGTTATTGTGCTCTAAAACCCCTACTGCATGGAAAATGCAAAAAGGAAAAGGTCATATAAGTGGTTTGAAGAAACCCAGGATATAAGGACAGAAATAGTCTTCAGCAGGATAGAGTGATATAGGTATCATTTGCCTCATGAATAGTCAGTGGGTGGTGGGTGGGGACAACAGCAAAATTTTGTGCAGATTAGCCCTGGGAGAAATTTGAATGAGGAGAAACATCCCTAATTTGTTCAGGAGTCTTTTCTTTGTCACTCTCTCTCTTTTTGGAGGGAGAGAAACCTGCACAAATCCATATTCTTGCATTGGGATAATGTCTAGTAGCCCAAGTTGAACAAATTCCTCTTCTTCTATAATTCCCTTGAGTCTATAGTTAGCTCATGGTTTATGCTGTCTGTCATTTTCCAGCATCTTATTAAATTTTCAACCAAGTGAAAATCTACCCAGTTGGGAAGGAAAAACTCTGCATTTTCAAATACATCAGTCAAGCCGCTCTCCTAATTCTGTTAGTGACATGCTCTCCTTGCTGATTCCCATGGGGTGATGTTAAAAAGGAGAAAATGAGTGCCAAAGTGCTCAAGTGAAGAGGTTACGGGACAGTCTAGTTTATAACAATGTCTCTTTCTGTTTTCTCCTCCACTGCATAATTGCCTCTATTATTCTTTCTCATGTCATATCTGTTGTATAAAGAGGGTTCATTCATGCACATGGTCTCTTCTGTATCAAAAACACGTCCCCCCACACAAGAAAAAACAAGCTGTGAAAGAGCGTCTATCTTATTCTACTACTAGGAAAGTATATGTTACCCATGTTCAAGACATAGAGCCCTGTGCAAAGAGAAAGATGGTATATCAATTTGATACATACATACATACATACATACATACATACATACTGTATTTCTGCAAGTAGGAATCCTGCATCAAGATACATACTTTCCTTACTGAGGCCATTTCTGCACTACACTGTTATAGTGCTACTATTCTACTTTCAACGTTCTGCGGAATTTTGGGCTTTGTAGTTTACAGAGGCCAAAGAGCTCTCTGGCAGAGAATTCTAAATGCCTCTCCCTAAACTGCAAATCCCAGGAGTCCAGAGGACATTGAAAGTGGAATAATAGCACTGTAATAGTGTAGTGCAGAAATGGTCTGACTTTCTGCAAGCAAGTAAAGACTTTTTTATTCAAACAGGCCTTTGAGGATTAACTTTTTTGGAGAAAAAGGCCTTGTACAATGTGCTGGCCTTTTATTGTTGATTTAATTTGTTTTAACTAGTTTCAGATTTTATGATGATTTTACAATTGCTTTTTAACTTTTGCACTCTGTGATCTTTCAGTATGCTTTCTTTAAATGTTGTTAAGTTGTCCTGAGTCCCAAATTGGGGAAAAAGTGGGATATAAATAAAGATACCAACAACGTATAACAGGAATATTCAGTAGCTGCTGGTTTGAAGTCGTGTTGCATCCATTTTCTTCTGCTCTTGCATATGCCAAATGAGTTCATTTTTTGTTTTTTTGCAAAAATAAGATGCCACCCCACTGTGTGAAAAATATTTGAAAATGCATGCACACAAAAATACTGTAATCTTGCCAAGGGGGCATTTGAAATTCTTCATTCTTGCTTGAAAGAGCCAAATAAGCAAAAACGAACAACTCTGCTTTACGGAGGTGTTAAACTGCAGCAACTTGTGGATCTTTGTGGGATTCTCCTGTCAAGGGATTTTAATTTTACAGCAGCCCCCAAAGAAAATACAAAACCCAAAACCCAGAGGATGGCTATTCTTTTAAAAAAAGACGGAGAGAATATTTTATTCCACAAAGTGTCATCTTTTACTGAAGATAAACCTCATAAAAATTTTGACTCAGCTGTAGCCCCTTTGTGCAGTGAATTTAATGCTTCTTACAGCTGTGCCAGCACAGTGAGGGTATTGTCTGATAGTTCCTTAGATGAGGCCAATTTTCAATACACAATTATTTAAGTAATTTTTGTTGTGCATTTTATTGTGTTCTTGAAACTGAAAATAGATGGGCTGACGGCTAGGGAAGGAAAGAGCTTTCATATAGAAACCACTCCTGACTTCATATTCCACTGCTGATCATTTTCTTTTGCTGTAAACCCAGGGGTCAGTGTTCATGGGCTAAGAATGAAAGGGTACATTGTCTCTTAAGGCATATAGGAGATAAGGAACTGCTGATCATCCTTTGTTTAGGCTCTGGAGTGATCGGAATGAATCTCCTCTTTGAAAGCCAAAAGCTCCACATGGAAAAGGTCCAGGGCCTAGAAAGATCCTTCAAACAAGCAGCTTATTACAGTTACACTCCAAATTGTTTGGATTTAACACAGTGTTTAAAATCAACTGTTTACTTTTGCATTGTTCAGGAGCAATTCAATGCTTTGGTTTATTTTTTTAAGAAATACAAGAATGCTACAAGCCACTGGCTTGTGTTACAAAGTGCATATAAGTAGTGACGCTGCATACCCTGTAACTAGAGAAGTAATTGAAGCAGTTACATTTAGGTAGCTAAAGGCATGATGTTACACTCATTAAGTTATAATAACATAACTTAGCCATCACTATAAGATATAACTTATTGTAACTTACTGTAAATATTTCCACTGTCTGAAAAAGGACTGGAGGAGAGAGAAGAAAGGGACATGAAAGAGATAAAAGAGTTCAGATTAGAGGCATATTATGAATGTAATGGTGACTAGTTGGTGTGTATCTGAGAATATTTGCCTTCCTCCTCTTCCTCCCCTTGGAGTTGAGTAGCTCTCAGATTTATGCAGTCATTATGCTACATTTTTTCTTGGATTGCTGTGAGTTTCAAATAATACTGAGAACATGACTAAGGCCCTTTCTGCAATGCACCTTTTTTGTGGAGCTGGGGTGCGGGGATCGCGCGAGCAGCCTCTAGCGAGAGGCTCTTGCGTCCCAGTTTTTTCTTTCAGCTCTGCAGCTGCTGCCTGCTTGCGCGAGAGCCCCGCCTCTTCCTTCCACAATGCAGCCTGGGAATTTCCCAGGCTGCGCTGGGGCAGGAAGCATGAGAGCTGTGACTCTGGAGCTCTGCACACACAGCAGGTGCGCGCAGGGCCCCGGACTGATACATGATCATACACCCTTTCCAGCTCACAGCCGAAAATGAAAAAGTGCATGGTTGGCACCTGCCAGTCCCTAGAGCGTCACGTGATTGTAAGTGTGTCGTGTGGACTGCTCCTCACATTCATGCAATGCTGGAGGGGCCCTGTCACATAGCAAATGTTGTGTGAAAAGGGCCTAAGAGTGAGCATTAAATTCTCTCCAAATGAAATTGATGTGGCTTGAGTTTATTTAACTTTGGCATGATTGCAATATGGTTCTGTTGCCAGTCAAATGGCCACTGCTGCAAGCTAACAAAAAACAAAACTTCATGAATATGTGCAACATGCATTGTGCAATGACAGAAAGGCATGTCATTGTGCTAGCCATTCACAAGAAGTGAGGTTGCTGAGTCTGATAAGTTGAGATATATATTGCGAGGGTTCAAAAAAAATGACTGCTTTTGGAATCCTGGGCTTACTATGCTTCAAACCAAATTCAGAGTTCAAGCCAAAATCAGATTTTTGTATTGGCATATAGATAAGTTTCTGCTCACTTAGAAGTTACTGGTAGTAGTTCCTAAAATTTATTTTCCTGAAATAATAATAAACTTTGTATATAAAAGGAAAGTGGGCTGAATACCCTAAAGGCACCAGATTCCATCTAATCTTGAGAGCTAAGCAGTGTCAGCTGTGGTTTGTACCTGGATGGGAGACCATAATGAATATTAGGTGCTGTAGGCTATATTTCAGAGGAAGGAACTGGCAAAACCACCTCTGAGGATCCCTTGCCTAAGAAAACTCTACAAAATTAATTGGTTCACTGTAAGTCGACAGGTGACTAGAAGGCACATACATAAACATTAATGAGAAAACACTTCTCATGTTTTGGTTAAATCCTAAAGCCACATCAACAGGTCATAACAGGAGGAATGGCAAGTAACAATGTCCAAACACATTTCCGCTGGGAACTTCTGTTTTTGGAAAGGGTTGTGTTTAGATTACAATATTCTGCAATACTGACTAGAATTGAATGTGCATTGCATTTCAGATTCTCTTTCAACATAGTTTCTTTTGTCCGAACAGGGAATTGTGGATTAAGTATGGTTTCTTAAAACAAATCACCATCTTTATCTAGGACCTGAAGTTGGCTTATTTCAATAAACCTTAGTTCATATTAACCATAATTTGTCTTTATTTGTATGTACACCATCTTGTCCTTCTGGTTGTTAGAGACAGTGCACAAGTTCATGGCTTATACTTGTAATTTTTTTACCCACAGGGCACATTTGCACATTACCTTCAAATGCAGCTTGTGCCTAAAATGTTTTGAAATCTCATGATTTTTCACTTATTTCCAGAATTAGTGTTAGACTTGATTTTTAAACTAAAAGTCTGGCAATGCTTCCTGCAGAAGGCCTTTTATTCTAAGATGTCTGATGTGATCATCTGATTAATTTCTTCTTCTTTGGAAAATGGTGCTGCAAGACATTTGGAAGCTTCTCTGTCATTAAGTTTAAACCACTCTCACATTTAGCAGATTGAACGGAATGCATGCTGTGTACTAAACACAGCCTCTTATCATGGCAAAACAGACAAGACACTTCCCCGCTTGTTTTGAATGTGAGCCATTTTGTATAGCTCAGTAACATTCCATTAAAGATAAGGAGATTCTTCTTTTATGCCTTTCCCCCCACTGGAAATTAACAAACTCTTTAAAGATGACTATACATCAGCAGCTATATGAGGCAGAATCCATTCTCAGCAAGAAGAGAGAATTGAAACTCCTGTCCTTTTGTTTCCTGGTATTCCCCAGAGCCTCCCCTTTACAAGGAGCTTAGTTTAATTTTGCCATCATTAAGCAGAGGAAACATGAGGCTAGAGAACTTCAGACAGAGAAACTGGGATACACCACAGTTCTTTTAAGTAAAGTAGGTTATGTGAGTTTCTATCAACTATTTTTTTTATGCCAAGTTTTGACAGCAGTGTAGAGAAATCATTGTCTTTTATTGCTGTGCATAAGAATAATTGGACTAGTTGATAGCAGTTGCATTTGTTTAGATGGCAACAAGAATCTATAACAAGCCCCTGAATGACAGTTGTCAGTATCAATGATGTATTGTCTATCTTCTTTTGCAGTCATAAATAGGAACCTTTAGGAATGTAGTTGAGATTTAGAGAACTGTTGCAATATGCAGGCACATAAGAAAAGGGTCAAAACAGTCTCTAAAAAGCAACCATTAAATCAGTGCTACTCAAAGTGGTGGCCCATGGATCAGTGTTGGTCTGCAAGGTATTGGCTGCTGGTCTGTGCCAAGTTTTCAAGAAGCAAAGAAACAGATGTAGTCAATGGGCACAAATATGATTCTGGCCCCTGACACACTAGGGAAAAAAAATCCTACTGGTGCCAGACATCAGATAGCTTAAAAAGCTTGGATTTAGGTAATTAATGACTCCAAAGTTGTCATTTTGGAAAAGGAGTGGGATAGAGAAGAAGAAGACGGTCCCAGATCTGAGGATGACTTGAGGGAACACCACAGACAAGTAAATAAGCAAACAAAAAGAAGGTTTCACATCATCCAGGGTTATTCTTAGGGACAGACAGTGGCTGGGATGGCTAGTGGATCTGTTGGTGAGGAGAAAAACAAATCTACTCTTGGTTTTGTAGCCCTCCTTCCTGCAGCTACATGGCATTGTACAGGTACTCAACCCTGTTTGCAACAGAGGGAGATAGGCCATAAAACCAATAGTAGAGAGCAACAAGCACTTTTCCTGCCCAAATTCCACAGACACAAAAGCCTCTTCTTCCAGTTCTGGTCACTCTGCTAATGATCATTCACATGAGCCAGAGATATGGAGGAGGTTTTGCAAGGTCTCATACAAAGTCAAATTAACTATGTTACTTTCTTTTTCCCTCATGGTATAGCTTGGAGGGAGGGAAGGACATGAAGGGGTGGATGGAACTAGGGTTGCTTTACTATCCACCTGGCCTCATCTAGGGATGCCACCCAGTACCTGGTTTGGATCATCATCTTCTCTGGATCCCAAACTTTCATTTTTTTTACAAGTAAATCTCTAGCCATGGTAGGTGCTGAGATATGGTGCAGAATATTTAGGCACTCTTCAGTTAAATTGTTCACCAAGCAACAAGCCTTCCTCTTCCTTTCAGGCTTGAGGGAGCAAGGTGATGTGAATGAGAGGAAAGAAGGATGGGAAAGCAAGCAGTGAATGTGGGAGATTGAAAGAAGAAATGAGAAGGTATACTGTGAACATGTGAGGGGAGGGGAGCAGTAGCAGGTAAAGGAATATGAGTGGTGCAAGCAGAGTGCAATAAGTCAGAGAAGGATGCATTGTGAGGGTGTTAGGTGAGGTGAGAAGGTGAGTAGGAGGTATCTGAGGGTGTGGAAAGAGAGGGAAAAGAAGAAAAGGAAGGATGAGATATGCAGGAGCAGGGCAGAAGTAGCAAGGTAAAGATGCACTGCAATGGTGTAAAGTGAGGAAGAAAGAGAGTAGAGAATGAGTAGTGTGAGAAGCAGAGTCAAAGAAGGAAGGGGAAGATGTCTTGTAAGGGAATGAGGTGAAACAAGGGAGAGTGGGTGGTATCAGTGATGGAATGCAAAAATCAAGAGAGGTGCCTGTAAAGCAGATTTGCTAAGAGGTAGTGCTGGTTAAAGTTCAGCATGGTATATTCAAGAGATTTGACCTGAGTCTCCCTGTTCCAGGTCCAGCACTTTAACCATCACTATGTACTAGCTGCAAAAATAGTCTGAAGGTTAAAATGGAAAATGCAACAATTAATGTGCTGTATTTACATACATAGAATGTAAATTAGAGCAATTTACAGAACTACAATAATTTGCAAAATACAAAATAGATGCCCAGATTTGAGGAAGTGGAATATGGCAACCCTATATTGGTTTCACTAGGCAGATCTTGAAGTCTAATGACATCCAGGATTTGGGCTGAGGCAACATCATGTGACTTAGGGTGATAGTTAGGAAACAGAACTATAGAAAGCTTGCTCCTACTTTGCACAGAATGGGTTGGGCTGATCAGTCAGCATAGCTCTCTAACCTAGAGCAGTTTGAGAACATTCTGGGCAATGGATGATCACTCTCCATAATGCTGAGACTTTTTTTTTTTTTTGAAAGCGTGCCCTGATGGGCAAGGAAGAAGATACATCTTTTATCTTCCTTGAGGAGTTTCTTCCCTTTCTCATGGTGAGAACAGTAAATTTTGCATTAGGTTGGGCTGATTTGCCAGTGTGGACTGTTTATCTTTGCTAGAACTATATCAGAACCACTGGAGAAGACTCAAAGTGGGAAGTGTAGGAAGATGTTTGGAAAATGATGTAAACACTCATGGCAGGGTGCAGATCCAGTGCAGCTCTTTTGTCGAGAATGTGAAAGGAGGTGACATCCAGCAGCTGGAACCTTTCTTATTACCGGTTTCTTAAATCATCACTGAGCAGGTATGTGGTGCAGGCTTTAGCTAGGGGTGTTGGCTAAGCATTTAAAAGCTATCTAAACATTTATCAGGGTTTCTTCAGACTATATTTTACTCTGTCAGGGTTTTTTCTAATGAGACTAGATTCCACTTCCGAGGCACAGTACACTACTCCCCTCAGGAAATGCCTTCTGTATGAACTAACCAATATGCAGTCCTCTGGGAAAAATACATTGCCCCCATACATAGTGTATAGGATGATTTATATATGATAGAAGACAGAGAATAGAGGATTTATGTATGATAGAGTATGATTTATGTTCAATAGTGACAGTGATGCTGTAGTTGGTTGAGATTGTTCTGCTCCTTCCATGAAGAATTTTAGGCCAGGGCATTGAAAAAAATCAGAAGGCCTTTGGAGTCAGTTGCAGTGTAATGTTTACTGCTGCTGCTGTGATTGGATGTCTGAGTGATTTTAGTTTGTTTTATTGTTGGATTTATGAGCTAGTCAGTTACAGTTTTAAGCTCTTGGTAAGCAATTTTGTGGAACCATCATGGGTGAAAAGCCATATAAACATATAATTGCTTACTTAGCTAATAAGTAAATAGCTGTAGTAAGACTAGCCAACTGAACAGGGATTTAGGTGACATACTAAATGATGTTGCAGGGGCATGAATCTTTCACAATGTCTGCTTCCTTGGATTCATTCACTTTATGCTGTGCTGTTTTCAGTCTTTTCATTTCTCACCCTCCTTCATTGTTGGCGTCATACATATTGTTAAGCGGTGCTATACAGAAACATTTCACTGACTCAGTCACAGTTGACCTCAGTTGAAAAGAGAAGACAACTAGTTTCTATGATGGCCTTTGGCTTCATGCCTGACCTTTCTTTTAAGTGCTTATGAAAAGAGCTGCACCGACACCCTCATACTGTTGACATTTAGTGTGGGTGCTGTTGAAGAAGTTCTTGACATTTCTGCTTCAAAAATTTCTAAGTGAAATAAACTTCCTAGGAAAAGTTCTCTTTCTTTTTCAAAAGTTTTCATTCCCTGCCCTCTTAGTGGGAAAACCAAATTATTCTTCTCAGTAAGCTCCTCATCCCAACAAGGATGCCAATTAGTGCCATATGGGATAGAAATACTGGAAGAGTTCAGTGAGCTCTACTGGCAAAATAAAGGTCAATGTTCAGAAAATATATAGTGAACACAGAGAGTACACAGCGGAAGCTTCACATGTTGCTCTAGCAAAGGCTTACTGCTGCTACATTCTTCTGAAGAAAAGGAAAAGGTGAGATGGTCTACTCAGTTTTCCCTCAGCATGTTACTGGCCCTCAAACAGGTCCCCCTGGTGAAGACATTGGTTAAGTTTTCAAGCACTGTTTCTTGCAACATTTTTTTTGTATGGTCTGTCCTTATAGTAGCTCTGTTAACGAGACAGGTTTGCCAATTCTCAGGGTGCTGTCTAAAATCTTAGGAATTGGCTGTAGTTCTCCCAGGTGATAAGACTAATATCAGGGCAAGCAACACTTGAGAGGAAAGCTTGATTTTTCATTTTGTACTGACAGTTTGGCATCCATCTACCCCTATTCCCAGCTTCCACCAGGGTTCACTGGCTTCCGGTGAAGGAATATACATTCACTACAGTAAAATGCCAGGGCAGGGCAAAATATGGGTCTTGGGAAACAACAGTGGATGCATGGATTTGGATCTGGCATGACATTGAAAGCAAACTAGGGAGGAAAGTGCCACCATTATGGCTTATGAACTTTCCAGATATACAAGCCCTTGCAGCAGCAGTGCAAGACATGAGAGGAGGAGGACGAGGAGGAGACTACTACTTTTCAAGGACTGTCTGGAGCCTTCTACAAACCTGGAAAGACTTCCTTGTCATGTGTAGTATTGATAAAGACCAGATGTGATGGGAACCCTATCAGCAACTGCTGCAGCTACTGAACAAAACAGTAGCTACATGCTGGGCTACCAAAAGTGCTTCTTTCCCCACTGCCTCCAGATTGTTATATTACCTGTGTCAATGTCAGGTGGCGGCTTAAGCAGACACAGAGGCAGGAGCGGGGTTTATGGCGTTTTAGTAATAAAGTAGTAAAGTAATCAAAAGGTTACGTCACCCAAAACAAACAGAGGCAGCAAACTCAACAGCAAAGTTTAGCCTGGAACAGAAAGCCCATGATACAGGATGCAGATTCCTGGGTGGTAGACGGCTGTTGCCCCGTGCCCGACTACCCCCAGCGTCTGTCTTAAATACATAGTCTTTAGCCCAGCTGGGGCTGATCAAATGTCCGTGGGCCCAGCTCACAGCTGGAGGCCCTCAGACTTCAGACGCTTCTCTCGCAGCCGCTGTGATCTGCGAACCACCTCCTTCTCCAGCCGCCTCTGGAGGAACGTGGGGGAGGGTCTGCTGCAAACTCCGGGCTGGAGTCAGAAACAGCAGCTTCCATCGAGCCAGAAGCACTGGTCTCATCTGCTGCCGGTACTGGCTCAGGGACAGCTGTGGGGTCGCTGGTAGGCCCCTCCCTTGACTCTGCAGGAGTCCAAGTAATCAGATTACCTTCATGCCTCTTTCCACTGTCAGCTGATTCAAAAACAGTCCCATTCCATCTCCAAACCCTTGGCTGCTCTGTCCTTGTGGTGTCATAGTAACCCACTTTGTGATATCACATGGGCCAAGGACCCACTGGCTGGTTTCAGGTTTTGATCTGGAAATCTAAGGGAGTGAGACGTTGCTGAAATGAGAACCCTACCAGTAGTGGATCATCTCATGTCATGCTGCATGACAAGTCTCTTGTCTCAAATGCCATCTTATCTGGGTAATGCGATTTGGTTGACCAATGTGTTGTCAGAGTACTGCTCCTGATGGATACAGCAGGCCTGGCTAGCCTTTGAAAGCTTTTCTGTGAGCTTTCTCTGACTGGTAGAGAGGGAGAGTGACAGCTAATGAATAGGGCTTATAAACCATCACCTGCCCTCCTAAGGAAAGGGCACAGGCTGTAAAGTGGGAGTAGACCTGGCTGAACAAAAGAGTTGAAGCCACAAAGGGGCACAGCTTTGAACTATGACTCTGACTCCTAGTGTCCCCATGTAGCTGGCTGGAGTATTCTAGGGGTGCTATTCCAAGAAGTAATTTTTCAGATAATTTAGCTCTGGAAATATGTATATGTTGATTCTGGGAAGTCCAGACAAAGAAAGCCAGGTTGGTGAGAGGCCACTGAGGAAGGACAGTATCTTATAAGCATGCCTGGACTGTCATGTGGTAGCTGAAGCACACGAAGTCCCTCCTTTTCCTGCTTCTGTTAACAGACCTTCCACTTTATTTTGTTAGGAGTTTTTGTCACTATTTATAAAAAAAGGAGGCAGCCAAGATGGACAGATGTTGAGGCTTGCAAAGACCTGACTTTCTTAAACTGTTGCCTCTGAGGTCTTCCATCTCCTAATGGGCTTCCATAATTGAAAATTATCTGTGCACTTTCGATCTTGTGGACTGAATCATCTGCTGTTACAGCAGTCTTCCTTTGATAGAAACACATGGGACAAGTGAAATATGTGAATCAGGAGCTTCCAGATAGGGCCAACAGTAATTTTAGTGATTTCAGAATGCTGTTTCTCTCTGCAGTGATCTTTCTACCAGTTTCTACCACCCAACCATCAGGTCCACGTGCTTGATGACAACTGCTTCTACTAAGAGTTCAGGAAAGTTGGGAGGACACTTGGGTTATTGAGATCAAACCTTAGTGTCAATCATTTGAAGAGTGGGGTTGTTGCCACAGTTTAATTCCTCTCATTATTTGTAGAATTGTTCACATCCGCAAAAGTAGCTCTCATGCCCTTCAAAAGAAGATCTGTTCTTGCAATTCCCTTTGCCACTGCTGGTCTCCTTTATGTGTCATGCAGCTTTCTGTTTCTTCTCAGGGCTGTCAAGACAAATTAACATCTAATTTGGCATGAACCATGCAGGCCCCAGTTTGTTAAATGGGTGTGATCTGAGGGAAGGAAAAACATTGCTGTTCTTGTCTTCTTATTTCATCTGAAAGGAGGGTCATATAATGTGTTTCTCACCATTGGTTGCTAGCTCAGAACCTATTTATTTTCTGTGAGTTGGCATCTTACTCCCAGGGGGAGGAAGCACCTAGGGAGAACTAGATTCTTGCAGTTCTGTTCCTTATTATTTTATGTTTCTCATATATCTTGGTTTGTATTCTAGTTTTTTTCCAGAAAGGATTTTAGAAAGTAGATACCAGATTTTATACAGGAAAACAGGAAACATATTTGTAAATATTTAAACATATAAGATAATTAGAAAAAAAATGAATTCCTTAAAATTAATAACTGGAATTCTCTATCAGCTATGTAACTATGTAATCACCATAGTTATGTAGCTACATAATGTCTCCTGGCCCAACCCCAACCCCTTATTTATTTATTTGATCTCAGGGTGGCTTACAATAGCATTAAAGCAGGGCAGCAGACTTATTGGGTTGCAGCCTCTGCAATCAACATCCCTTGCTGATCAGAAAGTTGCTGTCTGATGCTTCTATCCCACTTCCATAAGTAATCTTTACTGCTATAGGAGGAAGCAGGTTCCCCGTTGCAGTTCTTCCTACCATTGGAGAGTGCTCATGTGAGGGAGGTTGAATGTCAGTTAGCTGCTTCCTGACTGACAGAGGAACAGACCTCACTGATCACAGCAGCTGCTGTCCGGTAAGTGGGGACTGGGGAACTTGCATGGTCCCTACATGTTCCCTAAAGGAGTGAATATGTGGAGATCATGAATATGAATGAGCCATGGATGTATAACTCTACAGTCTAGGCATTCATAACTGCCTTAGTGAATTCTGACCAATACTTTTATAATCTTTCTGCAAAAGACCCCAGGATAGCAAATATAAGAAAGAACAAATAATGGTGGAAAACGAATCATAGTCCTGAGCCAAACAGTTAAAGATAAAAATGTTCATTTTGAATTTTGAGGTGCATTTTTGGATCTTAACCAAATAGATATGTTTTAAGGGTCTCCTCTCAGCGTTTCCATTTTATTATACCCTCCTTTGTTCTGTTTTTAATGCTTATGTTAAATAACACTTTCCCTCCCAATTTTGACAGTGTACAGTCCTCTCCAATAAAAGCTGGTAATGTGGAATCCAGATCTGAAAATAATTTGGAGCAGAAGGAATCATCAGCATTCCCATAAAAGTATCACCTAGACATGAGAAAGCTAGTGCTGAGTGATGAAACAGGTAATAGTGGTACAGGAAACAATTATTTTGAGGATCTATGGAAGGCCATTACAAGTAATTCCTTTTGTCTTTAAAACCACGACTGGCATCCTACTCTGTACTTATGAAATCATGAGTTGGACTTACAATCTCATAACTGCTGGGGATTCAAGTTTACAGTTGATACCAACTGGACATTAGCCCCAAACCTCCCTTTCTCAGCCTGGAAGTGCCCCAGCTGAAGGGTTTCTGAGACACTGAACATCTCCTGGTCACAGGGCACATTGGGACAAGCAGTTGCATTAGATATGTGAGTGATCTCTCTAGCTACCTCTTCTCAATGTGCCTTACTATCAGGAGAATGCTGCAGACATTATTTCCCAGCATCCTGACCTGTAACATCCCAGGCACACTTTAGCTGGACTACTGCTTGGCTGTAGATGTTTGGGGGCAGGGTGGCATCATCAGACATACCTATGATGACAAACCTTCACTATCATAGTTAATGCAGGATTTTACCCATTTTTTTGGCTTTTTTTTTTATTTAATAACCCCACCACCACCTATTATGCCAACCTAAAGGTATAGATACAGACTACATAAATACTGATACAGATAATAACTTCCCGTTCTTCTTCTTTCTACTGCACGTTCCAAAGCTAATTCTGTTTCATTATCTCCTTCCATATATCCTCAGTTTTATCCTATTCTCTACCAACAACAAACCTATCCTATTTTACATATCAAATCCTATAATTGCTAAATCTCCATTTCTACTTCTCACGTGATTTGTGAAAGGTTTTCAGGTTTTCAAATATAAGTCTATTGCTTTCCCTTTCAATAAAGTTGTAAGCTTATCCATCTCTGCCAAATCTATAAGTTTATTTATCCATTCACTTAGTTTTGGTATCTTATTATTCTTCCAATATTTTGCATATGTAATTTTTGCTGCTCTTGTTTTTAAAATATTAGATCATGTCCACTACCATTTTAAAACCCAGAATGCTCTGAAATCATGTTATAAATTTCTGGGCCAATATATATTCAACTATGTTTTAACAATGCATTTGAATTTCTATGTATGGTTTTGAAAGCTAACAGGAACAGAATCACTTGATAACTATAGAATGCCAAAATGATCCATAATTGAGCCGTAGAGCAAATCAAGCTCTAGCTTACAAGCCAAAATGACCAAACTTAGGCTACTGATTTTTTTTTAAAACCATGTCATGAGATGGGATGACTCTTTAGAAAAGACAATAATGCTTGGTAAAGGAGAAGGCTATTGAAAAAGAGAAAGACCGCACACTGCAGATGTATTGATTCAGTCAAAGAAGCCATGGCTTCTGAGCATGCAGGAACAATGTAGGACTGTTGATGACTGTGTGCCGTGGAGACTTCTGATTCATAGGATTGCCATCAGTTGAAGCTGCTTTGAGAGCAGCTAACAACAACGTGTATTAAAAATGGTGATTACTAATCATTATGTAAAGAAGCACTCCAACACCTGTGGAACTAAAGCAGAATAAAACACTACAAACAAATCTCTGACTTTAAATATTACCCCAATTGCCCTTACACTGTGCCTCAGCTAAAATCACCAACAGGCCTCACCCCCAACCTATTTCAATTCATGGCCTGTTAATGTGATAATGAAATAGAAGGGGAAATTTCATGCAGCTGAAAGAAAGACTCCTGGCTCCTTGGGTGGGTTGCATACATTCAGTGTGCTAATACTGTCCTAGGATGGTGCCTCATCATTGCCTGTAGTGAAGAAGTTATACTTCCTTAATTAAGATTGAATATGCCTAACTTGAACATATCCAGAAAAATCTCCTTGCAAAACAGACCATTGTTGTGATCACTGGAAACAGTGCTTAGGTTATTGGGCCTGTGGGTGATGGATGTTTTGCAGCTGTTTTTGTCCTTGGCATTTATGCCAAGTGCTATCCTGGCATCTCTTCTGAACAGTTTTTAAACGTTGGTTCCTTTTTTAAAATCCTCTGCTGCTGTACTAATTTATTAAATGAAGCTCTGTTCCAAGCTTTCCCCCACCCCTTTTCTTTCTGTCTCCTGAAGCTTGTCTCTCTGTCTCACAGTCCAGAAATAGCTGGATCACTGAGCCTTGGCATATCAAGCATGTCGTATTCACAATCAAAAATGTTCATGCAAATGAAAAGAATGAAACACGCAAAGAAAGCCAAGCAGCTGTAAGCAGACGTGTATTTATTTTTCTAGAGCAGTGTTTTAAAGATAATGTATCCGCTGAAGATAATGCCAAATTAGGCCGGAGGTGTGGCGTAGGAGAGATCACTGTAGACTCTGTTAAAATTTCCTAAAAACACTTTTTCAATGAGATAAATTATGATTAATAAAATAATGACTAATAAAATAATGATTAAAGACTTTTCTGTATTAGTGAGCAAAGGCAGGTGAAGCAATACTCAGACCCTTTGAAAGTCAAATTGTGTCTAAATGGGTATAGAGAGATCACAAACTCAAATGCAGAGCTTCCTCATACATGTGGCGTGACTTCTCTGTGTTATCTTATCTCCTTGTGGGGATGCTGATGATACCCAGTTCTATTAACCCTTTCCACCTAGTTGCAAAGAAGCAGTTCCTGTGCTAAGTCTCTGGCAGCTGTAATGGATTGAGGACAAACAAATGGAAGCTTAATCTAGAGAAGACAGATGTGGTCCTGGTCAGTCAAAAGACAGATCTGGGATCCAGTCTGTCTTAGATGGGGTTATAACCCCTTGAAAACACATAGTTTGGGAATACTCCTGGATTCATCTTGCAGGCCATTTCCTCTCTACACTGTTATAGTGCTTTCAGTATCCTGTGGAATTCTGGGGTTTGTAGTTTACTGACTCCAAAGAACTCTCTGGCTGAGAATTCTAAATGCCCCTCCTTAAACTGCAAACCCCAGGATTCCATAGGATTTTGAAAGTGGAATAATAGCACTATAACAGTGCAGTGTGGAAATGGCCTGAGTCTGAAGGCCCACGTTTCAGTGGTGATCAAGTATTTGCACATTTGCACAGTTAAAGCTACTGTGTCATTTGTGCCTGTTCTTGGAGAAATCAGCCTTGGCCATGATGGTACATTCTCTGATTATATCCCATTTTGCTTAATATAGTTTTCTGTATATGAGTCTGTTTTTAAAAGTGGTCAGACACCTCAGTTGGCCCAAAAAGATGCAGCCAGATTGTTAAAAGGAGCTGGCTACAGGGAGCACCCAACTCCCTTGTTGCAACAGGTCCACTGGCTGCTGGCATGTTGCCAGGGACAATTCAAAGTTCTGATTTTTGACCTATAAAGCCCTATAAGGCTTGGATTATTTGAATGACTGTATCTTCCTTTATGAGCCCGTTAGAGTTCTAAGATCATCTTCTTTCTGCCCACCACCTTCTCAGGCTCGTTGGGTGGGAACAAGGGAGAAGGCCTTCCTGATGGCTGCTCCTAGACTTTGAAGCCCTCTCCTTTGAAGGCTGGTATATCCCCTTTCTTGCTGTCATTCTTTTGTCAGGTCAAAACATTTTTGTGCCATCAGGTTTTACCAACTGGCTAGGGTTGGACTTTTAGTGCTGTGTGGTGCTGTTTTTAAGGTTTGTATGTAGTCTTTTAAAGAATTTTAATATTTTTAATTTTAATGTTCTAACTTTATAAAATATTTAATTGTTTTAACTCATATATTTATAATTTTATTAATGCTCTTGTATAGTTTTAGTTTTGTATTGTTTTGAATATGTTGTTAGGTGCCTTGAGCTCTGTTAGTGGAAGAAAGGCAGAAGGTAAGTGTATAAAAATAATAATAATCCTTTTGACCTATGCTAATCTGGTGGTTTGGTGGAAAAAAATAGTGACCTCAGGGATTTTTTTTGAGTGGAAAATGTCAACACAGTACTTGTATCTTTTATTTGAAACAAAAGTTACAGTAAAAATATCCACATTTCCCATATAATTTCATTGCTGCAATACTTTTAAAAAAATGCTTAGGAACCAAAGATACCTGGCATGAATGAGTCTGTTTATTACAGAAATGATGGCTCACAATTGTAGACTACAAATTCATCAAAGGGGTTAAAGTCATGGCAAAGGGTAAGAACTAAGTATGGTAAAACAATACCAGTGACACCATTTTTACGATCTAAATGTGTGGGAAGTGGGATCATCACCTACTGGCTGTCTTGTCCACACAAAAAAGCTATCCTACTTCTGAGACCGTTGGACATTTGTGTGTGCTGCCATCTTATTTGCAAACACTTTCCACCTTCGCTGAGCATCTACTGATTTGTTGTACAAAATTCCAGCATATTGACTCTATACCACCGGCTTGCTTTAGACTGGATAATATGGTATAATCTCTTATTTCAGATTCATCTATTTTGAAAAACAGTTCTATGCCTTGTAAAATAATGTTATAAACCTATCTTCTCTATCATGTACATACCATTATGTGTGAGGCAGGCACTCCATGTTGGTATGGCCATGCATCCTATTTTACAGACAATAGCCCATAACAGGAAAGTAACTCAGTAAAAATAGGAAGGTGCTTGTAATTCTTTCCTCAGAGTGGACATACAACGCATAACGATTATAACAAGGGATGTCACTCCTTTTGCATTGTCACTATAATTTTTATTACTTTTACAATGGCAAGAGTTAGGCCTCATGAAATGGTGGAAGAGAATAATTACATGGTTCAGGTGCCTCTTACACCTGCCTCATGCTCTGTTGTGGGTGTTTGGACAATGATAAAGTGGTGGTCAGCATCACGGTTGTTTTGTACTATAGGTTGAGCAGTTTGTAGCATACCGATTTTTTAAACAGATGTAACTATCCTTTTTACTTTTAGAAATGGCAGAGGTTTAATTTTAAAAACTGCAGTCATGATGGTAACTAACTACTTTTGTTGGCCTTGATATTACTAATTAACTTTAATCAGTTAATTAATTTTAAGAGCTAATTAATTTTAAAAATGAAAAATAACTTTTCAAATTTTGTGACAATTCTCCATTTGAAGGGTTGTCAGAGGCTAGTTCATTGTCAGCAGTTTGTTTAATTTTTAGGAATAAAATAAAATAGAATAAATAAAATAAAAATATTTCCATGATTATGAAGCTAGAATAACCTCCATTATTCTGATGTATAACTATGAGTGAGATTTCAGTAGTGCAGTTTAGTGTTGCAGTGTAGGTTCTGCATATATTGATTCCAAATCCTCTTAGATGGGGGGAAAATAACAACAATTGGCTGGGCTGATTAGGGGATTATGGGAGCTGTAGCCCCCAAGTTAACTTCTCCAGTTCTGGTTTCAGACATATCAAAAGAAGACTAGAGAGGGAGGAAAGCTAAATCTCTGCCATCTTTCCATCCACATATGCCCAGCTAGTTTTATATGTATATAGAGTTATGTTCAATATATTTTAAAGCTTTTATTTCTTTAAAAAATAGCCATCAGAACATATATATTGGTGAAACTGCTAGCGCAGACAAATGTGCAGGATGGGAGTCTACTATACATCACCCAGAATAAAGAGGAAGAGAAGAGCTGCAAAAAATATGTAGGCATGCGAATGCACAATTGAAATGAAATAGTCAAGACATTGTGTCCTAATGTACCTTGACATGCTTCATGTATTACTCCTGAAAAATCCCTGGTGATTTAAGGATATTATATTCCATCAACATCAATAAGACCATGAAAACTAAAAAGAGTGGTTCAAGGTGACAAAGATGTGTGCAAAAGAGGATTAACTCCACTGAGGCTGTCCAAAAATATGTAAAATATTTTCACTCTCTTTACGGCCTAGAACAAGGACAGGAATGAAGCAGCCTTCCAGTTATCTTTGGACTGTAATTCCCAGCAGCCTTAGCACAGACAATGTTGAAGAATGTTGAGAGTTGAAGTCCAACTACAACCCATGGTCTACATTTAGTAGTCCAGCTTCCAATAATGGATGGAGGATGGCTTGAATGAGGAACTTACTGTTGGCTTTACCCAGAGCTTCTAAATCTTAGATTTATAGACTACAATGACACTTTGGCTTGGGGATCCTGGGACTTGTCTGAAAAAGTAACTTGCCCACATATTGGTTCTACCTTTCATATCTCTAATCACATACCTTACTCACCTGATTTTTGTTGACCTGGAGTTAAGAAGGCATATACAAGATGGCATGAATGGGTGTGTAATCAAAGATGACACAAGGCCAGTTATAAGGTGCAGCATTTTTGAAAGACTTATCTGAACCTCAGCATAGAAACAGAAGTGAATCTATGAGATGATGTTAGAATATGGAAGAAAGTGAATGAAAATAAAAACCATCATGTATAGAAATGAAAGAGGAAATGTAAGGAACATTACATGTGTGGGGAACTGAATACATGAATGCGTGAATAAAGTAAAATTTAATTAAAAAAAAAGAATTGGCCTTTACACACTTGCTTTGTGGAATGCAAAATTAGCAACAATTAGACCTTACAAAAAACCCTTACATTTACCCTAGTCTCTTGCCAGCCTTCAAAATTGTATTTTCACCTGTATGAATAGTTTGGCCTAACTACGGGGTGGGAATCATATAGGAATCATCCAGACATGGCTGGATTGCAACTCTCAGCAATCCTAGCAGCAATGGTGAGGAATGCTGGGCTGTACAGCAACAACTGGATGGCCACACTATTCCGACTTCTGCTGCAAAGAAAGCTATAACCCAAGGAAAAGAGTAAGGCTCTTTCTGCAGCACCCTCCAATCCTGCAATGGAGAAAGGATAAGGACAGGATTGTGATGACGCTTCTGCATGAAATCATCATGGTCCCATCCTTCTCTTGCCCCCAGGCAGTGCAATCATGGATTAAATCACTTGATGGGTTTTCCCTGTACGTGACATGCAATTGTGCCATTATCCTGGACATTCCTGTCTGGTGGAAGCCACAGAAGTGCAATGGCTGCACTTCCTGCCATGACACAGCCTGGGAAAGTACCTGACTGTGCTGCAGAAGGAAGAGGCATGACCATCACACTCCCTTCTGCAGGGAACCAACTGATGCAGAGGGGAGCAGTCCTGTTGCCAGGATCCCCACTGGATGACTTCGGAAAAGATAAGGTGTGGAAAGGGACGAAGTCATGTGAGGTCTTAGTTAAAGTATGTAGGAGCCAGATGATCCAGCCAAAAAAATTTGCCCATGGAGCAGTCTTATTGACTTTTTTCCTTCTGATTTTTTTTAAATTATATGGGTTGTTTAAAACAATTCTATAGCTTGCTTAAAATGAACTGTACACTAAATGCATACAGTTTTGCTCTGGCAACATCTAACAAACAAAAACACATCTAACAAACAAAAACACATCTAACAAAAAGCACACATGCTGTGCAGCTTTCCTCTGAATAATTGGTGGGACAAATATGTATTGTCTGACTTACCAATAGCCAGGTGTGCATTGATTTATAAACTCCACCTTCCTCTGCTTTTAACTTTTGTCTTTTGGCATTCTCCAACATCTTGCACTGTACTTGGAGTCTGGTCTCTGACACACCCAATGAGCATCCTTAGTCTATGGAGCAGAGTTCTGGACAGCATGATTGCCTCCAGGAAGCTCTAGGTTTAGATTTAGTTTCTATAGTCTATTGAATTATATTGCAGTTGCTAACAGTTAAGACTGAGTAAGTACTCTGTTACATGTTTAATGTGATCAATGTACTGACTTAGCCTGATATGGATAGGTCATGATATGAATTTCCATATGTATCTTGCCTTTTTTAAATAGCCAGGCATCCTCCTCCTTAATTTAGAGATTAAAGCCTCCCCCCTCCCCCCTAAAAAACCCCATGCTGTACATATTTTACTGATATTTTTGTATGTACCTTAATCTTTGGTTTTAATATTTTGTCACTTGCTCTGAGTTTCAGTATTGGGGAAAGACAGGATATAAAATGATTAGGATGGGGATGAGGATAATGTATTATATCTTAATTTCAGTAAGGCTCTTGACAAGGTTGTCCATTATTTTCTTGCAGACAAACTGGTAAATGAGAGATGGACAGAATTAATGTTGTGGACAGTCGATAGACTGAACCCAAAGAGGTTTCTCTTTACCATGGAGAGATGTGGCTAGTAGGGCCCTACAGAGTTCTGTCTTTATCTTTATAAAGAACTTGGTGTTACCCTGAAAATCTGGGGGTCCCAGAGGGACACCTCGATATGCTCCAAGTGGTGGGGAAAGTTAGCTCAACAGAGCACAAGCAATAGCAATGCGAGAGGCAGACTTAGCGAGATTTTTTACCCAGTTTTTACTGGGTCAGGCCCAGTCAGAAATCACACAAAAATGGTCTAATGAATGACTTTATTAAACAATAGTAGCACTCATCAATGCAAACACTCACACACACCTCCAAGGGCTAAAGAGAAATAAAGAGTGGAAATAAGATAGAGGGATTGTTGAAGGATTCGTGGCTTGGGTGATACTGCACCTTTTCTTGAAGTCCTCAGTCTGGAAAGCAGTGAAAGAAAAAGAACTCAGTGAAGAGATGCTGAGGGGATCATGCGGCTATCGGGAGGGGGGAACGGTCAGTTGGTATGACTGGGAGGCATCCTCTTCTTTCAACTAGTCCAAAAATGGGGACTGTTTGTAGGAAAAATTTACCTAGAGGGCAAATCCTCTCCCAGGGAGAACGAAGGGGACAGCAACAGAAAACAACTTCACACCAGCACCTTCTTTGATATTGGAAGATATCAAGGTGTTACCCAAGTATCAGGATCTTCCACTGCTTTGGGCTGCAGTGTGTATTTATGTAGATAGATTTTGCCTGATAAGATTTTATTGCTTCCAGTGCCCAACTTTGTGGGAAAACTCTTAATCCCTTCAAGTTGGCTCCTTAAAGGCTGAGGATCTTTTGTCCACCATGGGTTGGCACAACTTGAGGTCTCCTGTGGCTATGTGACTGGGGAGTTTACTGGCCTGACCTGGTTCTTTTGATTGTACGACCGTTGTTGCCTACATGCTCATCTGGGTGACCTCTCTGGTGGGTTAGATTAATTTTATATCAAAGTTGTAGACCTCTGGACAGGATTTACCAAGGGGGCAACATTGGATGCTAGAGTAGAAGACATGCCTAGCAAATTTGCAGATTAGTTGGAATAAGTAATACTCCAGAAGACAGAATGAGGAGTCAAAATGACTTTAAGAGCCTGGATTGTTGGGTCGGAACTCACAGAATGAATTTCAACAGGAATGAAATGAAAATGAAATGTGAAAATAAAGGATGTGGCTTGACAATGGTAGATGTGAAAAAGAGCTAAGGGACTGGTTGAATGTCCATCTCTCAAGATATGATAAGTGTCTGTTTTGACATGGCAAGGAGTTGGAGTAGATGGCCCTTGGGAGAAAAAAGGTTTAAAATTAAAAACCAAACTGTAGCCATATTGTCCATAAATTAAATTACAAATTCTATATTAGGGATACCTTGAATGTGTCAATTAAAAGGTCATAATATAAAATTTGTCATAAGGCACATGGTACATACAGTAAAAAAAGAGGGGGTGGAGATGAAAGCAAAGCCATGTACTCTTTCGTTAGTCACAGTTTTAAGTATAAGTGTGGCAAAATGCTGCTGATATTCAAACAAGGTGCTCTGATAATTTTAGATTGCACCAATGACTGTCCCTGGACTGATGAGTTGAACTATATGAGTAAACCATGGTTGGGCTCAGAATGATGTAGCTCAGTGGTTCTCAACCTTTGGTCCCCCCAATGCTTTGGACCTGAACCACCAGAGGTCCCAACAAGTATGGCCAGTGCTCAGGAATTCTGGGAGATGAAGTTCAAAAAATCTGGAGGACTAAAGTTGAGAATTACTGATGCAGGTTATATTGGAGAGAATCAGGTTTGAGAAAGTTGTATTAAAGGTTGAGATGCTATATCAGGAGATGTGGCTGTAGAGGCATGGCTACGCCTCTTTAGCTGTGTCTCCTGATGCTACCTTTTAAAACCTACCTCTTTTAAGCAGTGCAGCCTCTTGAAACATGGCCACTTCCATGCTGCCAGAGAGTTGAGGGATGAGCAGGGATGTGTCCAGTTGTTTCCATTAGCTGGACATTCTATTAATAGGCATAGTGTTTCAACCTAGAGAGAAATGAATGGACATGTCCTCAGTCATGTCCACATTCTCTGGCAACATAGAAACAGCCATGTTGCAGGAAGGGGAGGGTTGTACTACTTTAAATATATGTTTTGTGGGAACAATTGGCCATTGCATGGTTGGAAGTTTCCAACCTGTGCCACAACTGTAAATGTGGATCGTAATGGTCAGACTCATGATGGCATAGTTATTGAACAAGATGTCAGCCAATATGTAGCTTGGTCTTCCAGATTTTCTGAGAATGATCTCCTAATCTCTTTAGATCAAGCCCTTTACCCTGAGGGCCAGAAAAACTTGGGCTGTAGGCATTCCATGAAAGTGCTCTCTCTCCCTCCCACCCTCTCTCCCTCTCTCTCACACACACACACACACACACCAGTCTTCCCCAGCATCTTTTAAAATTTTCTTTCTTATCCTTTTTGTTTTGAATACTGGTATTGACATCCTTATTTTTCTTATTGACTTTTTCCCTTCCAAATGCATTTCTGTAATAATGTCACTCTTTCATTTTATCTTAGATGTAGGTACCTTGGATGGAGACAGCACTTAAAAGCATTAAACACTTTATAAGCTTTAGACTGTACTACACTGGATCTTGGTGGTATATATATGACTCTACATATACAATTAAAAGTAACTGCAGACAGAGCAAATAAAACAAAGCATTAATCATTTAGGCTGAGCATTGGTTTCAGAATACGTTGTTTACTGATGCACAACTATGATAGAGATTCCCTCTAGAGAGCTATAGCAGCTCCATGGTTTAGTACACTTCAGATTAGGCTGCGACTAGAGAAGATTGGGAACGTGCTTTGAAGAACTGCCCTAGGCTGCTCCCCAAGGACTGAATTAACGTCTTCTGCAGTGTTAACTTCTGTTAGTTTAGATTTCTGGTACGTTTGCAAAAGCAGTAAAGAGGACAGTTAATCTGCAAGATAAGGCAGAAAGTTGCCAACTCTCTTGTACTCAGCTAATTTCCTTACTTCACAGCAAAACCAACAAAAAGAAAAAAACTGTCCCATTTGTTTAAAGCTCCTAAGGAATAGGTATAACAAGGCACTAAAGAAAAGGCTGAACTGCAACAAGTCTGCTTTACAAGGACTTAAAGGTTTTAATAGGCAAATTGCTGCTTTGACAGAAGAATGGAAAAGTTGAAGATGATCTCAGTATCATATAAGGCAACATCCTATACAACATCACTGAACTGTTGTTAATGGAGAAGACAAATGCACAAGAACTTAATTCATTTGATTCTTCTCCTGGCTTTCACACATAAGAGTGTTGCCATGGGGTTTGCAGGTTACTCACAGATAATCAAAAAAAGCACAAAGGAGGATAAAGCTTTACATTAAATTTTCATGTGCTAAATTATATGCAAATGCAGAAATAATAAATATAATCTAAATAAAGATACAATCCATTCCAACAGTGAGGAGTCACTGACAAAGTAAAATCTGTGCCTCTTGAATCTGCTGTTCTAATGCTAATGGCTGATGGGCAAGTGTCTTCTGTCAACCTTGTTCCTTCTCTTTGGCTTTCTTTGTCCTTCAAGTTGACTTGATTAAAGGATGCAAATTTTGCAACAACTTTGCATTTCAGGAGTTGTCAGTGGATAGCTCTCTACATCTTACCTGGCTGTGTCATGTTAGCATGTCTCATTCCTAGCATTCACCTGCAATTTTGGACTATAGCTTTCAGAATTTCCCAGCAGCATAGGCCACTCTGGCTGGGATATTCTGCAAGTATTTTTCTAATTACTATTCTGTGAATATCTTTTTTTCCTTTCCAGCTTTCCCATCCAAACTACTTTTTGTGGATGAGAATAGTTTCTGGTTTTGATTCCCTCAGGCTCCTTCTCTGAGAGTCTTGGTCTAGACTAGGTTGACCTAGTCTAAACAAGCATATTTTGGAGTACCAGTAATTTTGGATGTTCCCTTGATTAAAATATAGGATTCTCAGGCCCTGAAGTTCTCTCTTTTTTTTTTTTTTTTGGTAAGAATGGGAATCTCAGAGTGGGGTCACTGCCTTGAAAAGAAAGCTGCTGCAGGATAGTTGCTGAAGACTCTCCAGGTCTTGGGCATTCACTTCCCTTTCTTCACTCCTTTCACAGTTTCTCAAACATAACCAGCACCATGCTTCAATAGCAAGAAGCAGTCATCATGGAAAGATACTGAAGAGACTCAACATTTCCTGAGTCAGAAGTTGCTGGATATGTACCAAGGATGGCTGTTTTGTAGTTTTTTCTTTCTAATTTTATTTTTTAGCCTTTCTAGATTTCTTACCCTACTCTAAATTGTCAGTTACAGAACATTTTTCTGTCTTTGTCTGAGTTGCACATGATTTTCACTTCTGTTAGCATTGTGAGCTTGTTACCATGAATGTCTACAGTTCTGCTCAGGCTCTTGAGTCCTTTCTATTTTAATGCTCTATTTCATTTCTCTGTTTTGGTGATCCTACTTCTCTCTACAACTCCTAGCTAGACATTTTTTCCTTCTCTTATCTTCTCTTTCCTTTCCTTCTCTTATCTTCTCATTCTCTCCCCTTTTTCCTACTCTCTCTGTTTTTCTCTTTTTCTCTTTTCTCTTTTTCTTTTCCTAACTTTTCTTCTCCCTCCAATTCTTGGCTAAACATCTTTTTCCCACCTTCTCTCCCTTCCTTTCTCCCTCTTGCCATATTTTCTAAATGATTAATTAATTAACTCCTTGGTGATGATTAATGATTAATAATATCACCAAGGACTTCCTATATACTTCGTATTTCCCACATTGATTATATTTTAAAATATTTATTGATATCTGCCCTGGGATTTTTTTTTTAAAGTTAGGATATTAATTCCTTTATCATCCCCATCATCTACATTTACCTTAATGACTTTCATCACTGAGTTCAACACAGTTACCATTTCGGCAAGGTAAATTGCTGAATTCCTTACTTAGTTTGGGATTGACTGATAAATCTTTCCTCTCTTTCTCTGGCTGCAGAATATTATTTCACTATGAAAGTGGCTTGTTTTCATTTTCAGGTCACAATATACTGCGGGCAATCTCTTTATGTAATCATTTTGACATTTCAAAAGTAACAGTGTACAGTCCATTCTCCCTCCAATCAAATTGCCATATTCAAAGAGTATCTTCCAAATATACATACTTTAACATTGTATTCATTGTGTCTAAGTACAGGATGGCTAGAATCCTGTTGATGACACACATGTGCATGACTTGGAGTTGTGTGCAGATGTGTCCTTTTCCAGATGTTAAGAAAGTATTCACTGCCTCCTTGCATGGCATCCTCAACAGATTTTAAGCCCTAGTAATGTGCTCCCGCTACAATTTACCTGGCTGCAGTTCTGAGATGAGAGCAAAGAACTGGTGTTATCCTCCCAAATCTCCAATGATCTGGAAAGATGATGCCGGTTCTCTTCCACTTGTATCTCCCACTCCTTCTCCCTAGCTGTTAAATGATCATGGCAACACACTATGACAGTGTATCACTACATTCTGTCCACACAACATAGGATGTTGACTAAGATGTATCAGTATGTTAGCTATAAAATGACATCAAAATATAAGCAGAATCCACAGTTTAAATTGTATTACATTATGGATGTTTTGTATGTCACTGTAATGTATTCAGATTTCTGTGGCAGTTTTCTAATTGTTTCCAGTGATGGTCCATATCACTTGAGTTGACTCTTAGGAAAGTTTTTGATTCTCCTCATTAAACATGTCTCTTCTTCAGTAGACTCAGTTTACTTAAATGCCTCCAATGGCACAACTCCTTCAATAATGTGATTCCTTTTAGATAATTTAACTAGGCTGAAATCACTTAGCTCACTGGGATGCCAGTCAATGTTCCTGTTTCAAATATAATGAGTCTATATTCACTGTGTTTTCAAACCTCCTGAGTAAGATTCCAGGATTAGTAAATTAGGACTAAATGGCTATATTCTCCCCCTTTGTGGTAGAAACTCTAATAGTCAATATACCCAACAGATTCCAAATTATTTACACATAACTCATCAATGTAACCATCATCATGTTGATTTCAAAGCAGTTATTGGATAAATAAAACAATGAATGTGTTAATCAAATATATTTCAATCTTCCTTAAGATTTCTCCTTACTCCTGAATGTAGCTAATTCAATGATTCATGTAACAAAAAAGCAAAAGAAAAAAGAAAAACAGATCAACCAAATGAACATGACTAAAAGCAAAAAACAAAACAGTGCTTCAACTGTGTTTCACATCCTGTATGAGTTCTTTTCACTGGTAATAATTGTACTACTTTTTATGTATATAAAACTTTTATTTTTCATCTCTTGCTGCCCCCACTGCATTATACAATAGAGAAACCATTTAAGATATTACATGCAAAAATATAAAAGTGTTATTTAAAGCATACTTTAAACAATTTCTTTAAAAAATAGTTTGAAAAAAAACAACAATCGCATAAAAAACATCCAAAGCAGCCACCCCTAGATTTAAGGAATGAAGGCCATGCAGTCTTAGTTCCTTGCTTGAAGCTCAAGTTGAATAGGGTCAGTTTAAATTTGTGGGAGGGGGAGAGTTGCAATGCAGAAAAAACCCTGTCATGTGCACTCTCCAATCTTCTTGGTATGGTGGGACATACAACAAGGTCTTAACTGAGCATCTCAGATTTCAGGCAGAGTCATATGGGAGGAGGTGATCTTTCAAGTATCCTCTTGTAAACCAATGTGTTTGGTGATACATGGTCACTAAACATGAAGATCCTTTCAAAAAGGAAATGTGTACAAATTCACAAAGACATACAGTTGCATAGCAGTGAGCTTTCTGTTTGATGGAGATAAACTGTAAACTATGTATTGTGGAAACTAAACTGATACCTAATATGTCATCTATTCCCATGTCCATCAGTTTCCATCATTCAGCTATAGAAACACAGAATACCCAGTAGCCAGAACCAGAGTTTTGGACCACTTCTTCCTTCCCCATCACCTAATTCATTTAACATTTTGTTGGATGAAGAGCTGAGGAAATACTTAAATACTTACACCAATTTTGTGCCATTTGGTGTCAATTTAGTGCTATAATAAAGATATTGCCCAGTTCTGATATATATGTTAGCTTCTGGACCAGTTCCTTCCGTCCTTTCTTTCTTTCTTTCTTTCTTTCTTTCTTTCTTTCTTTTTTTTTCTTTTATAATCTTATCTGTGTCTTCTTCTCTGGATAATGGAGGAGCTTGCCCAAAAAATCTTCCTCACACTTGGTAACACTTTGGTTATAAACAGCTTTGCTGTTTTGAATCATGAATCAGTGTAAATGAAGACATTTTTGTCAGACACATGGAGTTCACTGGTTCTTTCAGTGATATCATTCTGTGTGCATGGTGGTGACTGCTGGTTATGTACTTGTAATAGGGATGGAACTCTTTGTTAAGTTTCTTTTTTAAGGTATCAACAGATAATTTCAGCACTATTATTCGCACTTCAAGAAAGTCTTGGAAAAATGTGTTGTTTTTGAGAGCTATTTGCAATTTGGGACTTATTTTGTGCAAAATTGCCACATGGTTGTTTTGCTCAGAAAACGACATTCTCTGTGCAGGGAACAGTATTTTCTGCGCATGGAAGAGCAATATTTCAACACAGAAATAATAATTCCTGCACAGAAAATACTGTTTTCTTTTGTTAAGGATGTGCCCACACAAAGCAAAGTGAAAGGCAGGAGTAAACAGATAAAGAAGTAGCTCTTCAGCTTGGTTTAATTTCTAATCCAACTGAGCACCCATCTCTCTCCTTAGTAGAGGCATAGTATTTTTACTTGCCACCTTCATTGCCCTTCCAAGGAATGGGTAGATGGGAACAAATAAAGAAAAGTGAGTAACATAGTGGCCCTTTAACATCCATACCAGACTTTGACAAGAAGGAACATTGTTTCCTTGAGTTGGAGCAAGGAGGAGAGCCAAAATAAAACTGTGTCTTCCCAGGCTTAGAGTGGTCCAGTGCTCTTCCACCCCAACCAAACTCACTCACCCTTTGAGATCAAATGAGAGAAGAACTTCCTTCTGCCCTGCAAATGCCTACCTTTCTCATGTATTTTTATATAATTCACTGTGAATAGTCCTCAAAAGCTGAACAGTTTTTGAAAATCTCTCTTGCAGCAGAGAAAAAATAGTTTACATTACTCTTGCTTACATTCTTGCTTGCAAGCTTTCTAGTAATGCCCATAGATACATCACACAAATGAGACAGTTTAGATGAGTATGGAGTTGCCACAATTTACATTTTCCAGAAATGCAACATTATTCAAACGAATTAATGCATGTCAATATTTCAAGTGCAATGGAACCTTACTACTGTTAGTTTCTAGCCCGCCCCCCAGTATAGGAACATAGAGAGATTTTGGTATTATTTATTCTGACTGGAAGTGGCTCTCTGAGATTTCAGACTGGAGTTTGCTCCAGCCATACTTGAAGATGTCAGGGACTGAACCAGAGCTACCAATGAGTGATGGGCCTTCGCTGGGTACTGTTAATTTTATGCATCAACTTGTAAGTCAGATATTAATACTGTTACTCTATCCTTTTGCAGCAGTTTTCAGGCTTTTTACAGATTGTATTTCATCACCATTTTCCCATGCTGTTTGGGTCACTAGGCTACCACTCACCTCCAAGGAATCTCCAAGGGTTTTTTTGATATATCGTGCTTCTTCTTAGTATTTTCTTTTATTTACAATGACCATTATGACTCTGTTTCCCTCAGTCTGGAATTAATTTTCATGGGGTACTGCTTAGCAGAAGTAATACATGCCTAGCATACCAGAAAATTGCATGTCTTCTCTGTCACTTAGCAAAGTGACTTTCCACATCTTGATTCCTGTAGAAATTATGTTTCTGCAGTTCTCAGTTCTTTTCAAATGTACACTATTCTCTTGGGCAGTGCCATTGCAAAACTATTTTAAACTGTTTAAAATATTATTTTAAGTGTTTCTCTAATTGACTTTTTGGGAAGCCACCTTGGGTTGAACTGTGGATGAAAAGTAACATTAAAAATGCAATAAATAAATAGATAGGTTGTGATATGGTGGCTTTCTGTGTTTTCTGATAACCTAGCAATTCCAAATCATTGAGTATGAAGAATATATTGTTTTGTAGCTTCTAGGATAAAATACTAGTCACACAAGGCTGTCTGAAGTGAAAAGAAATAGTGATATCACAAACAGGTGAAGCAGCCTTTTCGCACCTTACCTTTTCATAGATGTGGGGGAGGCGCTTGCGCAAGAAGCCTCAGCAGGAACACTGCCACTTCCCTGTTGCTTCACTTCTGCAGCAGCTTCCTGGTCGCGCGAGCACTGTGCGAACGCCCCGCCCCTTCCTACTGCAGCGCAACCTGGGAATTGCAGGCTAACGCTGAGGCAGGAAGCACAAATGACCCGGCTCCCAATGCACCGCACACCAGGTAAGTGCACGTGGGCCCCGGGAGCATTGCGCGACTGTGCACCATTTTCGACTTTAAGCCGAAAATGAAAAGGTGTGCGCGCGGTCCGTGTCAGGCCCTTGAGCATCGCGTAAATGGGAGTGCATCATGCAGACCACTCCTCCCATTTACGCGATACTCAAGGGGCCCTCTCGCTTTAGAAACGCCTTGTGAAAAGGGTCAAGGTGAGGTATCAAGAGAACAGTCAGAGAAAGGATTTAGGATACAAGAACTATTAGGCTGGGACAGAAACTTGGGAATGCAGCATTGTTTTCAACAGTGTTACTGCCCCAGGAGTGAAACATAAATTACTGAGTTACTAGGACTAGAAACAGAGCTCAGTTGCTGACATTCTGGCTTTTTCTACTCTGAAAGACATTCCTACTCTCAAGCAGACCTTTGAAGTTGAACATTTCATCTAGCCATCTGCAAACAAGCTCAGGCCTTCAGGTGTCAGCATTCTATACTGGGAGGTGAGTGAGCCTCCTTCAGACTCTGGAACTGAACTGTCTTTATCCAGGAGTGCAATCTCAGGGTCCCAGTCTGCAGAGGCAGTAATTTCTTCACCAGTCTCTAATGCTGGGGAGCAGGGTCAAGCTCTGGCAATACTATGACAGATGTAGACACATGTTAAAATAGTGTCTTTATTTCCATCAGTATGCTCTATATTGTAAGAGCATTTTGGCTTTGTCCCTTGGCAGTACATTTTCTATAACTTCACTATAATTAGGTCTGCAAAAATATATATGAAATTGTCTACATATTCATGTCTTTTGGCTTTTTTTTTTTTTTTTTTGGTAACCTGCCAAACCTTTTCAAGCAAGAAGAAACTTCTCAAAGAGTCTCTTCACAGAATGCAATAAAGTTTTGAGTTCTTTTGAGTGTGCTCTTCAGGTCAAAAAAAAAGTGATATGTTTGCATCTTTGCTGCATTCTGACAACAGTGAGAAAATTTTTTAGATTGTGTTTTAGACTTCTAATCTGTGATACAACAACCATGTTATTTGCAGTTCAAGGCAAAATTGTACTGTACATGTTATGCCACAATGCTGTTTAGAATTTGTTTGTGTTATAATGAAAGGCAACTGCTGAAGCTATGATTTGAATGGAGAGGCCCGACATGGAAGGACTTTGTTAACCCTTTGCTTTTTGGCAGTTTTCCTGCCCCAATTCCCATCCTTTCTTTTCCCAGCAGGAATAAAAGTGGCTTCACAGGGCAGATTTCTTTTTAAAAAATGTGGAGTAGGTGTGGAGGAAAGAGCTGCAAACTAGGTCAGTGGTTCTTAACCTTTTCTTTACCAAGAATTCCCTGTAAATATAATTGGTTGTGGGGGACCCTCAAGACTTGACTTAATTTTTAAATATTTAAATTTAGATTTAAGTATTCAAGTATTTATTCATTTATTAAAGGCTTCTGGAGACTAGGATTCAAATCCCCAATCAGATACTGGGTGACCTTGATGAAGTCACATTCTTTCAGCCTCTGAACAAATCTTGTCACAGTTGAAGTGACCTGAAGGCACACAAGAACAAAGTGCCACTGGCAGGGGGAGGTTCTTTCTAGCCATCATGTCTCTTTCCTTTGAAAACTGACTTATGGCAACTCTAAAGCAAACTTATCATGGAGGGTTTTTTCTTAGAAAGATTTGTTGCCTTTGCCTTTTTCTGAGGCTGAGAGAATGTGACTGAGATCACCTAGTGGGTTTCCAAGTGGTCCCTGGTCTCCAGAGTCATAGTTTATGTGTGCACACATACCTGCTCTGTGCCCTTTCGTCAGGGACATGGCAGCAGAGGATGTGGGTGCCAAAATTGATCCCTCATTTGCAATAGTGTGGGCAGTTTGGGCTTGCACACATGGCTGCATCCATGTCTGCTGATGTCTGCACCCCTTGCTGCTGTGTCCCTGATGAAAAGGACATGGTGGCAGCATGCGTGCATGTCCATACTGGTTCTTCATTTGCAAACAAGGGAAGAGTTTTGGCGCACACCCCCACACACATCCTGCTGCCATGTCTCTGTTGCTGTCACTGCTGTTGGTGTCCAGCAGCAGGGCTTCATAGATACCCTGAGAGGGCTCTGAGGATTCTCAGAGGTCCCTAGACCCCAGGTTATGAACCACTGAACTAAGTGATTCATAGAATCATAGAATCATAGAGTTGGAAGAGACCCCAAGGGCTGTTTAGTCCAACCCCCTGCCATGCAGGAACAAACATCAAAGCATTCCCAAGAGATGGCCATCCAGCCTCTGCTTAAAAACCTCGAAAGAAGGAGACTCACCCATATTCTGAGGCAGCATATTCCACTGCCAGACAGCTCTGACTGTCAGGAAGTTCTTCCTGAGGTTCAAGTGGAATCTCCTTTCCTGCAGCTTGAATCCATTGCTCCTTGTCCTGGTCTCTGGAGCAGCAGAAAACAAGCCCACTCCCTTCTCGACAGGGCATCCCTTCAAATATTTAAACATGGCTATCATGTCCCCTCTTAACCTTCTCTTCTGCAGACTAAACATACCCAACTCCCTAAGCCGTTCCTCATAGGGCATGACTTCCAGACCCTTCACCATTTTAGTCATCCTCCTCCTTCCATTTTATAAAAACAAAAACCACTGAAAAAAATCACAGAACAAATCTCTGTGCTACCATTCTAGTTCCATGTTTGGGGGGATAGTATTCAACCCTTTATAGTTTTGTTACTGCCTTGTTAACGCAAACTGTGATTCCCCAGACACTGCCTTCTGCAGTATTCCATTTTCCCTGTTGGCTTTGTGGGTCTGTTCCAGTGGAAATATTCTGAGAATGGCTGCCTGACAATGGAATAATGAAGACATCCATAAATTAAGCTTTTCCCACCCCTTTCCTATTGGGAAAAGCTCAGTTTCCTTAGGTCAGAGATGACATATTTGGCAGAATATCCTAATAAATGTGCAATCAAGCAAAGAACTCTGCCCTAAAGTCAGACAAAATGCAGCTTCCAATGCTACCAGCTCTTCAACCTTCATGAACACTTAATTCAATAGTATGAAGAAATTGCAGGAGAGTAAAGTCTCCAAGAGGCCAAGAGCTGTCAAGGTAAAGAAGAAGAAATAAAAAGCAATGAGAGCTTCTTTCCTCCTAATGGGATTTTGAGTCCGTTTGAGTTATTAATTGGCTAATAATCTTGAACTAGTTGCACATGTAGCTGCAGGCTTTTTGTTCTGAAGGCTGCATCAGCAGCAGTCAAGGGACACATCAGCAAAAATGTGACCTTTACCGTCCCTCCTGGCTGCATCTTCTTCTGCTGGCTTGATTTGATATGAGCAGTGATAAAAAGAGAGCCAGTCTGGGACAAAGAGAGGGGGCAACTGGGTTGGCTCTGTCATCATTGCATAATAGTGAAGCATGGACATATTGATGTTTTTCTCCATTTATAACTAGAATGTTTATGTGTTTTAGACTGATAGTGCAGAGGAAAGCTGTCAGAGGAAAATGTACAGAGTTTGGAAAGTTACTTCTTCAAAAGAAATTTGTTCCTATTATTCATCATAGTGCTTGAAGAGTAATCCATTGTTATTATTTGTGGTTCTGTTTTTGAGTAACTCGTTATGTTTCTCATTGGATTCACCATTTTACTGACATGTAAAAGAAATATGTACAGGAAATGGAAGAATGGTGAAACCACCAAAGGGGAATTCAAGCAAATAGCCAGGAGATGTAGGTTGAAAGTCAGAGAAGCTAAAGCGCAGAATGAGCTCAGGCTTGCCAGAGACATCAAAAACAATTTTTTAGATATGTCTGCAGCAAAAGGAAAAACAAGGAAATAAGAGGATCACTACGTGGAGAAGGTGACCAATTAACAACAGTGGGGGAGGAGAGTGAGAAGGCAGAACTACTTAATACCTTCTTTGCTTCAATTTTCTCCCAAAAGGATAGAAGTACCCAACCTGGGGTGTGGGGAGCAGGTGAGGAAGCAGGGGAAATGCAGCACAGAATAAGTAGAGAAGTAGTACAGGAATATCTGATTAAACCAGATGAATTCAAGTTCCCAGGGCCAGATGAACTACATCCAAGGATATTAAAAGAACTGGCAGAAGTCATTTCTGAACCACTTGCAATAATCTTTCAGAACTCTTGGAGAACAGAAGTCCCAGCAGACTGGAGGAGGGCAAATGTCATCCCCACCTTCAAGAAGGGGAAAAAAGAGGATCCTAATAATTATCGCCCGGTAAGCCTGACATCAATTCCAGGAAAGATCCTAGAGCAGATCATTAAACAGTCAGTTTGTTATTACTTAGAAAGCAATGCCATAATCACTAAAAGCCAGCATGGATTTCTCAGAAATAAGTCATGCCAGATGAATCTTATCTCTTTTTATGATAGGGTTACAAGCTTGATAGATGAAGGAAATGCTGTAGATGTAGCATATCTTGACCTCAGTAAGGCCTTTGACAAAGTTCCCCATGACATTCTTGCAAAGAAGCTAGTAAAATGCGGGCTGGACAGGGCTGCTATTAGGTGGATGTGTAATTGGTTGACTGACTGCACCCAAAGGGTGATCCCCAATGGCTGCTTTTCATCCTGGAGAGAAGTGACTAGTGGGGTGCCTTAGGGTCCTCTCCTGGGCCCAGTGCTATTCAACATCTTCATCAATGATTTGGATGAAAGAGTGGAAGGCCTGCTGATCAAATTTGCAGATGATACCAAACTGGGAGGGGTTGCTAACACACCAGAGGATAGGATCAAATTTCAATAGGACCTTGACAGATTGGAGAGCTGGGCCAAAGATAATAAAATGAATGTCAACAGAGAGAAATGTAGGGTCCTGCTCTTGGGCAGAAAAAATGATAGTCACAAGTATAGGATGGGGGATGTGTGGCTGGATAGCAGTACATGTGAAAAGGATCTAGGAGTCTTGGTAGATCATAAGCTGAACATGAGTCAGCAGTGTGACACGGCAGCTAAGAAAGCAACGTGATTCTTGGTTGCATCAGTAGGAGTATGTTGTCTAGATCGAGGGAGGTAATGGTACCACTCTATTCTGCATTGGATAGGCCTCATTTGGAATACTGTGGCCAGTTCTGGGCACCTCCGTTCAAGAAGGATGTCGACAAGCTGGAACGTGTCCAGAGGAGGGCGACCAAAATGGTGACGGGTCTGGAAGCCATGGTCTATGAAGTATGCCTTAGGGAGCTGGGTATGTTTAGTCTGCAGAAGAGAATAATAGCAATAGCATTTACTTCTATACTGCTTATCAACTGAGTGTTATCTAAGCGGTTTACAATGTATTTTAGCTAATTGCCCCCAACAAGCTGGGTACTCATTTTACCAACCTGCGGAAGGATGGAAGGCTGAGTCAACCTTGGAGCCGGGCAGGATCGAACTCAAAACCTTGTGGTTGCAGTACTAGCATTTAACCACTGCGTCACCAGGGCTAAGAGGGGATATGATAGCCACGTTTAGATATTTGAAGGCATGTCATGTTGAGGAGGGAGCAAGCTTGTTCTCTACCGCTCTAGAGACTAGGACAAGGAGCAATGGATTCAAGCTGCAGGAAAAGAGATTCCACTTGAACCTCAGGAAGAACTTCCTGATGGTCAGACTTGTCCGGCAGTGGAATATGCTGCCTCTGATGTGGTTAAGTCTCCTTCTTTGGAGGTTTTTAAGCAGAGGCTGGATGGCCATCTGTTGGGAATGCTTTGATGGGTGTTCCTGCATAGCAGTGGGTTGGACTTGATGGCCCCTGGGGTCTCTTCCAACTCTATGATTCTATGACACGAGAGCCACCAGCAACCACTTGATTAAAACATGGAGCAGATTCATCACCTAATTGGCAGTGGAGCTGTCAACCATTACTGTGTGTGGCTGAGTGCTGTGGAGAAAGTACTGGTAGTTGTAAATAGTTGAATAGTACTGTAGTGCTCTTAATTTCTACCTCTCCTCCCCTGCTACTGCTATCAAAATGTTCACCCAAAGCCAGGGAAAAAGCATGCAATTTGTACATACAGTCATTTCCTATCCTCAGAAATGTCATCAACGTAGGCTAGAAAGAGACCGGTTTCTCTGTCTTTGATATTTGCTTTTTGTCTAAAGACATGGATCAAACACTAGCTTATTAGTGCTGTTTTTCTTTTCAAAATAATGAGACTGACATAAATTTGGACAGTTTGTAACATTTGTCTTCTGGTTTATCTTCTTGTGTGTCAGCTTCTGCAGCTTCAAAGGTATTGCCTTAGCTATGTGGGCAATAAGTACATTAAGACTTAAACAACAACAACTGTGATTATCAATGTTCTAATTATAGATAGTTCCATGGCCACTGTATTAGAGTACTGAGTACAAGCCCTGCATATCTGGATATCTCAAAGGATCTCTGTGTTACTAAATTACTTAAATCCTCTTAGACACATACTCAGGCTGAATGATGGTCCTTTGTGCATATTTTATTTTGAAATGTAGCAGTAAAGGAAAGGCAGCATAAATGGGGACCTATATCTATTGTCTCTTTTTCCCATTTTGTTATGAATAGACCTGTCAGCCCTGTCAAAACAAATTAGGAAAAGAGCCAGATCACAGACAATAGCAAATGTAGAGAAGATCGACATGTTTCAACTGCACTGTGCTCACACGATCTGCATTCTAAATCATCTGCTGGTTTATCTCCAGTCTGCCAACTGCGTGTAGGACTTTCTGAGTCCTAACACTTCCAGTTTATTTATGTAAATGAAAACCATCTTAGTAATTTGAGAATGTACCAGGAAAGAACACTGAATTACCCCAAAGGGGTATTTCTATCCTTCCTTCAAGATTGTGTTGATTTAAAGCATCAAGCAGAATCAGAAATTAAATCACTCATTTTAATCAAACCTCTCCATTTATGCTGCTTTATTATCTAAAGAGAGGTTCACTACATTTCGACTTAACATTAAAATATGCTGACTTGCATCTAAACGGGATCTTGGCGCTAGATCTCATGCATCTTTCTTCCCAGATTTAAGGCATATAATGATGAGCCTTATCAAGAAAACAAATCAATATATTAACACCTTAACAGATTGTGCTCCATTAATACTGACCTCTGTGCATAAAGACAATGTAAGAAAAATTCATTAGTTAAAACTTACCAGAATTATTAGGAGACAAGAGCTGAAATATTTTTGGACAAAACACTGGGTTTAATCAAGAAAACATATTTATTTATTAATAACATATTACATTTATTATATGACATTTATTAGTTATAGTGTTTAGAGTTCAGATACATAGCTACTGAGAAGCTGAAAAAGCCAGATTGCTACATGTGTGTTTGCATTTGTTTGCATTTGTTTGCAGTGGCATAGATCAATTACTAGATGTAGAAGATGAAGAAGGCTATCCTTGATTCTTAGCCAATATATATACACACACACACACACACACACACACACATACATACACACACACATATACATACACATACATACACACACACACACACACACATTCATACAGCAAGGCCTGAATCCTATTGGTTACACCCAGCCCAATTAGACCCATTGGAGCAACTGGTAAATCATGAGTCAACACATAGATCCCATTGATGAACCCTACTGGTGTAATGAGTCTACTCTAATTGGGACTACTAGCAGGATTCAGGCCCACATTAAGATGTGAAAGCTGCTAAATAGAATTCAACCATAATTAAGACTTTCCTGAAGCAAGCCTCACAGGCATTTATCCACAGTGTCAGCCCAAAACAACTTGTTCCTTGGGACACTTTCCGGCCCACTCAAGTCAAGGGTTGGCCCACTTAAGACAAAGCCACACGTCATTTTGACAAGTGAGGCCAATGAGCCCACTAGTGCTTGTCCCCATCCCTGGCAGTAAAAATACACTTATAAAAAAATAGAGAACTAAACATTTCTGTCTTTCATGACAGTCAAAACAAGTAGTTTACACAACCTTATCCAAGGCATAAGCCAGGTGCCATAATATAGCAGCACACAAAAATAGATTAGTGGATTAATAATCTGCCACTGTTGGGGCAAGTGCATGAAAACTCACAGATATACCATGATGAAGGCTGTGACAGACAAAACTGCAGCAGGATTGCAACAGTTCGTAGCAGGAGCCTACCAACTGTCCCTTTTGCCTGCTGAACCCTTCAGGGTAGCAAGCACATATTTCTTTCACCACAGGAGACAACCATCCCAATTTGGAGCTCTACAGGAACTCCATATGTACACATGGTGCACAGACAAGGTCTTCTCATTCATTTCAGTGATTCTTGATGCTTCATATGCAGTCTGGTGACTTGGGTACTGTTGTTGCTAACATTGGAGCAAATGGAAAACACCTCCCCAGTGAATGTGGTGTGTATGTGCAATACATTATCTTGTGTATTAGAGCTTCTTTCACAAATGAGGAATGAGTGAATTGTGACAAATGATGTACTTCCTAAGACTATCCTGGTGACAGAAGCCAAAGAGTTGACTAGTATGTTTTATAAAAACAGTTTTTATACAAAATAAACTGCCAGATGGACCAACATTCAACATATGCTATACAATGTGGTGCATTTAACAGAAAACAAATTTAGCACCCCTCTTCCCAATTTACTGCTAATTTGTTAAACTAGTAACCTGTTATTCCAATGCTCATGGTGCCATCGCCAGTTATTAATTGTTTGATGGACTTTTGCCAAGTGTACAATTGGAGACACTGATTATTCCTGGCTGTCCTTTAATATAGAAGAAATTGGTTCCAGTCTTATTACTTGTAAAATACATGCAATATATACTTGTAAAATATGATACTTTAGATTTTTAGTTAATTGAGTCCCACAGAGATAAAACAAAATATATAGCAGTATGAGCTTTGTATCTTCAGCAGTAGCCTACAGACAGCCACAGTTCTAGGTGTTGATGTGTTAACTCATGAAAGTTAATGGAAGAAAAATGTCCAATCCCATATTCCTTCCTTCTGCTTCTTCACACAACTCTTTCAGGAAAGTCAGAGGGACCTCTTGAGGGAAATCTAGTTCTAGAAATGAGGGAAAAGAACACTGACACCTTTTCCAGTCCTCAAAGAGAAAGATAGCATCCCGATGCATTGGCATACAGCTCTGAAAAAGCATTGTCAGACACATGAGATTTTTCTCCATGCACAAGATTCAGAAGACTAACACACGTTTGCAATACCTTATCTCTTGGGCATGACTTGGGTCTTCTACTTCATTTTCTTTCTCTTCAGTCAAAGCTCCCTTTGCCCTACACAATTGTAGCATTACAGTCACACTTTAATTGCTATGGAAGTATCCTATAGAATTTTGGGATGTGTAATTTTGGGAGGAATATTTGAGATTTGCAGACAAAGAACGTTAGTGTCTATACAGACGACAAACTCCAGAATACCACTAGAAGCAGCCATGGCAGTTAAATTAGAAGCATAGTGTTATAATTGTGTAGTGTGAAGTGGCCAACAGTACCTGTGGTTTTTTTTCTTCCTGGAATAAGATATACACTTCTGAAGAATGGTAAGTTGTATTTGGAAGCTGGGTTAGGGAACAGATCTACTGAAATGCTTTGGGGAAAACACTTCCAAGAAAGTAGCCTTTTGCTATCTTAAAGTGAGATTTAAAAATTTCAAGGATGTGACTTAATTCAACATCCCCTGACCCCAAGACAGTATAATATAGATGCCACAAAATGTACATGTAAAGGAGAACAAATCTTAATGTTTATCAATTATTTTTGCTTAAAAACAGTTGTACACTATATCAGTTTCTGACTTGGTCAAGTTCCATGTTCCTGGGCTGCTGTGCCATTGCTTGAACTCATAAAAGTGCCATTTGCTCTCAGTGGGAAAGATATAAGTACGTAATTCTTCCTCCCACTTACCTTTGGATTTCAGAGTATTATTGTTCTGTGTAAAGTAGGTCTCTAGCATGAGATGGCTAGAGAATTTTAATTCCAGGATGAATTCAGAGGAGGAGGGGGTCTTTTCCAGGCAGAGCCCAAAGGGAATTATTTTTCTATTCATCTGGGATAGGAACAAAACTGCCCAATTTCCCATTCATTTTTGCTGGAGCTAGCAGAGGAGAAAATCCCAGTGGATTTTTCCTAGAGGCTACATACAGCCTTTTGCCTTAAGTACCTTAATAGTTGAAGAAACTAGTTTAGCACTGCAGTATCTCAAACTGCCGACTCCAGAGGCTGTCAGATCTAACTGGCCACAGAATTATTTGTTTTGACCAGCCATCCTCCTTCCCAAAATAGTATTCTGCTAAGAGGAAATTAAATTACATATTTATTGGCTACTCTTTATTTCAGTATTTGTAACACTTAATCTCTCACACAGGGCTGTCCTACTCTTAGAAAAGCAAGGCAGAATTCTCAAACAGAAGATTTAAGGTGAAAGAAAGCTAATTCTTAGTTATTGAATTTGTTATTATTGTAGGAGAGCTCCTTGTGGAAATTTCTGCCTCAAATCCCAAAACAATTTGACTGCTTTATCTGAGGGATGCTTCAGGGACCCAGAATATTTTGGACTGTCATCTCTCCCTGATCTCATGACCAATAGCCTTCAGCTTTGTTTAAGTGCTGCTTATGAAATATTGCCAGGATAGATGAAGTGTCATTTGAAGTATGGGAGACCTTCTTCTTCTTTTTTTTACTGCAGTTAATTCCTGCCTTCAGTTTATTTGGGGCCAGAAATCTGGTATAAAATATCTCCTTCCCCACATCAGTCCCCTTCATTTTCCCTATTTTTGCCTTCTGTTCATTCCCTTAAAGCCTAGGATTTACTAGCAAGAGGTAACTCTCCTCAGATTGATTTCTTGCCCTTTAACTATCACAATTGGACAGGAACATTCCCAAGTAATCCTTTGTCATTCTACCTTTTCAGTTGCCTTTAAAATGTCTCCGTTCCTCCCTTCTCCAAGTTCTTTCCTTCACTTTCTCCTTTTGTCCTCAGCTTACTTCCATTGTCTCAAACATGCAAAGGAAGTTTGCACTTGATTAACTCAGCAAACTCTTTTACATGGGGGAGAGGAGAGGAAAGATGGAATTTCTCCCTTCCCAATAGACCCAACAGGCAAAAGAAAATTGCTCTGGTCTCTCCTGGCACTCTCCTGGAACTTGGGTTCTTGTTCTCCCACCACCACTGGAGATGACCCAGTATAACTGGAGATTCAAAGGCAGGCCCTGAGATCTGGCAACTTTTTGCTGGCCCCAAATGCATGTACTCATCAGCTCTCTGCCCAGCCCACTAACTGTAGTGCCTATTTGGTATGCCACAGTTGCCCAGGTGTAACTCATATATTAACATTTTCAAGCTGAGCCTGTGAGCCCTTGCATAAGCAGTAACAGGTGAAGATGGATGACCAGGCTTTAAATGTACCACAAACACAAAAATCAAACTCTGTCCTTCTGTAGAATCGCTCACTCTGAAATTTATCTTACTGCCAGGCAATCTGGAGAAACACAGCATATTCTTGAAATACAACAAGTCAGTCAGTGTCTTGAGACCTGACAAACCTAAGTGTGAATAGGACTAATTTATATTTCAGACCAGGCAATTATAAGTTTCAACAGTATTCTTGGAGCTGACCTTTCTGAACTGGCCTTGTAGCAGTGCTCCGGTTTAGGACTATGTTGTATTCTGTTCCAGTCTCCTTCCTTCTGATCAGTTCAAGCATGATAATTTTGTGGGGTTAGTTAAAATATGTGATTAAGAATGCACTGCATTTCTACCCCAACAGCATGGCCTAAAGCACCTCATTTCAATGAAGCAAAACTATAATTAAAACTGTACAAATACAAAATGCCACATAATCCAAATGTTGTTTTTTTTTTAAATGTGACATATAATTAGAAATGGCTGGATCAGAGCTCTGCCATTCTATAATTATTTTGGGACTCCAAATCCTGGTTAGTTCACTTCTATTTTGATTCCTGCTAGAAATTCAGAATGTAGGTGTTGGAATTTTATCTCCCTACCTTTCTCTGTAACTTTGATTGTGATTTTTAAAAGCTGGGAAATGCAATTTTGCAATGATGAAATTGTGCAAGCATTTGCCTCCCTGGCCATTTCCTCACTAGACTGTTATAGCGCTATTATTCCATTCTCAATCTTCTATGGAATCCTTTGAGGTCCCTTCCTAAACTGCAAATCCCAGGATTCCATTGGAGATTGAAAGTGGAATAATTGCTCTATAACAGTCTAATGTGGAAATGGCCCCTGTCATCTGGGCCTTGGCTTGAGGGGTGATGGGTGACCTTGTCTATTTCAGATGAAAGCTTAAATAAAATTTCAAAATAATGGATTTATTCCTTTTTTAAAAAAAAAAATCTTGCACAATTGTACAGCAGCACCCTTGTATCAATCTGTTATTGCACAATTGCATAATTTCAAAGTTGTTTTTTAAAAAAATGAAGAAAAGATGTCTGTTGCTAAATATGGCTATATGCATGTGAAAATGCTTATTGTAATAGCAATCCAGTCTCCCGTAGGAAAACATTCTCTAGAAACTACAGAAAACTATATGAACATTCGAAAACTATATGAACATTCCCCTAGACTCCAAATGGATTCCATCCCACCAAGATTTGACACAAAAGTCATTCCTGAAATATAGAACTGAAAAGTCCGGAAGAGAATCCAGTTCATGAAGTTCTAATAGTATTCCCACTTTATTTAAAAAAAATATATCAAAAGTGATGGAATGGCAAAAGACAAAATTAAATGAATGAATGTAAAGCAACATTCTAGTTTCAAGCCTAACTCCTGATGAAATTAAAATATTTTAACTAGTTTCCAGAAATGAGACAGCTAACCTGATGAGAGTTCTGCCATGGAGAAGAAGGTGGTGTGGCAAGGGATTGCAATCCTTTCATAATGCGCTATCAATATTTCTTTGCCTTTTGAATTCTGTGGCAGTTGATGCTTTAAGGATCAGAACAGCTCAAGATGGAGACAGAAGTATTCCAAAACATTAGGGGAATGGACAATTTGCTAGAAAGATGTCTGATAGTCACTGTATTTAATTCATTTCACACATATTAAAAGGGGGGAACTGCAACAAAAATTGGCTTGTAGAATGCAGTGCATTCTAAAAGAACCAGTATGGTGTAATGGTTTGAGTATTGGACTATGACCCTGAAGACCTGGGCTCGATTCCTTGCTTGGCCATGGAAACCCACAGGGTGACCTTGGGCATGTCACACACTCTCAGCCCCAGAAAACCTCATGATAGTGTTTTCTTCAGGTCACCATAAGTCATAAATGATTTGAAGGCATACAAAAACAATGAACAAAACTGTGCATTCTAACCCTTTGGTTAACTTGTGAGAACTCATGTCATAAATCACAAAGGCAACTATAGATTTTTCCTTACTCTTCCAGATTCGGCTAAAGATGAATGTTCATCTACATGATTGGTTATGATAATAACATTTACTTGTTGACAGGTTTGTTTTGTTGTTTTTGTTGTTTGGTCAGAAGGAAAAAAACCTTTCTTTGTAAATCTACAAACTGTTAACAGAGCACGAAATAACAAGCCAGTTTATCCTAAGCTTTGGTGTACACATACATTACAAGTGTCCTCAGTAACCCTAGGAAGGTGATATTTTCTAGTTCAGAGATCTGTTATTTTTAATCTTTTTTTTGGGGGGTGAGGAAATGTATACTCACCTGCCCTAGGTTGTCTTCCATCTTTTCCTCATAAGTGTCTGGCGTATGGATGGGGGGGCAATGAGAGTGGCCTACCTCGAGTGGCAATTTTGGGGGGGCATCTTGTGTGACATGGCCACACCCCCACATAATGTGACCACATCCTTGTGTGATGTGGCCACGCCCTCGTGTGATGTGGCCACGCCCCCACTCCTCTGTCCCCTCTTACCCCCACCCCCCTACCTGCACTCCAAGTGATGCAGCTGGCTGCAGGTGTTCTAAACTATAAAAACTATAGCTAAACACATTGTTTCCATACCACCAAAATAAAGAGGATGAGCCACCACCGTGGGTTTTAAAAGGATAGTTGCTTTTTCAGCTGCAGTTATTTAAAGTATCAGCAATGGATGCAATGGTAGATATTAAAATTCCTCCCTACAGTGTGGAATCCAGGCACAGAATTCTGAGGAAATGGGGAGTCTACTTCATTATTTTAAAGTAGGCAGGAGGAATGTGTGACTGTCTAGGTGTTATTGAACTGCAACTGCTGTCATTCCTAGCCAACATAATCATGGATGGGATGTCTCGGTTATAGCATATTGTGCTAGACTGGTTCTGACACCAAACTTGTATCCCTAGATGTTGTTGGATTCCAACCCCAGAATCCAACAATGCTGGCTGAAGTCTGAAGCTGAAGTCCAACTAATCTGAGGACCCAAACTTTAAAACCGCCGTGATAGATCAACACTGGAAGGAAAACTGTTACAGTCAGTTTACTAAAACATTTAATCCCAATTAGATAATTGCAGAGAAAGTTAAAACAGCAAGCCTAGTGAAAACAGGGTTTTCTGTTGGGCACACTGAGATCCCATATTGAGGTCTCATCACTGGAGATGTAAATCTTTGTAAATGTTGTTCTTACAGCCAAGAATGAATAATTTTACTATTTTTCTTCTTGGTGTGCAAAAGTGGTTGAAAACTGCTTAGTTTCAAATATTATAACAGTTTTGCACTTTTATAAATCCTGATCTGCAGAGTCTCATCCCACTTTGAATTCTCATCAAGGTTTCCCAACACTCAAGAAACCTGGTTTATTACACACACACACACACACACAAATAGTCTTTCTATCCCTACTCCTCCCCAGCTGTCTGCAAGGGCACTGCCCATCTGTAGAATCATAGGCTCATAGAATTGGAAGTGACCGCAGGCACCATCCAGTCCAACCCCCTGCCATGCAGGAACACACATCAGAGCATTCCCAACAGATGGCCATCCAGCCTCTGCTTAAAAACTTCCAATGAAGGAGACTCCATCACACTCCAAGGCAGCATATTCCATTGCCAAACAGCTCTGACCATTGGAAAGTTCTTTTTGAAGTTTAGGTGGAATCTCTTTTCCTGTAGTTTGAATCCATTGCTCATTGTCCTAGACTCTGGAGCAACAAAAAACAAGCCTGCTCCCTCTTCATCCCTTCTACTACCAAATTCCGCATACCCTTGGCTCTGTTAATCATTTTCTTGCTAATGCTGCCTTTGAATTTGCCCTCTTAAATATTCAAAGAAATAAGGAGGAGGAGGAGGAGGAGTAACCTGTTCTTGCCTTGTTTCTCTTTTTATGTATAAAAAGTGACAACTATGGCAATAGTAAGAAGGAAGATGGGCGGGGAGGGGCCCGTCGTGAATGCTTTATCTAGATGTAGTTTCACATCAGGGACTGAGACTGGTATGAATTGAGAAATGGAAATGGAATCTTTGCCAGTTAGATCTGCCTCCAGTTTACCAACCCTTTCAGAAGTGGCAGATTGAGAGAGCTCATTCCAGGAGCCAGTTCTGAAGAGCTGTGATTCCATTTCTGAATGGAAGGGGCTCACTATGATTGCAGCAAGGCTTCCTGCAATGAGTTTTCTCCAATAAGCTAAAAACCATTGACTTTGAGGGCAGCTTGGGTGATATAATACCAAATACCTGCTGCCTTCCTTCTTTCCCCTGTTGCCCCTGAGTATGACCTTAACATACCCTCCAACTGTCCTGGTTTTAGCAAGGACAAGCCCAATGAATCCTCTGTTGTCTCATCTTTTTAGCTTCTTTTAAATTGTCTGCTGATCTCTTTAAAGCCCTACATGGCTTGGATCCAGATTATCTGGAAAACCATATCTCCCTGTATGAGCCAGCCAGTGTATTAAGATCTGCAGAAGAAGGCTCCACCACTATCCCAGGCATTCCTAAGCCATTTCCACACTAGACTGTTACAGCACTATTATTCCACTTTCAACATCCTTTGGAATCCTGGGGCTTACAGTTTAGGGAGGGGCTGAGTAGCCCCTCCCTAAACTGTAAGCACTAGGATTCCATAGGATGCTGAAAGTGGAATAATAGTGCTGTAACAGTCTAGTGCGGAAATGGCCCTAGTGAGGACACAGGAGAGACCCTTCACCTTAACTGCTCCCAGGCTATGGAACTCCCTTTCTCCTGTCTTTCAGCTGGCAGGTAAAAACCTTTTTATTTAAGGAAGCATTTGGTAAAGATAAAGCTTTTAATGGAGGGTGTAGTGTCTTCATTTTATTATATTTTAAACATCTCTTAATGCTGTTTTCAATTTCTTTTCCACTTGTGTTTTTAAAATAGAAATCTACTTTGTGTTCTAACTTCTGTACTAAGAGTCTTTTATTTGTATTGTGCTTTTAAAAAGTTGTATACCACATTGAATTCCATGCTGAGAGAAAGGTGGGATACAAGATAAACAAGATGATAGCTAGATGAACAAATAAATAAATGCCCCAGTATTTCTCTCCTCCTTCCCTTTTCCCCTCTTATCAACGGCTTACTTCAGTTGCTGCAAGCTGAGTTCAAAATACAGAAGTAGCGCACACTCAATTTATTTAGCAGGGTGAGAGGAGAGGCTCAGGGTAAAGCTAACTGCCGTGGCCTCTTGTAGCTTGTGTGTTTTCCTTCATTAATAACTTTTGCCGTCTTGACAACACACTGATGTTGCTTGGCCACACGTGTCCTAGGTTTCATTTGTGAAATGTTAGGAGGTCTGTATTAATATTTTACCTACAGCTAAGCGTTCACCATGGTAACCTCCCTTTCTCCTCAGATCAGTACAAAACATTGCACAATACCTGTCTCTGTACAAAGGTTCTGTATAAAGGCTCCTTCACATTTTGTGGAAAGCCACAAATGGAGCAATAGGAGGCCAGGCATAACGATTACTTGTGGGTGTATTAGCAGCAATGTGCAACTCCTTCTGAAAAATATCTTCCTACCAGCCATGTGTACGTTTTCTCTAGTACTCTAAATGTTCTAGTAGGAGTTTCAACCCTTTTCTCCAATTATTATTAAAATAATTGTGGTAACACACACACTCTACACATCCTTCCTCACCATATCAGATAGAAATAAAAATAATTCTTACTGTTTTGCTCCAAAATGAAACCTATCAAAGGGCACATAACTATTTAGGGGAAGAGATTCACATCCCTACTATCAGGCAAGCAAAACCAAGCTATCATTACTTGGAAAGCAAACACTGTCCTCTGTCTTAGAATAGTATGGTTATGACATGATACCTTCAACTTTTGGCAGCCAGAAGAATATACTTTCTAAGGAATTATATGGAATTAGAGGAAGTAAGGTATAGCCTAAAAGGATATCATCTAGAAAACTACATTGAAAATGGCAAAGGTTTCTGGGTAGCTGCATATTAATTAGGATACCTTATTGCTATGTACTGATCATGGCAAAGTCACCTTCTGAAAGGCAAGAGCAAGCAAAATAACTTGGAAAGGAAAGTGATAGGTTCCTGTACCACAGAAAAGAAGAACAGTTCAACAGGTTTAAATAAACACATGATACAAAATTAACATTATGCCTATGAGAAATGAAACAACCAGTTCAGGCAAGCCTTGCATAAGTAAACAGAAACATTTTGTGTTTTCTAGAGACCATTTAAAAGATTCTTCCAAAATTCATCTCAGGATGATTTTTTCCCCCTTTTCAACAGCCTCTACTTTTCTTACGATTTCCATTTTCATGGAGAAACTTACAGATCTAAGCTTTTTCAATATGCCAGTGTGGCTGGTGAAGCAGGTTAACTTGCGTTCCCCTTGTCTTTTTGTTTTGCCCTTCCCACTTGCTGGAGGTAGCTGTTTAGCTTTCCTGTTTTACATAAGCACACACAGCAACTGTAGGATCACCTGTAGGAACTCATTCTTTTCTAGATCAAGCTTTATTGTTTGCTGCAGACCCACTGCTAGAACCTAATACTGAAGGTCTGTTTTTCTCACCCTCCCTCACCATCTTCCAAATGCCAGTGGTGCAAAAAACACTTGCAGCTAGACAGAAGACAAGAAAAGAGGGGTGGGGCTTCCATAAAAAAAAGGCTTTGTAAAAAGGAGCTTCTTTGTCTGAAGTGTTCTTAACTGGGGTATGCCTGTGCCACATTTCCTTGTAATAAATGAAACAATATGCAGCCTGAAAGGGTCCTTATTCAAGCAATTGGAAATAATTATTCAGAATTCCAGTTCCACCTATGATATTCCTTTAATGTGGGGTCTTGAGGATTGTGTGAAACCTAAGTATCCAATAGCAGAGGTGGATAATGGATCTACCACTGGAGGACAAGTAAAAGAAAAACACTCTCAATTTTAGGGGCTGTCCTCATGAAGCGGCTCCAAGCTAAGTGGGAGCTCTTCCAGTGCCCTCCCCCATTCCCCTTATTGGTTTGGCACTTCCAGAGTTCCCACTCAGTTTGGAGCAGCTGCAAAAGGAATGGTGGTAATATCAAAAGTGGATTTGCCACCCTGCAGCAGCTGTTCCACCAGCCTTCTCTGTTCAATACTGATAACAGCAAATTATGTTTTAAAATACTAGTGATGATATAGAACCCAATGGAAGTAGGGAGAACAGGAAATCAAAATGATAATGTGCTACAGATTTCCCAAATACTCTCACATACTTCTGAATTCATCTTTTTCAAAACTGAAAGAAAGATACTCCCTTCAGTGCTCTAGTCTACTGTGATAGTATAGGGCAAGGAGCAGGAGACATTGTGGTCCTGCACTGTTCAGTCACATCTGAAAGGCTACATGTTCCTCACATCCTGATTTAGGACTTTTTTACACATGGCACAGATTGTTTTAAGAAGGAAACATTATAGCAGAACCTGTGTAAGATTTCTTATAAGAGCCTTTCACAAGTGGATGCAATGATAGTTCCAGTTTTCTGTGTTTTTTGAACTAGTTTCTTCATTAAATCTGAACTCCTTAGTGTTTGTATGGCTTCTTCATGTGCTAAATCCATTCAACTCTCAGGGTGGTTTGCTTTAAATGAGAAGAAGCCAGCCAGCTTTCTACCTCTCTTCATTTCTCATACACCTTGACCTTTGCTTGCTATTGCAGCATTCTGCCTCATGAATTGATTTCTTTCTCTTCTCCTTTTCTCTCAGGTCTGTCACAGGCTTGGACAAGGAGCCTGACCTTGTGCACATGGAGGCTCGGAGGACAGATGGACGTGAGTGTCTCAGCACTGAGCCTATAAAAAAAAGGGGAAGAAACTGAATGTTATTTGGCTTGTTTTGATTTCTTGATTTGCATTTTAATTGAGAGGGAAAATGTGGGTCATCAGGCTCAATTTGCCAAGCGTTCCTATCCCAGACTCCAAGGGGAGTCAATCGTAGAAGTTTTGTTTCTTGTAAAGAAAGAGACCCTATCTCAATCAGGAACTAGTCATCCAGAACTGAAAACCTGTGTTTTCAGTAATTGCAAGTCTGCATGTGCTCCCATATATAGGGAGCCAAATATCATGCTTCCCCACTGTGATTTGTATCTTACCACTTTCCTCTCAGGATACCCATCTAGGCTACTACTTGCTAGGGCTTCAGCTATAACCGACTTAAAGATATTGTAGGCAAGTTTTGCAGGAAAATGTTACGTCAATAAAAGTTCTCCCTTTTACCTCCCTTGCTGTAGCAGGAAAGATATGACATTACTAGGAAAAAAATATACTTCACTACCTTTTAAAGGGAAGGCCCTAGCTGATGCAGTTTGTTTTCTGCCCTGTATGACTAATTCTACATGCTATGTGAACACATTTAGTGTATTTCTGATGCCATTTAAAAGGGGAAAAAAATCAGCTTCAAGAATCTCTTTGCTATCCGCCCTATTCTGAACAACTTATTAGTACCAATGCAAGATGAATAATGCACAATTACTCCCAATCTGGCACTTCAACTCCTGACAACCTCAGCCAGTATGTGTCAGCCAACCAGTGAGAAATACTGAGAATTTTTCTTCATAATATCTGAAGATTAGAGAGAAGCTCATCAGAATATTTGCACAGACATCTTTCCACTAAATACTTTTGCAGATTGAAAGAAGATGTTGGGAATCAGAAACTTGACAAGATTTTAAAAGCAGGGTAATTGATCATGCAAACACTCTGCTTGAATCTTGCAAGGAGAACCAAAGAAAAACCAAGAACATGAACAAATCTCTCACCTTGATTTGTTAGGGTTGCAACTTAGGCATCATAAAAAAAAAGTGAAAATGCTTCATCCAGAATAGACAAAAAAGTGGCACAAAGATGCATATGAACTTTACTTGGACTGATGAAAGTTGCGTATATTAATTTACTTGCTTTGAGGAATATATAGGAAATTTTTTTTACCAAAATTAAAATAGCAGTATAACCCATCTTTAGGGTTGACAAGTCAGCCGTATCCCAGGCCCTGAGATCCATAAGTGGATAAATCAAAGACCTAGGAATGACTTCTGATGTCACATGAAGCAGTCCTGGTGATGCAATCAATCATGGTACATTAAGTATCAGCTACAGCTGCACAGAGTATGCCATTCAAATGAAAAGGACCACAGACTCATTCACAGTATACAATTATGGCACTATAATTCCACTTCAACTGCCCTGGCTTTCTCAGGAATCCTGGGGTTTGTAGTGGTTGCAAGAAGATTGAGTAACAGAGGTGGAATTTTGGAGAATTTGCATGTGTAGTAGTTGGGAAGAATGGGAAGTGCTATAAGAATGATGCAATAGAGGTGAGGTGTATGAGAGTCTCAGATAAGAATAGGCATTTGATAAAGTCCACTAAAGAGAAGAAGGCTCTGAGAGAGACTAGATGTACTTTGTACATCCTTCCGGTATATATAAACAAAGAAGTAGGCTTCTCTCTCTCTCTCTCTCATTAAATACATTTTAATGTGTTTCATGGATTTTATATCAATCTTTATCATATAGCCCATACACACTTGTAGTTGGTGTTTCTTTTAATAATTACAGACCAACTTGTCTTGACACAATAAACAATTTACTCCTCCTGCACCCTCTCTGAAGCCCTTCCACTTTCAGTTGTCTTCCAAACCTTAACTATATCTATTGCAAATTTATTCAGCAGTCTACCCCTTTCATCCAGTCTTCATACACTCAAATAGTAAATATGGTGACTGCATCTGGTGCTCTCAAGGCTGTGGGGCCTCCAATCTCCACCGAATGGTCTGACCTTAGTGGCATCCTTGCCTATATGTAGCAGTCAGAAGTTGGATTTGTTGAATCTGGTAGATCTAAACCAGCAGAAATATTTGATTTGATTCCTGCTTTTCTCCCACTGTGGCACCCAAGGTAGTGACATTGGCAGCATTATGTCCCACTTGAGGAAATGAAGGTTCAACTAAATCTGCCATATTTTCTGGTAGAAATAAATTCTAGTAGTATTCTCAAAGGCTCCCTAAAGGACTTCAGGTAATTATATGGAATTCTTGAAGGGCCAGATTCATTTTTTGGACAAGCAGTGGCCTGCTGATCCATCTTAAGTTGAAAGCCCTGCTTAAACACTGATAGCTACTGCAAATGTCATGTGTAGTTAGCTTAGGAAATGGTATTTACCACTTCACCAATTTGAGGAAATCCTCGTTATATTATCAGGGAGTTAGGACATACCTGTCATTGTAAATCTTTAATATTACCATGAAGGTAGTCAACTAACATGGATTTTTTCATCCAAAGGAAAGAAAATGTGCCCATAGTAATGGTTATTAATTTCAGTATTATTATTTAAGCTGTGTTCTAGTTTAACTGTGATTATACTACTCGATTCATATTATCACTTTGAACGATTCCTGCTGCTTTTTGAAACCAGATACAATTAGTGCAAATCTGCCTTGCCCTGAATGATTAAAATAATCACAGAATTTGATCTGTTGTCAGTACAAATCTGTTAGAACTGCAACCCTCATGACAAACTCTGCATGATCAGCTGCATATCCACCGACATTTCATAGATGAAACTGGGGACATTTCTACACTACACTGTTATAATGCTATTATTCCACTTTCAACATCCTATGGAATTCTGGGGTTTGTAGTTTCCTGAGGCCAAAGAGCTCTCTAGTTGAGAATTCTCAAGGCCCTTCCCTGAACTGCAAATCCCAGGATTCCGTAGGATGTTGAAAGTGGAATAATAGCACTATAACAGTGTAGTGTGGAAATGGCCTTGGACACCTGTGGCCAATCAATATCAAAGTGTGGTCAAGATGGCAAACAGTTATAAATGAATAATGTCATCTCTTCTTCCTACTGAGGTAAACAACTTTTGCACACTGAACTTGGTTTTGCAGTAATTGATATACTGAGAACAAAAGGGGAAAGTGGGAGGAAGGGAGATGTCCTACCTCAGTCCTGGCACAGCTGATAAATCAAACAAAATGAACTGATTATCTCCCAGCTTGTTACTTACTTCAAAGCAGTAAACAAGGAGTCATAAATAAAGTCCAACATAAACAAAGTCCAGCAGGGTTTCACGGCAAGGGAGTGTCCAAGGTCAATCCAAGCATTTGTCAAGGCATCCTGCAAGGCAGCAGGTCAGATAAGCTCTGACAACTCCTGGAGGGGAAAGACAACAGCTAATAGACCCAGAGCCTAGCGCAACTGTGCCTTGGTTGATTGTTGCTGGTTATAAATTCTGAGAGAGTGACACTGGATCTCTCTTTGCTGCCTGTGCTGTGCGAAGCTGGGTCCAGGTAAGAGTTCTTCTGTATCTGAGGAGGCAGGACTCTCTGTTGGAGCTGGCACTGCCCTCTGTTTTGTTTCTGGCACTGTAACCTCTCTCTGTACAGCGGGTCCTGGCATGCCCCCTGTTTCAGTCTCTGGCATGCCCTCTGTTTCAGACTCTGAGTCAGAGTCCATGCTCTGGCAGCAGAGCATGACAGGAGAGAAACTGGAACAAATTTTAAAAACACTTGAAAAAGTGGAACAACAGAAGATCAGGACAATTGAAGGCCATGAAATTTTGCTCTGTCTGTTTCTGCTGTACACTGTTATAGTGCCATTATTCCAGTTTCAACATCCTATGGAATCCTGGGGTTTGCAGTTTAGGGAGGGGCATTTAGAATTCTCAGACAGCGAGCTCTTTGGCCTCTGTCAACTACAAACTCCAGAATTCCACAGGATGTTGAAAGTGGAATAATAGCACTGTAACAGTGTAGTGCGGAAATGGCCTTTGATTTTAGGCTTTATAATTTAGAGATGATATAATCTTAAATAAAATTAATATTTACAGTGTCCTTTCTAAATCAAATGTGGAATAATGTCAGCTATGAGTAAAACTGAACAGTGATTGGTGAAGAGAGTAGAGGCCCAATTTTCAGGAATTTTGTATTGCCTTGAAATTTCTCAGTTTGCCTACCCTCATTCTAAAGAGGAATGGGAAAAGTTCACTTATCACTAAATGAACAGAAAAATGGCTAGGAATAGATATATGCCAAGAAGCTGGGTGCTTCATTTGGAGGTCATTACTTTATTGCCAGAGGAAAACAACTGAAATCATAATCAGAAGGAAGGAGAGAAGTCTTAGTTAACAAAACCAAAACCATCATGGCCAGCCTGACTGCTGGTAAATGTGGGCCACCCAAGGCCTAGATTTGAGTGCTAGCTCACTCTAACACAGATAGAGGTGGGTAAGGCTGTCCAGCCCAGAGCAATTCAGCCCCCACAAATGGCCAAACCTGTAATGTGGCAACCCTCAGCCTTTCACGCTGCCCCAATACCTGCTCGTCCCAGAAAGTTCTGCCTTTTCTGTCTTTCCCTTCATCTCTGTAGTTAAGACACTGATGCAGCAAACTAATATGGAACACAAGTATCATCAATTAACACAAATGTACAAAGTGCACTTGATGCTGTAAAGGGGTACACTACCGTAGGAAAGACCAAAACCAAACCAAACACAGTGACATTAAAAAAAATGCCTTCCTATCCCCAAATAGACATAAGTCTGGAGCAGTCAGGTGCAGGGGAGGGAAGGTGGAAATATAGTTGACTTGTAAGTTCATAAGATCTTGTGCAGCCTCCCTGTGTCTGGGGATTCTGGTCTTTATGAGGCTAGAGAGCCCAGCTTCCTACTGAGAGATGAGGATCGAGAGGAAGAGAAGAGACCACCTCACCACCTGTGCACCACAGTAACCCTCGTGGCTCTAAGTTTTACTGGCAGGAAAATTTGTTGCTTTCCAAATCAAATTCTACAGCATGTGTGAGATCTCTCAAGTGTTGATAAGACACACATGTCCCAGAAATAAAGCATAACCTCAGCAAAAAAACTCTCCCTCTCCCTCCCTCTCTTGCTTTCTTTCTTAGGCCGAGGCTAAGAACTTTTGAAAATTGGATCTCTCCTCCCCTCACCAAGTGCTGCCCAATTATGCTTGTAATTGTCAACATGTTTCCAAACCAAGCTGAGAGGATTTCATTAGACCATTGCTAAATATGTTTTAATATCTCATGTGTTCTTTGGTTCAATGAATATCCAGTTGTTTAATCACATTAAAGACCATAATAGGCTTCTCTAACTTTCTACCCACATCTTTATCTAGTCTTAAAAAAGTGCTGCCTCTTTTATTACAATAGGGGACTATTGAGTACAACACAGCTAGTGATATTAAATTTGTCCAATTTGCTTCTCCTGCATTTTTGATCATTGTAACTTTTTGAGTCTCTTCCATCATTTCTCTTTATATTGTCTGAGTGTTTGTATCAGTAATTTTCACTTCATTAGCTGGGTCTTCAATGGCTGATCTCGTTTCACTCCCCTTTGCTATTTAAAATAGGTTTTTATCTACTCCTACGCTGATGAAGTTCAAGAGGGAGAATCCTCTCACTTTTACATTTAAGTGTTGCCACTATATTAGCTATCATCAATTTTATTTGTTAATTTTTCTAAAAATTATGTGTGTCACTTCCTGCAAACCTTTGTTTTGTCATACTTGTGCCATGAAAATGAACCCAGATTGGATTCGTGGCTATATCTATATTCATGAAACATTCCAGTTCTGTCCTCTCATACTTTGGTATCAAAAGTCAGCAAAAAAGTAAGCATATGCCTTAAAGAAAGTCTTTCTTGTTGTGAAAGTTAACAAAAGTGGTTTCTTTAACATAATGGCTATTTGTGGTATAATTCACTTGAAAGTCAGGTTTCACTATAAGTGGTCTTTGGCTGAAATGTTGACCCCTTGCTTGTCTGCTGCCTTTTGGATTTCCCCTTATTTTTGCACACTTTCTTTTCTGATTTTAAGTTGATTTTATGTAGCTGCCATTTATTCAGAGCGTGGAATAAAACAAAACGGCTATGTAGCAAAATGCAGGACATTGAGAAATGTCCATGAAAAATCATCATATATTGATGATGGCAAAACCAAACTCAGTCAGCATTCTGTAGGCTCTATGCTTAAATGTTTGAATAAACTTTCATGAACCAGTTTCAAGTTAGCCAGAAACAAACTTTTCCATTCTAGAAAAAAACTGTTTGAATCACTGCAGACACCATCTATTGTGACAAAAAATTATGCCAGTAGACACCCTTTTGGGTAGCATGAGTTAGATATGTACATATTGCTCAGATGAAAGTAATGATAATGCCAGTTGTTATTTATTTGCTGGACTGTTTCCTATTATGCATTGTTAATAAATTTGTCTGTAGTCTTAGGCAGTTTCTCTGGTTTTACAGCTGTGATTGTTCATGAAGTACAATTAGTTGTGCCAATTAGCAGTACAGCTGAATGTCATTTCTTCAGGAAGGAGCTCTATCTCATTACGGTACTATTTATTTGCTGTTGCAATCATGTTGTCTAGTATGGACTGACTGGGTGGATAGCATCCAAGAAAAATGTATCCTAGTTTACTAGAATATATCTAGCAAAACCAGTATCACATGTAGTTCAAGCACTTTAGTTTCCAGTCTAAAGACATACTGGAGGGCTCAGTCAATTGCAGGGGGTGCAGAGGGCTTGAGGGGTCAATAGGGGTCCAAAGGGCTACACCGAACCCCTCTGGAGGTCGCATATGGCCTATGGGCTATTTGAGACCCATGCTGACTCTATGATTCTATGACTCTTCAGTCATTTTACCTAGGGAGCTGTTTTGACTACTTGCCCCCATGAAATGTAGATAGTCCATCCTTGTAGGGCAGGGCTAGGAGTCATGTCATCCTGCAAATGTTGATAGAACAGAAACTCCCAGCTTATGTCACCATTAACAATATTGACTGGTTGTGGAGGGCTGCATTCAAACATATGATGAGAAGCATGATTTCTAGGGATGGGACGAATCCAGAATTTTCCGAATCTGGATCCGAATTTCTGGAAGGTTCTGGGAATCCACGAATCTCGAATCTTTTGCATCCTTTTTTTAAAAAAAGGTTTAAAAAGCAAGGGAAAGAAGGATAATCTTGGGAAAGATATGTTCTCTCAGCCTTAGCAAAAGTCTAGGCAAAGGCAAACCTCCCTCTGAAGAAATCTGGCCAGGACAATTGTCATAGTTTTGCCTCAGGATCTCCCCAGACTGAAAATGGCATGAAGGCCCTTTCTACAAAGGCATGAAAATGTGGATTAATCCCACCTTTTCCTGCCTGTGTAAACAGGACCACTACAGTAGAGAGCTAATCCAGATCAAAACTGGCTTTTCTTTGCATAGGTCCTTCTGGCATCCTGGGGTTTGTAGTTTGATGATGCACCAGTACACTTTGGCAGAGAATGCTGTGACAACTTGTAAAACCCCAAACCCCAGAACTGTATCTGAAACAAGTTTGCAAAGGAGGCACACAAAGGAATCTTTCAGCTGTCCTTGAAATCTCAAGCTTCCAGTCAAGTACTGAACTTAAATATGAAATGTTCAATTTAAATATCTTAGAATACAAGCCCAGATGTAATTTCTGAAATTGTTAGCAAAGGCCATTATTACTCTAAGGAAAAACCTCGCCTACTTACTATCTTCCTTTGTGTGTATGGTCTCCCAGGTTTTCAGGCGTCCCAGTCTCCCAGGTTTTCGGGCATTCTGGTCTCCCTGGTTTTCAGGTGTTCTGGTCTCCTTGGTTTTCAGGTGTCCCAGTCTCCAACAATCTGTTTAGTTGATGGATTCAAAAGATTCAGTTCGCCTATTTTGGCGCAGGGATTCAGATTCGGGAATCTTGAATCCTTACCCAGGATTTGAGGGTTTGAGGATTCAGTTGGCCCATCCCTAATGATTTCCATCCCTGCTGCAGGGAATCCTGTCTTAAATCCAATTGCTATGCCCCATCTGGAGCAGACTCACAGAATCGTTAAGAACTTGGTAAATCATCTCTTATTTATGTTCTATTGATTCAATGCATCTGCTCTGGTTTTGATTCATAAATGGCACCCCTGTTGCCCCAAAATTCAACTGTAGCAACGTGTTTTGTGTCCAAATACTTTTCCTTTAGACAACTTGTTTCAGTCAATCTGCTAGCTACTTTGAAGAACTTCCCAAGAAAATAGGTTCAAGTTCAATCTAACCAGTTCAACCTACTTAGGAGATTTAGAGATAAAAAGGGTTCAAGGTGGGCATTTGCCACTCAGAATTCATTTTCCTGGTGAAAGCTTTTCAACTCATTTTCTGGCATAGGAATGGACATGTTTCGTTGTTTTGTTGCTGATCCCCCTTCACACTATGCAGTTACAGTGCTATAATGCCATTTTATTGCCATGACAGCTTCTTATGGAATTTTGGGATTTATAATTTAGGAAGGGAGACTTAAGCCCCAGGATTCCATGGAATGATGCCATGGAAGTGAAAGGACCCCTTGCCTTGAAGATTTGGGAAGATTCAGGGTCACTTGGTCTATTGTTTCCTAGGTAAAACTATAGAAAAGCATATCTATTACTTGGGTTCCTTGGGGTAAAGGCATTTAAATCTGTATTGGAAAATAATTTTAATGTTTATCATATAAGCAAGCGTTCCAGGGCCCTCATAGCTTTGGAGTCTTAAACCCAACAAACTTAACTGGTATCTTTAACTGGAAGATATATTACAGGAGATGTTTGCTACCAGTGAAGAGTCACTTGGAAACAGAATGATCATGTGGCCTGTTTTGGTCTAGAATGTCATCTAATGGAGAGAAAAGTGGTTTAGTAGAGATGTTTGTGTATTTGAAAGAGAGAAGGAATGGAAATATAACTAGTTTGGGAATATTAACTCACTGCCTGACATGAGGAAAGGCTTCCGAAACAAAAGCTGAGAAGGTAGGCTGGAACTGGGTTGATAATTGCCATGAACAGGCATAGCAAGAATACATGAAGCAGGCAGTAGGGAGCAGGAAAATAGGGATGGAATTCTTCACAAAATTTCTTTTTGAAGGTAGCAGTGAGCAGTTTCAACAATTTTCTTCCCACTGTGAGAAAATCTTTGAAAACCATGTAGTTTTTGAAGGCTATTTGCAATTCAGGGCTTATTCTGCACAAAAGGAGGCTTCCTAGCTATGGGAAGCTGAAAATGAGAACACCTGAGTTGGTGAGACTGTGTCTGTTAAGGCAGGCATCTTGCCAGAGGTGTGAGCCTCTTGGTGCAAGCACAAGGGCTCTTGCCTTGTAGCTCTTGGCATGGGACTGCAACCAGGGGCACAACAAAGTCCTGCTTTGCTTACTGAATCCAAATGGAATGGACAGCAGAGCAAGACCAGCCACTGTGTATTAGTGTTGGACAACTTTTGCCAGGATTGCATGTTTTCTCCCTGAATAAGAAAATGAACCACCTATTGAATAGAAACCCACGAGGCCAACTTTGGCTAAGTATTGGTACTTCTTCAAGGTAAACTGACCTGTGTGTTTGTGTATGATTGTTTGTTCTGTATTTCTGGTCAGCCAAATATGTGTTCAGAAAATAGAAGAGGTGCTGCCATTTCAGTCATAATGAGCAGGAGGAGGTAAGTTAGTGAGGATTAAACAAGCCAGTGGAAGAGGAGTTGGGAAAGATATCTCTTGGTTCCTCCTTCTGGTTCATCATCCAAACAATAAATTCCTGGCTATTGTAGTAGAACCCATCACAAAGTACAGCTGCCTTATCCCAGTTCAGTGACTGAGAGGAACTGTATGATCCAGGACTTGATCCTGGACAAGCAAGCTGACCTTGCATGTATAACTGAAACCTGGTTAACCGAAGAGGGAGGTGTCAACTTGATCAATTACGTCCACAAGGTTTTCAGGTGCAACAGCAGGCAAAGTCTGATGGACGGGGAGGAGCAGTTGCATTGATCTGAGTCCATTCCTTTATTGAAGTATCCTGTCCAACAATCTCCACAGTTTGAGTGTATATGACTGGCAATAGAGCAACAAGACTGTTGGTGTATTGCCTACACCACTGCCCAACTGTCTTTCTGCCAGAGCTACTGAATGTGATCTCAGAAGTGGTGTTGATGCCCTGGTTGATGTGTGGAATAGGGAGATGACCTGGGCAATTGACACAGTTGCTCTCAAGGAATTCCGTAGGATGTTGAAAGTGGAATAATCGTGCGATAAGAGTGTAGTGCAGAAATGGCCACAGTTCTCATATTCAAAGCTTTCCCATGAGGCCAGAAAAATACAGTAGGTAGAGAGACATAACATGCTTGTAGCTGTCGCTGCCAAGGGCAAAATGACCGCTTCTTCCCATCCACAAGACCTCTAGACACACTACACTAACATTCAGAATATATTCAGAATACCGGACATGTATGAATTTTGCACAGAACAAGTCCTCAACTGTAAAGATTTTCATCAGTCCAAGGTTCTAGTTATGCTTTCTCAACACTAAAAAAAAAACAAAAACACATGGTTTTTTTAAACCATTTTTGTATAGTTTTGGATATTCTTTCTATTCTGAATAGTCTATAAAAATCCATGGCCATTTCTGCACTAGACTGTTATAGTGCTAATATTCCACTTTCAACATCCTATGGAATCCTGGGGTTTGCAGGTTAGGGAGACCCCTCAAAAGCCCCTCTCTAAACTGCAAACCCCAGGATTCCACTGGATGTTGAAAGTGGAATAATAGCACTATAACAGTCTAGTGTGGAAATGGCCTAGGTGGTCAAGGGGCAAAAAAAAATCCAGGGAGAAACAAACCTGGGGGCCTTTCACACTACACAAGTATAACATCATGATTCCACTTTAAATGCCATTGTGGCATCCTATGAAATCTTGATTTTGCAGTTTAGAATCTCTGCCAAAGAGCTCTAGGTCCTCACCATACTGTAAACCAAGGATTCCAAAGGATACAGCCATGAAAATTAAAGTGGAATCCTAGTACTATAATTGTGGGGTGTGAAAGGTCCTAGGTTTTCTGGGAATAGCCTCTTCCAAGTAGTGCTCATAGCTCAGCAGGAAGTATTTCTGGCTGTGGGCACAGGGTTCTGAATTCACAGCTGGACAGCACAAAAGATGAGGCAGCATCTCTGTTCTGAAGGTTTTGTTTTCCTTAAAATACAAATTACTTCATGACAATATTTTCTCATACACTGTTTTTGTTCCCATTTACAGGTGCCCATTATATAACTTGTAGGATTCAAGAATGTTCAGAGACAACCAGAAGTGGACCTTTTTTGGGCTATATTGACACCAGCTCACTTGTTGTCCAGGATGAATATATTTTCATTCAGGTATGTTGACAGCAAAATGTGGAATGATAACATGGCATATTTGCATCTTCCCTACATGAAAGCAATGTGTAGCTCAGGGAGCTGTTTCCACAGCAAGCAGCAGGTTACTAATATGCAAAATGTAAGATTCCTGTTGTACTATTTAAAGGTCATTTTTTCTTTTATGGTCTAGTGGGAGCAGAAGTTGTAATTGATTGTCATCAGTCTTCATATCTCTAACAAAGCAACACCAAATATGTTTGACCCATGATAATGACAGTAGCCTGGAAAACAGAGATAGGTATGTAAGAGATATAAATCCAATGAAGGAGCGGATTAAGAAGTCGTCTGAGCCTCTGGAGGATGCCAACACAGACCCAAGACCACTAGAAGTTGTTTATCCTTGTTCTGTGCTGATGCTTTTGTATATTTGTTGCTACTGATGCTTTATTACCAAACAAAAATAACTACTTTTTTTGTAATATATTTGTAGTACAGCATTTTTGCAGTATATTTTTAATATATTTTATATAGCTGTAGTGTATTTAGTGCTGTTACTGTTAGCAAGGAAATAATAGTAATATTTTATGTTACTGTTACTAGTAGTAATTTGTCCTGTTTCTACTTTTTCTACTACCTCCAAGTTCCGTTTTATTTTAATTAATGTAGCTTGTTTCATAGTATTTCCCCTGCTATACTGATGTTACCTAAACAGGCAATGTTTCTAGTGATCAGAATATAGCAATTTAAAATCGGACTTTTATTTTTGCAGTTTAAGGTAAAGCTACATCCAGAATCTCTGTTCCTTTGTCAGTTAATCATTTGATGCTAAACACAATTACTTGGAAGGGATTAACAGAGCAATCCTAAATACTGGAGTGGGTGATAAATGGCAGGACTACTGCTATATCCAGAGCTCTATTTGCTTGTAGCAGGAAAGACACAGGTGTGTGTGTGTGTGTGTGTGTGTGTGGCATTCATAAACTGTCTCCTTCTCCTGCTGAAACCAATGGGAGACATATACAATGCCACCAATAAGAGACCTGTTTAGAGCATTTTGAGAAATAATGGGGCTTAGGCTCCTGCTGATTCTCCCCTGTTTTCCCAGAATGCCCATTCTGATCCCCTTACAGAACAACATGGGAAGGTCAGCAGAGTTGGTGGAGCTTTTCATGATCACTTCAGGATGGCCTCTAATTATGATTTCCCTCTCCACCCATGTGACAGAGAGATTCAATGCATCTTACAGCTCCCCCATTTTCTCCCTAGAGAAGATAAGACACCCACCTTGCTTTGACTGAAATATGGATGAATGCAAACACTGAAATAGTTTAATGATTTCATAGTCTGCACAATATCATTGAGGACTTTTATTCTACATGTACACCAATCTTCACCCAATTTTCCCCCCTGTAAACTGTTGAGTTGTCATTTCCAGCAATTCAATCTTCAAGGGAAAGGGTTTTAATGCTGCCAGTACTATAAACTACCAGACAATACTGATGCAAATGTTATGCACTGAATGTAATTGTCAGGGGCATTCAGAGAACCAGTGTGATGTGGCCAGGAAAGGTTTTTCTAATGAGGAATGAGGTGATGTGACCTTGAGTGCAGCTGCAAGGAATGTTTTGGCTAGCCTGCCTCAGAAGGTCTTACTTCATAACAGAGCACCAACATGAGAAGGCCGCGTGCTGTAAGTGTAATTGGGTCACTCCATAGGGACTTGGGTGTGGCTAAGCCCTTAAAAAGGCTGGGATATGGCACTGCATTTTAGCATTAGGGTCACTTGCTTGTGGTTATGCTGCTGTAAGGGCTAATTTTTGGATTGTATCTAGACATGCTGCCGGTCTGTTTTCCGTTCTGCTAATTATTGTGCCTGACTGTTTTCTGCTTCTTGGTATGCTGCCAGAAGCCCTAACCTCTATCTCGAACGGTCTGTTGAATAAACAGCACTGAGACTTATGGCATTGAGTCTGCAAAGCTTTTTTTTCTTCCTGTCTGGAGCATTTGGTTGCAGCCCTGATGTCACTTCCCTGTCAGCACTCTGCAGATGCTCTGAGGTACTACCCTGACATTTATTTTCTATTTTGTGTGTGTGTGTAACTGGAACAACCTCACAAAATGCGGTTATTAATTTGACGGGCATTTTAGAAAATGTAGCTTGTTGTGTGCCCTTCTTCCATTAAGAATACAGGGTTAGTCCATCCCCTTTCATTTTTATTTCTTCTTTCCTGTGATGTTTGATTTTCTGTCTGTGACAAACAACTTTTCATCTTGGTTTTTGTGTGTATGTGTTGATCTGCCTTAGAACCTTTTTCTCTATATTTACTTTTTGATATCATAGAATGTTCACGAACATTGCAGCCACTTGAGAATGAAGTTATCGGCAACAGCATGTTTCTGTGAGGGTAGGGAAAATGGATTGTTTTAGGTGGCATTCAGACCTTTGAAGCAGAAGCAGAAGGAACAGCATAGGGTGTAACAATCAAAGCCTGGAAAGTTACTTCCTAAAAGCAATTCACCCCATTACTTGTATATTGGTACTACTTATTGCAGTAATTAAAACAAGTAACTTGCTAAACTATTAGTTGAAGTACTGATTATTTTCCCATGACTTTCTCCTTAGGATTGATAAGGGAATAAGATAAACTTTGAAAAATTCCAGCACAGAAATGCCAAAAAATACCCTGTGAAATAACCCTTGAAAATAACTAGAAACTTTGCATCAATAAAGTAACTTTGGTCTTATTCCTTTAGAAATATGGCTTCATTATACCCTTGTTACTGTAAAGCTTATGTAGCTACAGGTAATGGTGTTGCTTGTTAACTGTTATTTTCAGATTGTGATAGTTAGAGGCTAGAAAGCTGAAAGGAAACAAATACTTTGTGAATTCTTTGTGAAAGTAACACAGTAATACTTCGTGAAAGTAACACAGAATCTGAATGCTACATTGGAATAAAACTGAAACTAACCTTTATTCTTCCCCTACAACAACTGGCCCAAATCCACAACAAAATCCCAAATCTATAAAAGGATGATACCATTATTGGCTAACAGAATTGTACAAAATATATCATGTAAGCTTTCAAAGCTTTGGAGGCTTCTTCATCAGGCAAAGATGTTAAAAATCATACAGGAGAAGAGAAGTGATGATGTTAGAGCCCACCTTTTTTTTTTCTTAGATGTTCTTCTGTTGTCAGTAAAGATGGTATAGAGGTATATCAATGCAGACAGAGGCTTCTTTCCTTTTGGACCATGTGTGCACCAGGAGAAAAGGACAATAAAAGATAATCAAATTTCAACTCAATTAGCATCAAAGATTTCCCTTTTCATTTTTTTGTTTAATTTTAATTTTTTTTTGTCCACAATATAATGGAAAAACAATAAGACATAATCTAGAATCTTCATTTAGTAACTTCCCTTGAGAGCCAGATTGTCCCTGTCCTATGTGAAGCTAACCACCCCTTTCTTAGGGAGAGAACATTGAATTTCTCAAGAAATCTCTGTGCTGTGACATTTGGAAAAACTTTTAGATGCTGTATAGGTAAAACTTATAGTCTAAATGAAAGAGTTTTACTTTTGTTGGAAGTAAAAACCTCAAAGAGTTAAGTCCCACTCCGTTAGCTCACTCTTCTTAAAGTTTACCCTGTTGTAACAAAGTTCAGTATCTTCAAATGCAGGAAACATATTCAGGGGTTACAGTACTGGTCTTCGTGCATATACAGCTAGCACACATCTCCCTTTCTGAGCAGGATGACAACTACATAAAGCAGGGAACACAATGTTTTTCATATACTAAATTTTGTAAGACCCCATGAAGACCTGCCCAGAATACCTAAGCTTCCTGTCAGAAATTATTCTGCCTTGTGGAAATTCTGCCATGGCCTCACTCCATGTGGAGGAGCACTGAATATTACATTATAATTCAAAAATACTGGTTGTTTCATTTCCCTATCCAGCTATCACCTCAGGAAAATGGGGAGTAGAACATCCACCAAATGTCATGGGTTGCATTATTCGTAGGTTACATTGCTGAGAAAGTGAGGACATTGGAGATTCCTATTTCTACAAGATGTGCCTTATTTCAATAACCTTTACTCATATATAATCTTTTAGTTGGAATGGATTTATCTATATACTGTTTGTGAAAGATTTTGTTCTGTTAGGCCTTATATCTGATGTTATGACAGTCATGCCAACATGCATTTCATCTGGGAAGAAAAAATGACTCCCCTCACTCACATCAGCAGCTCTGCTGAACTGAATCCATTTTCTAAGGTTGTGCCTAAAGAGCAAGGTGAAGATGCCTCAGATTGTAGTGGACCAGTGGCATAGCTAGAGCTTCTGCTGCCCAGGGTGGTCCCTGAGTTTGCCACCCTTCTCAGTACACACCAAAAATCCATGCATCAGCATCATCTCAGACATACATCTTGCCCTCCCACCCCACTTTTCCTTGCACATCCCTTTGGCCTACTGGTAAGGAGGAAATCAAATGGGAAAATGAATAGTTCCTTTAGCCAGGGTTACTTCTGTGTGGTGGTGGTAGTGGCTACTGTCACTAGCAGTGCAAGCTCCAGGTTCTGCACTTTCTACTTCCATTTCAGATTTGCTAGAACCAGCTAACAAACCAGGGCAATGACAGCCCCACAGCAAAGCAACAACAGTAGCAGGATTTCCCAGAGCTGGACGGTGGCTGAGGATGAGGCAGAGGTGGTGGCAGCGGCAATAAGGGTTGCTGGAGCAATGGGGGTGGGGTGGAGGGAATGTGCTACAGAGCTGCCACTGAGGTAGGTGGGTGGGCAGCCAGCCAGCCAGCCAGCCAGCCAGCCAGCCAGCCAGCCAGGATGGTCCTTTAACTAGAGAGCTAAGAGAAGGTGGGAATGGAGGGATGGCAGGAGTGGCATGTGTGAGACAGATTTTCAAAGAATTCATTCTTTCTTGCTCTTCCCTCACCTATTCTTCCTCCCCTCTTCCTTCTCCCTCTTGCACCCCCTTCCTCACACATATAAACACCAAGCTGCCCTCTGTTTGTAAATTCAGACACTCTTTCCATTCCTGGATGAGAAGCCTAGGGCTGACTGGTCTTTGTATTGTCCTGAGGAAATCAAGCTCACCAGGAGTGTAGGTGGCAGGTGGGCTGGCCAAGGTGAGGAGAGAGAGGTTGGGAGGGAGGAGGAGAATAGACAGAGAGGGGGAGGAGGAAGAGGCAGAAGCAGTGCACATGTGCAGTTTGTGTATGTGTGTGTGTGAGAGATAGAGGGGGGAGGGGGAGGGAGGGTGTGGGTGTGTGGCTGGGAAGGGAAGGAAGGAAGGAAGGAAGGAAGGAAGGAAGGAAGGAAGGAAGGTGAACTCTTGAAAGTAAACCCCCCAAGTGGGAGACTGAGGTTGGGCAATTGGCTGTGTTGCTTTGGACAAGAGGGGGGAGTGGAGTGAGGGAGTGGATGCAGGAGAACCACACCACATGTTGGAACTGGGAGGCATGAGGGAAGGGCAATCAAGGACTGCAGTGTCCCCCAAAAAGTGCTGTCCTGGGCAGACCCCTCTGTCCCCCCTCCCCCACTGCTGTAATAGATTCTGTCTTTCTGGAGATCTTGAAACAGAGGTTGGATTGCTGTCTCTTGGGAGTGCTTTAGTTGTGCATTTCTGCATGGCAGAGAGTTGGACTAGATGGACCTTGTAGTCTCTTGCAACTTTACGATTCTATCATTCAAAGATTGAAGAACAGAAAGGCAAGGATTCAGAAAAGAAATTGTAGGAAGAATTTCCACACTTTGTAAAGTAGGTGAATCTGCTTCTCACAGGAATGTACATGCATGAGAATCAAAAATGCTGGCTGGATGAGAATCTGACAGAGAGTCAATGGAGCTGAAAGAAGTAGGACAGAATAGTTTAGCATGTGGTGGAAACAATGAGTTAAAGAGTTAGATGTGAAAGCAAAATGGATCTGTCCCTTGGAAACTGAGAATGCTATGACAGCAGGTGAAGTATAGCTGCGGGTGGCACTTCATTTATTTGAAGTAGATATTCTTTCCATGGGAGAATTTGATTTTTCTTCTTTGTAGCTTCAGGTGTTACAGCATGCATGTGGGTGAGGAAGTGTGAGTGCTTTACTTTTGGGATAATCAACATCTTTTCCATATTGAGATCCCTAAATTGTACTCCACTCTGGAGTTGATGTGTTTTATAACAGGACAGACTTCTATGTACCTTATTTGTCATTTCCCATTACTTTTCCTGTTGTTATTTTATCTATCTATATGTGTATGTCTATAACCATTCCCTGATTTATATACTACTACTATATGCTACTATATGCACAACCTATACAACCTATACTGCAGATAATTCATTCATATATCAGTTGGACTAATTAAAAACAGGGCTTTCCCCCTCCAAACTGTGGGGCTTAGGAATGTCTAAAAAGAGCTTCTAGGTGTTTAAATCTGAAGCCAACCAAAGAATGCCAGTCTGTTTACTCTAGTGATGAAATGTTCCTTGCAGGGTGATCAGTCATCTGTCTTCTGTTGGCATCCACTGGAAACAGAACACTTGGGATTGGAATTAGTTGTTGCTAATTATTCTGTTTTTTTTTAAAAAAAATCACATTAAATCAGGTGTCTTAGATATATTTTCCTCTGCTTTTTATTTCAAATTAATGGGAAATAACCATTTTTCATAGTTCTTATTTTGAATATTCAAGAGGGAGAAGAGGAAAATATTAAGATGTAAAAGCATATGAAACTCTCACAATAGTAACAGATATGAAGCTCTGTGATAGAGAAGCTTATTGGAGCTAACACAAGCTTTCAGAGGAAAAAAAAAACCTTTTGCATCTATATATTTGTCCACATAACATGCCCATGTTTAAATATTTGAAGGGATGTCATATTGAAGAGGGAACGGGCTTGTTTTCTGCTGCTCCAGAGACTAGGACAAGCAGCAATGGAATCAAACTACAGGAAAAGAGATTCCACTTAAACCTCAGGAAGAACCTCCTTACAGTCAGAACTATTTGGCAGTGGAATATGCTGCCTTGGATTGTGGTGGAGTCTCCCTTCCTAGGAGATTTTTAAGCAGAGGCTGGATGGCCATCTGTTGCGAGTGCTTTAATGTGTGTTCCTGCATGGCAGGGGATTGGACTAGATGGCACTTGTAGTTTCTTCTAACTTTGTTATCCTATGATTCTTTGATAACTGACCCTACTGATGAATGGTCTGGAGCATCTCAGGCTATCTGATATAGGGGGACAGTACTGTTTTTCCTAATGTGGCAGAATCCTGTACTGTATTTGTGCCCATTGATTTCAAATGTTTCTTTTCTTCCTTTGAAACTTGCCACAGCAGCCAAGGGCTTGTGGAATGGCACTTTCCACAGACCACCACTTCAAGTAGTACTGGTCTGGACTACTGCACATTGCAAATTGTTATGACTTTTTAACTGTTTACACAAGGTGCAATCTAAAGTGAAAACTCAGATATTGTCATATGAACCTGGAATATGGTTGTATGTGTGAATGATTCATAAAAGTATGCCATGATCCTCTGAAACAAGACAGGCTCCTCCATCCTGAAGTTTGCATATGACACTAGAGGAGCAAAACTTTTAGCCATCCAACTGTTCTTCAAGTCCAAGTCCCATCAGCACCAGAAAGCATGGCTAATAATCCAAGAAATCAGTATAAATCTTACACTTATTTCATTCTCACTCACATTAAAGAATGAAGAATTCTGAAAATTTTCATCTTGCTAGGCAACTTTAGAAGGGCTTTTACACATTTTAACTAATTTTTCCCATTTCAGAACTTCCTTGTGAAAAATGTGTTAATGTGTAAATGGTTTTTGCACAAAATTGTTGGATTGTGCACCAAAACTGTTTTTATTTGTTTGTTTGTTTATTATATTTGTAGGCCACCTTTCTCCCAGAATGGGACCCAAGGTGGCTTCCAACCATAAACACGTTAAAAACAGTTAAAAATATTAGAAGGATATAAAATCATAAAAAACCCTAAATAATTAAAATTCACTTTAAAACAAGTTAATGAATAAAGCTCCCCAGCTTACATAAAAGCTTGTTTAAAAAGAAAAGTTTTCACCTGCTGGCAAAAGAAGAGCAGGGAGGGGCCCAGCCTAGCCTCCTGTAGAAGGGCGTTCCTCGGGATGGGAAAAGCCACTGAGAAGGCGAGCCTGGGTGAGCCTGGTGAGCCTGGGATGGTGATGGGACCAAGAGAAAGCCTTGAAACAGTGTTTTTGTGCAAATTACATTTGTTTTTCCTGCAAAGAAATCCCAAGAAGTGGGGGGGAAAACCCCTTCTAGTGGTTTAATTTGATATATCAGTGTGCTCCAACTCCTTTAACGCATTTTATGGAACAGAGGCAAGGATGAAATACTTTCCAAGCATTCAGTCCAGGTATCAGTCAAAATTGTGAGAGTGGAGCAGCTGTAATTAATAGACTTGTGCTTTTGAGTTTTTGTTGTATTCATGACAACTAACACATCCTCATCGCTACCCAAAACAGTTTTGGAATTCTTTTCAAAACAACACCAAGCCACTCTGGACATGCCTAATCTTACTTGATTTTAGAAGTCAAGTAAGGTTGAACCTTCTTGGTACTTGGAGACACCATGGAATTCTATAAATATCCTGGTAAGGCTAGGAAAGAATATGGTCAGAAAGTCCACACTCAGAACTGACAATACTGGGCTAGAAGGACCAATTTTTTTCCCCTTAATGTAAGATGTCTTTCCATGTTCTTATGGAAGGGAGAGTTGAAAACATGGTAGTGTTAAGGCACAGGTCAACTCATGGTACCTTGTAAAGAAACAAAAGGTATCCTGCTCTTCTACAGCAATGCCCTAGTATTTAAAAGAAAACCAGATGATTTTGCATATTTAAAGTGCTATCCTATGCATATTTAAGTAAGTCCTATTGTGTTCAGTGAGGCTTAGTCCGCAGGATATTGTGCAGAAGAGTAGAACTTCAGTTGTAGGTGGTGAAATTGTCAATATTTTTACTTATCTAGATTAGAATATGTTTCCCATTCTCCACCCCTCATTCAGCTTGTAATACCCACACTGATGAATTATGATAGTTGTTGCTAATTGAACATATTCTGAATCAATTGAGAGGATTTTTTTCTTGACTTGGAATATAAAATGAGATTTGTGCTTCTGTATAATCAAAGGCTTCTCAAAATTTCGTATTTTTTTTTCAAAGACCTGCACACCAATTATAGGTCCAAAATGAAGTATATAAAAGCTCCCCAAGACTCATTGTAAAGGCTTGAGGGAGCAATGAGCAGTCAATGAGTTAATGGCATAGAGCACAACTGAGGGAAGCTCTTTGGCCTTGTAGGCAAGGGAGCTGAGCAATCACTGACTTGTCCAACCAGTGTACATGATTATCTCCTTCCCACTACCATAGGTCAGGCTGAAAAAGAGTCTTGCTGAGGCTCACCGTGTAAGCTTTATTGCAAGTGAGGATTATAGAATCTTAATCTCCCAATTCCCATCCAGCAATAGTACACCATACTAGCTTGTGGCATGTTCTTGAATATTTATCCCTGGGGAACTCTCAACCCCACTAGACTCCCTAGGTGCTGTAACTAGTTTTTACCTCCAAACCAATATAAATCTGAGTTTGTTAGCAATAGCTCTCCCTGCTCTCAGTCTGAGCTAGGATTGGCTTCTGCATCTGGATGCACTCCATTTCTGCTTCAAATTGGGAGATCGTTGCACTATTAACCAAAGAGAGATGTAATGAGGAGGCAGTAAATTATCATTATCCAGGGACATGGGCTAAAAACACCCTTTTTGTCTTTGCCTTATAGAGGATGTTTACTTAGATTCCTGAAGCACATAAGAGGAAATGCAAATAAGGGCTGTGGAGTGAAGAGTCTCTGCCTTGTTGATTGTTTACACTCTCTGTCACTCTCTACTTCTCCTGCATTTTCTCCTCACATCTTGGCTCCTCTTCTGTTTCACTCTCATTTCTTGCCTAATTTGGTGCCTTCTCAAATATTATTAGGAAGCTTTTCTTATCCACTCTCATTTTGCCAAACAGAGTAGGGCGATTTTTTCCCCTCTCTCTCTTCCTGTGACAGCCAAGGGCATCCCCTTCTCATCAGCAGCTTCCTTAAACCAGTCTATACTGATAATGAAGGGCCAGGACTGCATTAATATTATCAGATTGTAATCTTAATACCTGCTCTTATTGCTGATGATACTAGGGAGGGAATTCAGATGATGCTGGAAGAAGACTTTTTGATTTCTGCTGTTGGAGGGTGTGGCTGTGGCAATTTGAGCTTGATGAAAGCTGTTGAGTATTCTGGCACTTGCTAATATGAGAGACCAGTCTGTGTTGTTACCATAATGATTCTTCAAGCAGTGACATGGATGCTTCCTGATTTTTAAAGGTGCCTCTTCTGTTCCAGGAGTAGTCCTGCATTTTTATAAAGGGTAAACCAGGTTTCTTTCAATAATAGCAGTTATATATATCTTATCTGGACCTTTGCTACATCCTCTGCATGGGTGAAGTAGAGAACGGGATTCTCTTTCCTTGATAATTTGAGACTTCAGTGAAGCCAGATTGTATGTATCTTGAATCTGCATCTGATAAGATGAAGTATTTTCCTAGCACAGAACATACTGTTTTTCTAGTATTTGATAATCTAATAATACTTACTAATTTTACTGCCCACAAGTTGTAATCATCAACTGTAATGGACTGTTAGTATTTATTGATAATAAATAACAGTGTATACTGATGAGCACTATCAGAAACAATCCATTATTGTATACTATTTCTTCTTTTAAAATATTTTTCCAAAGCAAAGCTTGAAAAGTAACCTGTCTTATCACTTTTGAAAAAGTAGCTCCTTGTTTGTCACTTAAAGAGATTGCCCATCCATTCAGAAGAAAGAATGTGTATGTGTGTTGTGTGTTTTCAATTCATTTCTGATTTATGGTGACCCTAAGGTGAATCTATCACAAGGTTTTCTGGGCCTGAGAGTATGTGACATGCTGAAGATCACTCAGTGGCTTTCCCTAGCTGAGCAGGAAGTCAGACTCTAGGCCCTTTCTGCACAAAACGTCATAAGCATAGCGTTGTGTAGCTAAGGTGGATTCTTTTGAAATGTTGTAGCAATGCTGCATTCTGCACCTCTTCTTACTGCAAATATAGGCGGGGTGTCTCTTCCGCATTACAGCGTCCTTGTCCACTCCCCTAGCCTGCCTTTGCCCTGCTGTTCCAGTTGGCCCCCTGCCAGTCCCACAATTTTCTTAATGTGCAGTAAAGCACTTTAAATGTTTCTGCATTGAGGCAGAAGACAAGCTGTATGTGAATGAGGTGGCGGAAAACAGATTTCTTCTTTAGTTCAAATAATGCATCCTAGCTATGCTTTTAGGCTGGATTGCTACTGGATGGCTATGATGTCATGCGAAACTGTGTCCCCTGAAATAAATACAACCTGTAGCTACGTTTTAGCAATGCCATGAGGAAAGGCCCTAGTTTCCTGTGTTGTAATTCAAAAGAGACAGACATACACATGTATGGTTAATCTAAGGGCTATTTTATAAACTATTTAAACCTGATCTGCAGCAGATATGGATAGTGCAGTATAGGCAGTGTATTAACTCAGGCCCAAGAGACAAATTCTGGCCAGCCTACTTGCAGGAAATCTGCACAGGCTGGCTTCACCTCCTGTCCAGTCAACCCTGAGCCATGTCGTTCCTTTCCCCACCTTGAGCCCAAAGAACCTCCTCTTTCATCACAAGATGCCTGTGGGTGCTCACTGGCAAGTATCCAAGAACCCATTCCCTGCACTTGCCTACCACAGAAAAGAGGAAGTTTCTGCTTAGTTGCTTTCCTCCATCAGACCACTCCAGATGGACTTTACACTCTGCTGTACATCCTGTGAGAATACTTTGTTGTCCTTGACAAACAGATGAACACCATCATCAAGGAAAATTTCTTTTTTCCATTAAAGAATGAAGGGATGTGTAAGAATATGACCCAAGCCTGCCTATTTGGCATTTTGAATCCCTGTTTGATTTACATCAGGTACAATTGAAGCATCTAGGGGCTCCTTTTCCCTGCCATGCCTATCTGGTTCAGTCATTTGACTGGCAGTTCTCCTCTGCAGTCACCGTTATGGACAGTGTGGAAGTAAGTTGGGAGAAATGCATTGGTAGCATATTAGTAACACATTACTTTTTTTTGTTATTTATATTTCTTTAACAAAAGCCTAATCACACAAAGAAAAACAAAATGGCCTCAGATCTCCAAAAACATTCTAGAAGTAACATGTTATTGTGTGCATCCAAATCTCCATAGAGTTCTGATGCTTGTATTGAACCACATTCATTAATAGGGGGCTATGTCATTATGTTCCTTATTTAGAAAGGAAATGTGGCTTTCTTTCTTCCATGAAACCATCTATCTTCATTGAAGGTGGTTAAAATTTTTCATCGGGGCCATGCTGTTCAGCTGTAATAAATTTATTCATGGAAGTAATACAATATAAATATATTTTTTCCCTCTACCTCTTAACTGGGAGCGATCTGGTTTTAACAAAAATCAATCTGCACAATTTATTTTTAACTTCTCCCTCTTTAGCTCCAATTGATTTTTATCTTTGTGATCAATGGTGACAAGAAAGCTCTTGGCAGGACCACAGGGGTCAGTGCTTTGTGACTTCTATTGAACCAATCATTAAAAGCTTATTATGAAACTAATAGGATGAAAACATTTCTGGAATGAACATGATTGCTGCTATTTTATTGTTGAATAATGGCTGACAGTGTGGATTTATTTATTATCACTTTTAAAAAGAGAGGAAAGGAGGAGGAAATGGTCTACTGCCAAAAGAAAATCCAAGAAGTCTAGAAACCATACTACACAAATGCTTGAAACTAAAAAAGAATAACACCACTATAAAGATATATGAGCAATATTCAATCAAGTATTTTCTTACTTGGGTTTGTTTGCACTCTCCAATTCCTGCCACTCTTTCATCAGCACTAAGCCAACTATTATTGGATTTGGAACTTGAAGCAAAACATCTGCTGGCAAAAATTGATTAACTTTACTCTCCTTTTTTTGTTTCCAGGGGCTTTTTTATTCTGTCATTCCTTTTAATCTGTCACTTTTTTCTTTCTTGCCTCTTATCCTGTTTTGTCTGATGTATGAAAAACATCTGCACAAGGGGATATAAGACTCACCTAAACAGCTTAAACTGTTCTCCTCATGAAGTTCCCTGTAAAGATGATTAAATATAAACAGCTGCGTGCATCAAAAGAGACTTCACTCCAAGAGAGATCTTAGAGGATGCTGTTTGCAGATGCTTCCTTTCCAAAGTCTATATGTGGTTGTGTACAATTGTTTTGGGCAATCTTTGCTGGGGGAAGGGAGAAGGTTAACAAGCATCTTTTCTGATTTAGGAACAGATCTGTGGTGGCTGGCATACTTTGAGAAATATCAGATCCTTAGCTAGCAATGATTGTTGTTTTAGAACTTTTACGCTTCTGTATGCGTTGTATTGGTTTATTCCAGTTCACAATACAAAAAACAGGAATTACAAGATTTTTGTGGAACAGCTGGATAGCTATTAAATAAACCATTGCTTTAGTCTTGAAAATTTGATGTTGTAGGATCTGAAATACAACCAAGCTTTGTTTCTTCTTTCAAATCATTGTTTTCTGACAAGGCTTGGATGTTCCATGCTGCCTAAAATTTCATGTGATTTATAGAAATTCTTTTTCCATCCAGTGGCTACTTTCTATGCTCTTCCTAGGTAGGGTTGCTTGAGGAATTTGTTCTTTGAAAATTTTGATACAAACTGACCGGATTCACATCTCCTGGCCTCATGTGTGGATTTTATAAAGGTTATAACACAATTCTTGGCTGAAACAAAACAGTATTTTTTTTTTGAATGCATATTGTGTGAGCAAATATAATTAGAGGAGCACTATGACAACAAATATGTTTTCAACTATGTATCTTAAAATACATTTGAAGTCAAATTTAAATGTGAACTTTATATTTTAAAATTTGTACCTAAATGTAGAAACAGGAGAGACTGAAGTTATGGCTGAACTGCTGTAAAAGCAAAATGACGTGGAAATAGCCTGGTTTTCCCATCGCCTCTCAGCTCCTCACAGCTTTCTTCTTTGGCTCTTTAACTACTGGCTCTACCAGCAGTGAGTTGGTGTAGTCATGCTCTCCATGGAGATGGTACCACGTTTGCCTTGAAAAACCCTCAGTGTATTTATTGCAAAGTTTGTGGGGAAAAATGTCAGTAAACAATGGGATTTCCCTCTACATGGTTGTTTCCTGTTACTCCTCATGGCCATTGCAGAGACCCTTATTACAGCAAATCATAGCAGAATAGAACATTCTGTTCTGTATTGAAGGTTCTAGGGCTGTGTACAATAAAATCAGTATCAACAACTGAAAACAGAATAATTTAAATACACTAAGAACTTTTTAAAACCATCTGATAGGTTTAAGAGAAACAGATTAAAATATTTTAAGACAATTTAAATGCAAGCATATATGTAGATTTGGATGAAATCAACTGGCTTCACAGATTCTAGCAAAAAGTCATGTTTTCACTTGGTGCCATAATAATACCTGTGCTGGTACTAAATCAGGCTGCTATGTAGAATGTATTTTATGACTGGGGTGCTGCAACAAAGACCTGCTCTCATGTTCTCCCATAGTGAATTGCCTTTGTTGATGGGACTCAGAGAAGGGCTCACCCAAAAAAACCTCAGTCCTTCATCTGGCATACACAGTTAAATATATTCTCTTTCCTCATATTTCTGATACCCTTGTTCTATTCAGTTCTGGGAGTGGGAACCTACTGGAAACCATTATTCCAGCAAGTAGTGGCAATTCAAAGGTTTTTTTAGTTACTATTTTTATGCCAAACATTTTATCTGTGCATATTACAATACTACATTACCATACTCTGTTTCCATATATAGAAAACGATATATAGAGAGGAAAGATAAGTTATCTATGTACAATTACATTTACAATCTTTAATGATATATATTATGATGTATATAGTTCCTGTTTTCTCCCTCCCATTCCATATTAAGCATATTTTGTTTTGTATCAATGTTGTAGTCCCTCCCCATTTTCCTCTTTTACACCCTTTTCCTCTACCTACTATCCTTCTTCTGCATTTTCCTCAATCCAAGCAGCTTTCAAATGTTTCTACCAAACCTACAGTTTGCGGAGTATCCTTTTTTTATCGTCTGTCTAGATTATCCTACTATATACTTAATATTCCTCATATCTAAAAGCTTCTTTTGTCTAAATATACATTTGTCTAATATTTATTATCTAAAACACATTACCTAATTAAATTCTATAGTTCTCCCTCCCCAGTTCAGAACTACTGTAGTGAGTCTAATCTTGTTGTCTTCCTTATTTGCAGTAGTTACCTCCCTTTACCCATTCTACAACTGATTTCCAGTTCATTTCAAACTATTAGTTTGATGCCCCTTCATCAAATTGGACAGTTTCTCCATTTCACAAAAATCTGAAACTTTTAACTTCCAATCTTTATTGAGGTTCTTTTCCTTTCCAATGTTGCTCATAACATGGTCTTGCTGCTGTAATGAAATGCAATTCAATTTAAATTTTAATTCAAAATGCAATTCAAGGTTTTAGGGCTTTTCATGTCAGCAAGGCATCTAGTTTAAGACAGTCAAATGCTGGCCAGCAGTGACTTCCCATGGTCTCAAGCAGGATTTTCTTCTCCCTCAGCCTAAGAGCTCTTCAATCTGTCAACAAAAGCTTGTCAGTCAACTCCAGTGAGAATTACAGTGAATACAGAATTGTCTTCTGACACCGCTTCAAATGCTTTGGCTCATTTTAGAAATGTTGTAAATTGGCCAGGGTCCACTTAGGTGTTTTTGATATGCTGGATCCTTTGTTCATGGCCTTTTGGGTGTTGCATTCCTGTCTCTGTGTCCTGTCTGAAGAGCATATTTAAAAATGTATATATTATCTGAATACATTTAAATGAGAAACAGACATTCTGCTAGATTACCTTGTTGGGAAGATTTATGCATTTCTTATATAAGGATCAGTTTTTAAAAACATTGGCAAATGGAGTTTAAATATGAGATAATGTAAGGAGGTGGGACTGAATCTGGAAGGTGGAAGTCAGCACTGAGATCAGGAAAGACAGATGTGTTTCATGACAAACACATTTGTCCGAAGGAATAATTTCAGTTGGCCAGCTTCCTGATTAGACTTATAAAATGGAAAGCCAAAAACCTTCACAGATTAACAAGCCTATCATTAAGCAAAGGAGGAGGAGGAGAAAAAGACAAACCCAGCTAATTCTGGACTAAGCATGATGGATGAATGCAGGAGAAGTAATTGGATGACATTAATCAAATATGAAATAAAAGGTGGTGTCAGAGGGAGAAAAAAAAGCTGTAATAATCTCTAGGATTCAGTGTACGCAAGTTTGCTTATAGGAAAAGTTCATCAAAATAAATTAAAAGGGACTCCTCCTGAACTTCATTCCTGACTAGAGAACTTCACGAATGGTAATGAAGGTTTGATAATTACTTACAAATTCATTACTCTAGGTGTAAATCATGGAAAGGCCACGTCCCTGCTGAAATAAGCACTAAATTGGTCTTACCAGCTGAAGGTTTCCTTTCATTCCCTGGGAGGAGTTGCTAACAACTGAGTACATAGCTGAGCTGTTCAGTTTCTTGATCTCCTTGATAATACTTGGACTCTTCCCAATAGTGGTTTAAATGTTTGGTCCATAATCTAAGAGGCACTGAAAGATGTGAATTGAAAAACACAAGCCAGCTATAAACTGAAAGCCAGAAAGCATTTCACTTGAATTGTCTGAAGCTCTGATGAAGTTCTTTTCATTTTCAGCCTAACTGTATGTAGCCTTCAGTGTCAACTACCTTTGCATGTTCAGGGCCCGGAGCGATCCAGAAATAACTATGCACACATGCCAAGGCTTTGGGAAAATAAGGCCACAACCTTATTGAGTACAACTGTGACAGGATTAACATATGCATGGGTCTGGATCCAGTCATTGACCAACGCACCTGTTGGCCAATGAATCCGATAACTAGCCAGGTTGGGACCACCTAGTGTTAGGCACCGAGATCATCTGCCCACCAAGGAGTGCAGAGAATGTGTACACTTGCCATTCGGCATACCCCCTTTCCTTTGCACTCCATACGCACTGAATCTTCATGTTCTGATGTGTGGAAACCACTGTCCTGGATGTGGGGCCCATGCCACTGCTCGCAAAAATAGAGAAAGACAACACACACACAGGTGAATACAAATAGCACCTGCAGGAGAGGTGGGTGGGATGATGCTCTGAGAAGACAGAGCCCTGACTGAGAGGAGCTCAGCTAAATGTCCTCTGGACAGCCTGGAGGGAAAACCGTGGCCATCCAAGGCCCCAACCCTGGCAGCCAGTCATTTCAAACTAGAAGTTTAAACTCATTGACTGATGGCAATGGGCCCTTACCAGGCAGTACAAGGGCTGCTGGGAAGGAGAAATGCTTTAACATGGCTGCACAGCTGAAGAGCACAAGCTGCCAGACTGGCTCAGTCCTCAAATGTGCCACACAGTGAGTTGTGTGGCTGCATTTCCAGACTTAGGGTCCTAATGGTTCAATGGTTCATCTCCACACTCCCACAGATGTGCCCTCTTGATAAATCCAGAAACATAGGCAACTAAGTTTAACTATATCAGCATACAAGATTAGCATTTAAGAGAATGGAAGACAGAAGTGGCTGAAAATGTTGCAAATTAGTTATTCCAATCTGGTTGCTTCCCAGTTTGGGAAATAAAAAATCCTATACAGACTCTATGATCAGTAGCATTATCCTGATGCCTGGGGATTTTCCATCTCAAGGAGAAAAAGCAGTTTGGTCCCTAATGTTTTGTGATATGTATGAGAATTGGGAATGGGGGGTTAGACTCCAGGGTCTTATGGGACCCTCACTGCAGGTACTCAGTTCCAGGGAGTTGCCCCTCCTGTAATATAATAATGAAGAAAAATAGCTGCATGTGGACAGCTACTGTTCCAAAAGTAGTTTCTGATGGCCATAGAAATCAGCAGTTGTTGCAAGAGAAAAAACATTTCCCCATGTCCCTTCCAAACCATTTGAACAGTCACATGAAGGGCTTCTCAAGGTGTCTGATGTGGTAAACTGGCATTCTTTCCCCAGTATGCCAGAGATTAATACTATGTTTTTGCTGTATTATTATATTGGTGTAATTTCCTTGAAACTTCCTGTTAGGGATGGAAACCATATTCACAAATGTTCAAGAAATGATCAAAAACGTGTTTTTTGAGTATTGAGAAAGCCTGATGAATCCTAGACTGATGAGAATCTTTGCAGTTCAGGACTTATTCTGCACAAATTTCTCACATAGTTGTTTTATAAAGAAAACTGTATTTTCTGCACAGAAAATATTTCTGCATGGAAACATTATTTTCTGCACAGATAAAAACTGTTTCTTTTTCAGAAAATCCTGCAACTGGCCACATTACACAAAACCTGTTTTACATGCACTGAAAAGAGCTTTGTCACTGGAGGAAATAACAGTACAGAAAATGTTTTTTTTTCCTGTGGCCCTTTCCGCACTTTACCTTTTTCTGGTGCTGGGGTGCGGGGATTGTGTGAGCAGCCTCCAGTGAGAGGCTCTCATGTCCCTGCTGCTTCAGCTTTGTGTGAGCTGCCTGCTTGTGCGGGAGCCCAGCCTCTTCCTTCCACAGTGCAGCCTGGGAGTTTCCTAGGCTGTGGTGGGGCAGGAAGCGCAACCGGCGCAGCACTGGAGGCTCTGCACACCAGGTAAGTGGGGAAAAAAGTCTTGGAGAAAAAAGTAAGTACATCTATGGACATGTACAAAGTTCTCTTTACAAATATGTGGTTGGGGAACACCATCAATAAGCTCAGGATATAAATCTGCTTTCATTCTTCCATGCAAGAATAAATAATTTGAAAAGCTTTCTCTTCTCTTAATGAGATTACAAGAGTTTCTGTGTATGTTTCAATTATTTTCTTTCCCACATTTTGAGTCTTGTTTTGAAAAATAAAGTTTACTTAAAACAGCCTTCCTATGTAAAACATTGCTTTTGTTTAAACATTTTGCACAGAAATCAGTATGTTTTGTACCAGTACCATTTATGCAAAATACACTGTTTTTTGCACATAAATGTTGGAAACAAATCTTTTTTTAAAAAATGCCCTCTCTCAAAATCTTGGTTGGCCATTTTCTTGACAGAATGTCTCAATATGTCAAGACTACTTTTCTCATCATGGATGCCCAAATTATGAGTAGTTATTACTTCATTAGTGGATGGTGCTGTCATACACATCTTTGTTACAGGCTTCCTATAGTTACTTCAATGAGATCAAAATGCTAGACTAGATAGGACTTTGGACTGTAATCCAGCACAACTCTTCTTATATTATTAAAAATATGAAGCCTGACATTGTAACTGTACTAGATGCATTCTAGTGGATATGCCCAATAAGTGCCAGTTACTGTCATTCCTAGTGTCCTTGAAATGGGAACAATGTCATGCTTTGTAACACTGTGCTGCAAAAGATTTAGTAGTGCATCAAGTGACGTTTCTGTGTATCAATCTTACAATTGGTCTTCTTTCTGTACTCTCACTAAATCCAGAGGAAATGATTTCAACCTCACATGTCTGACTTGAGAATGAAGCACTAAAGAATGAATGATAAAGGCCTACATTCAGAGTAAAATTGTATTCTGAAAATATTCTACGGCTCTAAGAATAGGACTCTTTTTTCCCCATTCTCTGTCAAACGCAGACTTCTGTCGTGAGTTGACCAGACACAAAATCGCAGTGCATATGCCTGGTTTTAGTGCCATCTCTAAATGACAAGAGTCTCCATTAAAAATATGCCACTAACTTGAGATAGTGTGATTGCCGGGGGAGTTATATTTTTCTAGGAATATAACATGCTGAAACTTCAAAGCAAATAACAAAGAAAAAGTATCTGCAAAGGGAGTTTTCTGTGCTTTATTGGAAATCTTAAAAGGCAGTATATATTTTATATAGTAAAGGAAATTTCAGGTATTACATTATCTCAAGCCTGCATGGCCACTACTTCAAGCACTATGGAATAGAAATTTCTACACTCATAATTTTACACAGAATATGTTTTTGTTAAAAAATATCCCTCCTATCCAAAACATTTAAAAGTTGCAAAACTCAATTGTTCTATAATTGATGTGAGGAAATATTCCAGGCTATGGCCATTTCTTCACCACACTGTTATCGTGCTATTATTCCACTTCCAATATCCTGTGGAATTCTGAGGTTCGTAGTTTAGTGAGGCCAAAGAGCTCTCTGGCTGAGAATTCTAAGTGCCCCTCCCTAAACTGCAAACTCCAGGATTCCATAGAATGTTGAAAGTGGAATAAATAGCACTATAAAAGTGTAGTGTGGAGAGGCCTTATGAGGATGATACATCAGCTTTAAGTTAGTTTACAAACTTTGTAATCTCGTTGCCCTTGTTTCATGCATTCACTTTACTGTATTTCAGGCCAATTGCTGGCAGAATTCAAAGACAACCATGTTTCACATTTGGCAAAAGACCTTCCTGTGCATATTGCCTTGATCAGGTTATTAACTCCTGATGATTGAAGATAAAATTAATGCTATCAGATTTTTCCTAAATAAAAATCTGAGCCAAATATGAAGTTTACACGTTAGGTAGAACATTTGAATGGTTTCCAAGTAAGCACCAAGGAGCAATTTGCCTGCACTACTTCTTTTCCACTGCTAACATTCCTTGAGAATCTTTGAGTAGGAAATATTAAAAGAAGGAAATCGTCATTAGTGAAGTTGTGTTGTTATTGTGTGCCTTCAAGTCATTTCCAGCTTATGGCAATCCTAAAGCAAAGCAATTGTGGGGCTTTCTGGTACTAAGATTGTGTGATGTGCCCAGGTCACGCAGTGAGTTTCCATGGCTAAGTGGGCTATTAAACTGAGGTCTTCAGAGGCATAGTGCATAGTCCACACTGGCTGACTTATCTTCATTTCCAGTCTATTTTTGTAAAGTAGGGGGAAGAGTAATAAGGAAGGAAGGCCATTCTAGAGCAAGAACAAGTGATATCTCCAAGAGCAAGTGATATCTCCAGTCATTTTTTCCTCCTCACAAGGCTCACTCAGGACAATCCTCTCTATCTGTAGAGACACCCAAAGGGCCTCCCCTGTATCTAGTGACTTGAGAGTCCTTACTGCTGCCTATTGTCACTCTTTTTTCCTCAGTTTCTTTCTTGCTGAGGAGAGAGAAGAGTGTGATCTAACTAATTGTGGAGCAAGGGGGAAGCACAACTTGAGGACGTGCTGAGGTCTGGACACATTTCTGAATAATGTGTGTTCATCTCTTAATTTCCTAGCTGTGTTTGATCATTTATCAGAACCACTAATCATCATTCAGAGCACTTTCCATTTGCTTGTTGCTAATGAATTTCAGGTAAGGGAAATTCTGGGTGAATTTATGAAGTTATATTCAGGGAGAAACATCTGATGTTTCTTTACGTCATGTTCAGAGGGATTTAATTAGTGCATTGAAATATCTGCAGGGAAAGAAAATATGAATGTCCTTGCTCTGTTTGTTTCAATTAATGATGGTATAGGTTTTATAGGATCTTTTTCCTTTTTTTTTAAAAAAAACTATTCATCACCTATCTATCTGTCCATCAATTGCCTACCTCATATACAGAAAGAGATAGATGCTATGGTGTTCCTTTCTCTTTATTATTTACATTGAACATTCTGATAAGGTGGCATATCCTCCAGTATTTCATAGATAGCACATGTGGCCAAACAACATCCAAGTGTGGTCAAGATGACAAAAGTTATTAATGAGGAAGAACACATAAGCTAGGACAGGCTGCAGTGGATTGCTTTTGTCTCAGTCTATAGGACATGGCAACATTCCACTCCTCCTCTGCTCTCCTCTCCTCTCCTCTAACGAACTATTCCTGTACTTTCTGCAGCAATTGAAGTAAACCAAGGACAAGGGGGGGAAACGGGGAGAGAAGAAAGAAAGCACTTTAAAAGCATCTGAGCAAGTTGTAGGAGGTAGAATATAAATATTTACATGTATGGTAGAAATGACAATGTTGTGATTGTGACCTGTATTGGATGAATTCTTTTTGTAAACAAACTTGTGAACACAGAAGGAAAAAAAACTGCTTTGCTTCATCATATCCTTTTCCTGGATTGATATAGCTTCCAAAAGTTTTTCAAACAGTGACTGCAAATCTCTAAAAGTGTATTTTAAAGGAAATACTTATTTAATATGTTGCATTTTAATCCTCAACAATATTTTTTGCATTTTTACCCTCACCAATAAATACTTAATGCTTCTTACTTGGAGCTCCTAAGAAGACCAAAAGTGAACAACCAAAGAAAATTTGAAGCCTGGGAAATGTCTTGTATTTAAACTTTCATCTGAAAATTGTTTTGTATTTTGAGCTCCATAAATTCATTGTGCAATAACATTGTCTTGAGGTGACAGTTTCTTCATTAATTTTCAATTGGTTTTTTGTCAGTTTCTTTTTTTCATATTTCTCAATTAATAATTTACATAGTTATATATCTTCTGCTTGATGTACAGAATGAAAATAGTCAGGGTTGTTCAGCATGGCAAAGAGAACAGTTATCTACTGATTTTTCTTTTTCTTTTTTCCATTTCTACCTTGGCATATTTAATTTAAATGTGGTTGTTTGGGTAGACTGAATGCCACATTTTCTGCATTCTAAGGCCAAAATCCTAATGATGCATTATGTTGGTGGCTGTACTTTTTCCAGGGTCACAAACAGTGGTGAGAAAAAGCAAACAAATCTTTCAACAGCAAGCAGTCAGTTTCTTCACTGCCTCTTTCCTTTGCGGGCTTTCTACTGATAGCCTTTTTCCTGTCGTCCTTGTCTATGCTGGCAAAGTTACAACAGGATTCCTGACTCTGTTTGCTTGCTTGCATTGTTTTTGAGTTCTTTTGATGTGTTATTGGTTTTCAGTGGTATTTATGTTATTGTAAATGGCTTTGAACTTTCTGGAAAAGAATTATGCATATTTTAATAAAATATATATATAATTAAAAGTTAAAGTGGAATATCTCCTTTGAATACCAATGTATCTGAAGGAAAATTGGTGTACATTCAGGATACAGTTGTATGTCTCAGGCCCCGCAATATGTCTAATCTTATGGCTGTTTTCATTAACTAGAACAGAAAAGGCATAAATCATGTTTCTTACTATTAGTCAACAAGAGAAAGAGTTGCCTAGGAAGTGTCCCCTGATGGAGTAGTTTTCATTGATTTGTGCACTGATATTTTCCTTTTTAAATTCACCTTCCACTATTTTTTTTTCTGAGAATGTCATCTAATGCTGTGTCAAAAGCAGAGGAAGGGTTATGATGACTATATTTTCTTTGTCCACTAAACCAGTTTGTCTCAAAAGGAGAGATTAGATTGGTTTAGCCTGTCTTGCTCTTAAAAAATCCATGCTGGCAGCAAGCAATTTCCAAGGTTATAAATTGATTGCCTTACAATTTGTTCTAACAATTTTCCATGTATTGAAGTCAAACTAATGAGACTATAGTTCCCCAGGTTAGCCTGGCTTTGATGCTTAGGAAATTGTTAGAACAAATTATACAGCAATCTATCTAGACAGACCTCAAAGAAAAGGGGCTGTTGGTATGCTTTTTGCCAGAATGCCACTTGGCTTTGGTACAAGTGAACCTAACTAGCTCCAGCTCTTTTCCTGAAGATCAGTGAAAAAATCATGTAAAATTTAAAGTGTGTGGTTATATATTCAAAGAATAACAGAAACTGAAATAAAATTTTGAATAATGTGATTGTAGATTATCTTTCAACTGTATCAAGCCTGCAGGGTTTCGTTTTATGGTTGACTGATTTCTTTCAACCATGATCATCAATTATTGTTCTTTTAGATTTTCCAGGGAATAATATAATGTTATGTGATTAAATAGACATTCACTGCATCTTTCATTGGCATTTGTATAGGTGACTGATGGTGGAAGAGCAACTTACTATGTGTCCTACAAAAGGGAACCCTTCACACAGATAAAATTGCCCAAGTACTCGCTACCAAAGGTAAATATGCCTTTTTCAAGTAGTCCTGATAATTATAAAAATTTTGATATAAAAGAGAGATTATGATTTGTTTCTTATATTTCTATTCCTTCATTTAAATATAGCTTTGATTATTATATTTATGCCCATGGTTGTCTTATATGTGCAAAGCTTGTAACTGGTCATGAGGCTAATATAATAGGGCCATTTCTGCACTACACTGTTATAGTGCTATTATTCCACTTTCAACATCCTGTGGAATCCTGGGGTTTGCAGTTTAGGGAGGGACCTTTAGAATTCTCAGCCAGAGAGCTCTTTGGCCTCAGTAAATTACAGACTCTAGAATTTCACAGGATGTTTAAAGTGGAATAATAGCACTATAACAGTGTAAGGCAGAAATGGCCTAGGTCCCCGATATCTGCTAGACCAGTATCCATAGTCCCATTTACCTGTAATCAGCTTTAGGGCCATGGGTGCCATTGACAGCCAGGGTCTTTGCTCTGTGCAGCTGGGCTGAGAGAGGCACATGGTGAAGTGCAGCTGGGATTCCAGCACCTCCCTCAGCTGAGGAGAGAGACAGATACTCCTTCCTTAGCTGAGAGAGGAACATAAAGCCCAGCTCCACAAAACCTCTCAGTGAAGAAAGGAGACAGAAACTCCTTCCTCAGCCAAAAGAGGCATGGGAAGCCTGGCTCCATGAAACTGTGCACATATCTCAGTTGAGGAAGGAGATGGACACTTTTATCTTGACTGAGAGAGATACTAGGTACCCCCAGATTTGGCTTCCAGGAAGGGGGCTGCTTGCCAAGTCCCACCAAGAAGGAAGACAGGAAGGAAGAAGGTGGGGGAATCTCTCTCCCTCACCACCTTACTTGGCTGTGGAGGTCAAAATATAATGTTTGGTATTATCTGTGTTTTTTTGTTTTGTTTTTTTTTGCCACCTGTGAAAGTTTGGGAATGTATTGCTTGTGGATATAGGGAACCTACTGTATTGTGAATATATTCCCTTTGTATCATAAGCAGTATGCCTCACTTGGAGCATATGATGTGAAGGGTGTTATTGTACTATGTCCTGCTTGTGGTGTTACCATAAGTTGTGGAAAGAGAATGCAGAATTCCATAGGGCCTTTGGACTGATCTAGCATTGTTCTTATTTTTCAAAGTTCTTATGACCCAACAACTAAATTCAACTCACTAGCTATATGGGTACAGTGCCTGAGAATATTCCCTTTTATTGTGTGTTCCATGTAAGGATCCCTGGTGGCACAGTGGTTCAATGCCCATACTGCAGCCACAAGGTTGTGAGTTCGATCCTGCAGGGCTCCAGGTTGACTCAGCCTTCCACCCTTTGTAGGTCAGTAAGATGAGTACCCAGCTTGTTGGGGACAATTAGCTAACACATTGTAAACTGCTTAGAGAGCTCTTAGCAGATAAGCGGTATAGAAATACATATGCTATTGCTATAAAATGAAAAGAGTTAAAACCTTGTCTTGAGCAAAAATACATGGCTGGTGAGCTGTGTTAACTTGGAGTGCAACATACTGTGCTGTCCCACCTTTGAGGCTGCTAGAATACATTTTTGTTTTCATCTGGTGAAAAAGAATACAGCTGCTTTTATTGAGAGATGAAATAGCTGGATATCAGCAGAGGCAAACCTTTTCATTTCATGGATTTTTGCCAAGTACTTATGTAAGCAGCAGGGTCAGAACCACAGAGTGTTGTGATGGTGCTGGTTAACATCAGGTTCTTATAGAAGTTTAATGGATACATTGCTCTCATTTTCTAAGATTCAACCAAGCCCAGGAAAACAGATATAGCTCTGGAAGGAGTTCTACTTGCTTCATTTGGCAACTATTCTGAATGTAGGAATGGAATGATTGGAAGCTTCTTCATTTATTTTTTATTTTTATTTCTGGAGCTGAGTTTCCCTTATTGAAAGCTCTGCATTCTCAGTTAGCTTGACAGCTATGTTTTCTTTATTTTCTGGGTGCAGAAGAAGCCCTGTAGGCTCTGAGGTGTTGAATCTTGGAAGAGCAATAAAATGTGCAAATGTATAAATAAAAAATGAGGTAGGATGAAACTCCTTCAAGGACTCTGGGATCTCTTTTCTCCTTCCCTATAATCTACCCTGCAGCCATTTTAAAATTAAAAACACACACAAATAAGAAAAGACTGAATATGGTAATTTATTAGCTTGGTCTAATGGAAAATTGTTTAACATCATTCATAACTCATGGTCCTCCCCCTGCTGTGGCATAAGTCATGGTAATTGCTTTATGTCCCAAAGGGCAAAGAAATATAAAGACTGAGGGTAATAAGCCTTTTATCTTCCTTAACAGGACATGCATATTATCAGCACAGATGAGAATCAGGTGTTTGCTGCAGTTCAGGAATGGAACCAAAATGACACATACAACCTCTACATCTCTGATACCCGAGGGGTCTACTTCACCTTAGCCTTGGAGAATGTCAAGAGCAACCGAGGACTGGAGGGAAATGTCATTATTGATCTTTATGAGGTATGCATCCAAAGTCACCTTGAGGTGACCCTTCCTCTTGAAAGGGTAAATATCACTGGCCAGTACGATTGCCAGAAATTATAGGGCTTGCTGTATTTTAACTATCACAGGAATGGGCAGCACATAGATCAGAAACTATTGATAAATGTCCTGCTAATTTCTGATAGCTAAGGATTTCTGACTCCTTATATTTTAACAATACTAGTGATTCTCCCTCTGTACAGAGTCATCCTAAATTGAAATGGAGAAAGAAACCAGGAATAGAACTTTTGTATGAATGATTGTATGATACTCATACTATGATACTATTTTATTCCATTGCTACCAGGTTCATAGACCTGATTTCTAGTAAAAGGAAACCAGAGATGGCTAAGTTTGTAGAAAAGAGTTGACTTTAGTTAACTGTTAGCAACCTCATTGTCTGTCTCAATAACCATTCACTAGCAGTTATCTATTAAGTCTTTCCTATTAATTTTTTTCACCTCTGGAGAACACAACTAAACCAAACCAAACCAACCCCAACCCAACCCCAAAGCAGATCAGATATGCCTATCTTTGAAGTATCATATCTTAAATGGAGCATTGAATTTAAATTTTTACGCTGTTACACTAAAATGTTTGGCGTCTATATATTAAAAATGACAATGTATTTCCTTTTTTTTAAAATGATTTTATCAGCTAAACTTCACATATTAATGGCTTTAGTCAAAAGCTCACCAACTCATTTTCCCCTATTGAAAGCTCTGTGTTCCTGGTTAGCTTGACAGATGTGTTTTCTTTATCTTTTGGGTGCTAGAGCATATGTTAAATAAGTACTGACACCTTTGTCTAGCCACCCTCAAAGACTTTAAGCAAAATTCCTTCTCAGCAGTGCTGCCTAGCTTCTCTTGGTCAAACTTACCAATGAGACCAACTTTCTGCTTCTGAAATGTTGCTTCAAAACAGTTAATACAAGTCAATACAGTCAATTTGATGTTTGTGTGCATGTGGATGGACACACACACACACACACACACACATGGAAAGAGAAAGAGAAAAAGAGAGTGAAGGAAAGAAAGAGAAGGAGAGAATAATTGCCCCTAGTGGACTTTTAGCTTTATATCTTTTTAAAATATTGGCAATCATGGAGAAATATGGTGGCACTCTTAGGAGTACTGCCTTTATTTTTTTCTGGCAGCCTTTGTTGCATACTAAATTTCAAATAAAAAACAGAAGACTACTGAAATCTCACATGGCAGAAAATAATTTCTCTGCAATGTGCTCTCAGCAGTGTTATGTTTTGCTGTGGGTATTAAATTCATTTGTTTTCATTTTTAAAAATGTATTACTAAAACAGATCATGCAGCAGGAATTATACTTAAATAAAAGGGAAGAAAAATATCACATATAGTCTTAAAATCTGAAATTTTCTAAAAATTGACCATAACAAAGGTTTAAGCCACAATACAGTGGCTCCTTCACTTTTGTGACGGTTTGGGGTGTAGAACCTGCATAAATTTTACCCTGACTTCTGAGGGTCCCTGGTGGACACCTGGATTTGCTCTAAAAATACAAAGATTGGGGAAATTAGTGGCACACTACTTAGCAAAATGGAGGGCAGAGCAACACAGCGAGATCTTGAACCCTATGTCTATGGAGTAAGACCACACAAGAGCCAGGTCAAATGTCCAATTGTCAGTGGTTTATTTAGCAGAATTGGCATAAAAACCAAACACATACAGTGAAGCAGTCACTCATACAAGCACATAAGGACTAATGAGTTAGAAAGATATGAAGATCAGGAAAAGTGGAGAGAAAGAGAGTGATTTATACTGCACCTGATTCTGTGGTCTGCAGCTAGAGAAAAAGCAAGGCAAAAGTGACTCACCAGAAGAAGAATGCTGAGGAGAGCCCTCGACTAGCAGAATGCAGAGGTGCTAGTCAAGTGTGGGAATTCTCTAAAGAGAGCCCCAAAAGGGGACTCAATTATAGTGCAAGCTATGCCTTAGGGGCACACCCTTTCCTAGAAAAGGACAAATGGCTGAATCATGCAGATGGACCTTGCTTTGCATTTCTCACTGTTGTGATAATTAACCTTGTCTGGAGGACACGTTGTCCACATCACGGTGTTATTATTGTTGATGGTCCATTTTGTGTGTGTATATGTGCCTTTTGAGGTTTCCCTCTTGGAGATGTGACTGGGGGATCATTGGCCTGACCTCACTAGCTGTGCTTCAGTTTTAGACCTGGGTCTTCTTGTTTTCCTGAATCAGTTATCAAACAAGCAAAAACTCTGTTTGAATTTTCCAAAAAATGAGTGTCAAATTAAGTTGGTAGCCAGTTTTATGGCTTTGTCCTCCATAAGATATGCAAACCACAGGGGTTTTTGCTCTCCTCTGGAGACGCCTTTTGTCCTCTTTGCAAGAGTTGAACTCAGCCATGCTCTGGGATCATCTCTGACCTGTTTCTCCAGTCAGTTTCTCTTCCACATAGCCTTATCCAGGCGTTGTATATGATTTCTATTTTATGCCAATTAAACATATCTGCCAATATATATATATATATATATATATATATATATATATATATTTCCAATTAAACTATCAGAACAGCGGGGCTACACAGAAGTGGAAAAATCATGAATAACTCACCCCCAATCCCCCTCCCATTCCCATGTCTTTTGCCTCAGCACAAGTTCTCAGTGCCAGGGCCAGAGGCAAGGGAATGGGAGGGAGGAGTTCTGGATGGGAGAAGGAAGGCTTACATGATACTCCCCCCACATTCCTTTGCCTGTTGCTTTGGTGCAACTTATGAGCGATGGAGCCAGAGGCAAAGGATTGGGGAGTTCCTGGAGCAAGGGGAAGGAAGGCTCATGTGAGCCTTCTCCCACATTCCTTTGGTTTTTGACTAAGCTTGAATTTTCATCTCTGGGGCCAGAGGCAAGGGAATGGGAGGGGGGAACTCCAGAAGGTAGAAGGGAGGTATTCACATGCCTCTCCCACCCCATTTCCTTGCCTTTTGTCTGGCTGCTTGCCTTCCTTCTCTGCACCTGGCAAAATGAAAAGGAATGAGAGGAGGAGAAGTGGGGAGAAGGCACACGTGTGCCTCACAAATAATCAAATGCACGAAGGTCAAACTCATGAATGTGGAGGAGAACTGTATGTCCTGCTTTTTTCATATGAGGATAGGGGGTAGTGGATATAGGTTCATCTTCTGTCATTATTTCTTCGACTGAATGATATTTGTTTTATTATTATTGGAGCATAAGTATCTGTGTAAAGTTTTCTGACTCAAAATTTTGATGACTCAGAGCATTTTCTGATAGTTTAGAAAGGGCTGGTTGCTGTTCTGTTTTCTATTGGCAAGCATTGCAGCAGGCTAACTACAAAGTGAGCTAAAATAAATTTGGACTTGTAAAAGTTCAGTGAAGAAAGCTTGTCAGACATGGTTTGAATGCAGCTACTTCCTTCAGTCTGCTAGTGACACGGAGGGGAGAGTAAAGTTCTTATAAAACAATACCTCTTTAGGGTCCACCAGACTGGTGAAAAGGTTCAGGATTTGGTGGGTGCTGTAAAACCTCTGGAAACTGTTCACCCTCTAGTCATATGTCAGAACATTTGACTCCACATCAGCCCTAAAATACTTTTTGATGGGGCTTCCTCCACACAGAACTCTACCTCTTGGTAAGCACATTTCCAGGTTTCAAACATCCACAGATCATGTTGATTTGATGAATCATCGTATTCGTCTCAATAAAAGCATGCTAAGTGGTTTCTTCTAAAATAGAATGTCAAAGCAAACATTGACATTACCACTTGGAAAAACCATCTGAAGAATTTCAAGAGAATCAAGTTTCAGGAGATTAACATAATTATCTAGGAATGTACATTTCTAGGCATTTGACTAAATGAGTGTTCATAATAAGGTAACTTTGTGCTTTTATTCTTCAGCCAGACTGTGTTGGTTCAGTAAGGGTTTAAACTGGCATAACCTTTGTGCACAGTAGAATGCAACCAGTGGCCAATGTGAAAGGAAAAAGTCAAAAGTTTAGCTCAGACTGACATATTTCTGTCTGTAAAGAAGTGAAGTTATTGTATGTCTAAAATGATGTTGGATGGACTACCCATCCCACTCCATTTCTATCATTGATTTGAGCAATAACTGTGCTCTTCTTATTTACCAGCTCTGTATTAGCACATGCTTTTCTGTTCCTCTCCCTAAGAAGTTGATTAGTAAACAGATTTTGGCTATCCATGTGTTATATTTTTTGTGTGGAGGAGCATAAAGGGAAGTTTTGAAAGCTACAGAGATGAAAAGGAAGTAAAAATAATAGCATAGTATTGAAAACAACCCAATGGCTTATTATGTTTTGTTGCAAAGGAAATGTTTTCACTAATTATTTAAATTACAGGAAATTGTGTGTGTGCACGCTGTGGCCTAATCCAGCTTTCCAGTGTTTGGGATGACTAGTTATACAGCTCACATCCTTTTTAAGCAGGAACACAGTTTGGAATTAGAGCTGAAGCATAAGTGAGTAATGTCTATGAATAAAGAGAACCAGAATGTGGCCTGTTAAGTTGCTATTACAGAGAAAAAGGCAAAAGCAATAGTTTGAGGAGTTCTGGTGCCAAAGAGGAATTCCTCTGGAGATGAGATTAAAGTCCTCTTACTGCATTCTTAAGAAGCAATTTGTTTTTTGATAGGATATTTTGTGCTCACTTCCCCTGTGGATTTCAAAAATAGGTCTCTGTCTTTGCTTGGGCAGTGTCAGAAGCCTTTGTAGGAAACACTTTCCGTATTTGAAATTACACTCATTTTTTCTCTGCCTTTTTTCTGAGATGCTTTTCCATTTTTTTTTCCTGCTAGTAAGGAGAGGCAGCTGATAAGTAATTCAGCAAGGTGATTATGGTATAAATTATATTTCTGTGCCATGCAACGAATCAAGCTGGTGAAGACTTTAGGAAAAAGAATCCTAAAAGCAGGCACAGAGCTGGCCTTTCCCTTTATGCATTAGGTGTTTCAGTGGCAAAACGCAGTCACTAGTCAGATTTAAGCCATATCATAAGAAAGTTTTTCTGAATTAATTCCAGGAAACTTTCTTATACCCTTTATAAGTTTGCAGGGGAGTAGCAGTGCCACACACATGGGAACATACACATTAACCTGAGTGCAAGAAAACCCACAATGATGAACTGCTCCACAGTCAGTGTCAGAACATTAAGTGAAGTGAATGAGAGAATGAGGCCATTTCTGCACTAGACTGTTATAGTGCTATTATTCCACTTTCAACATCCTATGGAATCCTGGGGTTTGCACTTTAGGTAGGGGTCTTTGAGGCCCTTCCCTAAACTGCAAACCCCAGGATTCCACAGGATGTTAAAAGCAGAATAATATCACTATAAAAGCCTAGTGCAGAAATGCCCTGACAGTCTTGGGGAAATATGCTGTCATTCTAAAGGAACAGGAAATACATTAAGGAAGGTGTTCAGTAAGGTAGAAATCTTAAAAGGAATTGATTTCCATGACTAAAAGAGTCACTGTGAATTGTGATATCAAGCACCAAAAGTAACTTAGTACTGGTATACCTCAGTTAATAGAATCTATTTGTTCTGTGTAACAGAAAGTTTGATACCAGAGGCAAAAATAAGATTGAAAGTATAGGATAGGTTCCTGCACCATGAAAAAGGACATCAAACAGCAAACTTTTTATCCAAAACTAACAATATGTGGAATAATAGTGCTGTAACAGTGTAGGGTGGAAATGGCCTGAGAGCCAATGATATTCAAGAGTTCTTAAGAATTTAAAAGTGTTTTTCTATCTAAAATTTGTAGCACATTTTGTCCCCGGGAAAAAAGACCAATACACACAGGCACACTGCCTGCCTGCCTGCCTGCCTTCCTGCCTGTATGTGTATGTGTATGTATCATTTTAAAAAGAAGAGCTAAGAAACTATAGCTCTGTTAGCTTAAACCCATTCCTAATAGATTTGTGTAACTGATGTACGTGTATGTGCCTTCAAGTCACCTGTTGACTTATGGTGACCCTATGAATTTCACAGGGTTTTCTTAGGCAAGGAATACTCGGAGGTGGCATTGCTACTTCTTTCCTCTGAAATACTGGCCATTTCTGCACTCCACAGTTATAGTGCTATTATTCCACTTTCAACATCCTGTGGAATTCTGGGGTTTGTAGTTTAGTGAGGCCAAAGAGCTCTCTGGCTGAGAATTCTAAATGCTCCTTCCTAAACTGCAAACGCAAGGATTCCATAGGATGTTGAAAGTGGAATAATAGCACTGTAACAGTGGAATGTGGAAATGGCTGCAGCCTACAGCACCTACTATTCATTGGTAGTCTCCCATTTAAGGACTAGCCACTGATCCTCTTTAACTTCCAAGTTAAGATATGATCTGGTGGATTTAGGGTATTTATGCCCTTGGAATTGATGTTATTAAGGATAAAATCATCAGACATATTGAAAGACTAGCTTTGGAGGAAAACCATCTCTGCAAAGCAAGTTCTCTGTCTCTAAAGCTTTAGAATCCTCTGATCCCAGTAGACATTGTCTAGTTAGACTTCCAAAATAATTTTTGATAAAGACTCCAGGAAAAGATTGGTAGTTATGGGATCAAGAGATAAGTCATGTTATGGATCATAAACTCATTTTAAGAAATCCAGGAGGCAAAAAAGGAAGACATGGCCAGTTCTCACAGTGGTGGGATATGAATAAAGTAGGGTCCTTCAGGATTTTTGTATTTGTACAAAAGCTTTTTAATTTATTCATAAATAATCTTGAGTTATGTGTAAGTAATGAGATGGCCATGTTCATGATGATACTAAATTGTTTACAGTATTGAGAATGAAAATTAATTGCAAAGATCACAAAAAAGATTTTTTTCTGACTGGAAGCATAGGCTGTAAAATGACAAATGAGAATCAATGTAAGAAAATGTGAAGTGGCATGAAGTCAGAGCTTCATATATACAGTGATGGGATTTGAGCTGATATGAACTGACCAAGAAAGAGATCTTGGGGTTGTGGTAGGTAGATCATTGAAAATGTCAAACGAGTGTGTGCTTTCTGTAAACCAGGTGAATTCCATATTGATCATAATAGAAAGGGAATTGAAAATATAAGCGCCAATACAATACTGCCCATGCACAAATCCATAGAGCTACCATATCTGGGACAGTGTGTACTTTTCTGACTACTACATCTGAAAAGAGTATTGTAGAGATGGTAAAGTGAAGAATATTGGCTACCAAAAAGATGCAGGGAGTACAGCAACTGTTCCACAAAGAAATAGTACAATGTTTGGATCTATCTAGCTTGGGGGAAAAAAGAAAAGGAGAGTCATGATAGTGGTGTACCAAACTGTGCATGCTATGAACAAATAAATAAGGAAAAGGTTTTCTCTCTCCCTCATAACACTACAATCCAGAGTCATCCATGGAAACTAAATGGTGGGAAGGTAAAAAGAAATACTCCTTCACACAGCACATGGTTAAACTCACTGATACAGGATGTGGTTGTGGCTACCAACTTGAATTGTTTTGAAAGGGGACTGGATAAATTCAGGGAGGATGGAGAATAGGCTTAAAATGTCACCCTATATCAAGCTCATATAGGATACTCCAAATCCTGTATTTCCTGATCTAGTGAGAGTGGGCACCAGCCATATTTGTAGTAGAACAACCACTAAGCACTTTTTGTACAGCAGAACTTGCCCATTATATATCAAATGCCAGTGGTCCATCTGCTGTGATTGCAGCTGGCAGAGTGCCCATTCTTCTTCCTTCCCAGCTGAGTTGACAGACAAGTTGTATCAATACAGGTTGTTCCATCCCTGCTCCTCTCCTGTTATGATTTTCATAATTAACCTTTAAGGCTTTTCCCATTTCTAGTACTTCTGAGCTCATTCTTAGTTCTTTTCAAGCCATATACATATAATAAAATTGAACCATTGCAGCATACGTGCTGCTTCAGACAGCGAAAGCCAGTAACGTGAGCAACAACAGCAAAGCAAAAAGAGAACAAAGAGAGAGAACTTTCACATGATATAAACCTTTTAACCTGTGTTGGCCACTCCCAGACCCACACCATCTGACATGGTTCCCATGTTGCAGCACTTTCCCACAAAACCAGAAAAATACAGTGCGTAGAAAGCCATAACAATCTTGCATCTGGTACCACCAAGGACATAAGGGCATTTTGACCTTTTCCTCCTTCCCATAAGAAAAAAACATTTCTAGTCACACCACACTAACAATCAGACTCCAAGCAGACTACCTGACAGTCTTCACTTGTTCTGTGAATCAAGAATTTCAAAATTGTCCTCTGCAGTAAGTGAAATAAGGAGTGTATTTGCACATTTTGGGGATTTTCTTTTTCATTGTGGAACTTTTGCTTGTAAAAAAAATCATGTGTGCAAAAAATTGGTCTTGTACAAAGAAGGGTTTTGCACAGAAGCAATGCATTTTATACAACATATGCTGTTATCTTTCTGCAAAAGTTGTTTCATTGTACAAAACATAATGCAAAAAACAAACTTGGCATTTCAAATATCTTCATTTGTAAAATCTTATTTTTCCATCTGATATTTTTTTAAAAAACAATGGTGGCTTCCACACAACTCTTGTTATGAGTAATTTATACATGTAATTCTTCAAATGTTAGTACTCAGGCATTTGCAGTTGGACAGTCTGGTAATGGGATTGATACCATAGGTGCCAAGCTGGGCAGACAAAAATATCTCAGCCCCTTAAAGTAGTAATGAACTGTATTCATTTTTAACTACTGTCACAAAGGACTTCTTTTCTTTTCCAACATTTCAAGTCCTTCTGGGGCCAGTGGAGTTATGCAACATGAAGAGCTGAAAGTGACTCGGAGTCATGAAAGAAAGAAAAGAGAGAGGAGTCACTTGGTTCCTACTGTGTTAATGGTTTTGCTTTAAACAACATTTCTGTCTTCTTATTAGCAAATGCCAATCTTCAGCATACTTAACTGTGTGTGAGCACTATTGACTGTGCCTTGTGCTTGCTTAGTTGCCCTAGGTGGTTTGTCATCTCTCATCATTTTTCCTAGGTAGCAGGGATCAAAGGCATATTCCTGGCTAACAAGAAAGTGGAGGACCAAATCAAGACTTTCATCACCTACAACAAAGGGAGAGACTGGCGCTTGCTGCAGGCACCAGATTCAGATCTGAGAGGAGACCCCATACATTGTCTACTGGTCAGTGATGACAATTTTCCAAGCTGTAATTGGTGGACCCTTTAGGATTCCTTTCTCTAATGAAAAAGGAATTAAATTCAAATCAACAGGTTGTCTCCATAAGACCATAGTTAGTCCTTTAATTTGCATCAGTTATTTCTTCTTTTGTCTGATGACTGAATAACTTATCGATATCTGGTGTCACAGACTTTTCAGGCCAGAGGGATTCATTATGAAAATGGAAATGCTGGCTATGGAATTATCCCCAAATTTGAAACATTCTACAAACAGACAGCTTGGGATCAATATTATTGATTTGCATATTTATACACTTCTCATTTCAGTAGGTGCAGAGTGGCTATAAAGATATCTAAAGGTATCAATATACATAAAAATGGCAGAATAACAAAAATAGTTGCAATTAGACTACAGTGGACAAAACTATACCATGTGGAATTTTACAAACTCTAGAAATGTAACTGTAGCTGTCATCCCAGCTGAAAAACTCTTACAGTGCTTCTGAAAAATGCTTAGGCTCTGGGTTTATTTAGTATTCAAAGAAGATGAATCCCACAACTCTATGAAAGCTAGTGAAGAATATAATGTTGATCATATGGTGGTGGTGGTAGCATTTGTCCCTTTTATTAAACTCATTCTATGCTCTCTAAAAACAGAACAAAATGTGAACCATGATGCCAAGATTGGAGATTATTCCATACATTCAGCATTCATGTATTAACTTGTATTTCTGTTATTTCTTAATCCCTTTTAGCCCTTCTGTTCCTTACATTTGCATCTCCAAATCTCTGAAAACCCCTACACATCAGGCAGCATCTCAAGCAAAGAAACTGTTCCTGGACTACTTGTTGCTACAGGTAAAGAATTTGTTTTTCTTATGTTATTCTTAATCTTTTCTTACCTTTTTTACTTATCAGCCTGATAAACTGATAGATCTCCATGGACATAGGGTGTTTTTTACTGTATTTTTTACTGTATTATAGTCCAGATGTTTCATATCCTCACTTAAATAGAGTGTGCAAGGGAGTGAGTTTTGGGAAATGTGCTCTCTAGAGTGAGAGACTGGTTGTTCTGGGAATGCTTTGTAACAATACTTTCTAAACATCACCTGTTATCATAAGAGTTAGAACCTGGTTTCGAGGTGTTTTAGATATTTGATGTCTGAATGATTCACAGGATGCTACTACAGCAGATTCTGTACCATGGAGGCAGCCAGGAGTAGAGCTTGGCTGATCCAAGCTTAAATCTGATGATTTCAAGCCGGCTTTGTCAGGAACCAAATTCACACACACAAATATAACAGTGCAAATACACTATTTATTAGGAGCGTGATACATAGTACAGGACTTCAGTGAGCAAACTGGAGGCCATTAGCAAAATCCAAAACATTAAAAGCAAAGAGTTTCTCATCCCGCCTGCAAGAGACCTTGGAGTTCTGGTTTAGCCTGGCAGTGCTTATCACTACATTCCTAGGTTTGTTTATCTAATGGTCTCTGGTTCTCATACCTTGTTACAAACAAGCTACTAATTAACTCCTACTACATGTCTCATAACTAAAATATGGAGAGCTACCTGACATCCTGCCCATCCCCAAAAAAATGAACATATGGCACAGCAGTATTGAATAGGGAAAAGGGAAAGGTTGCAGGGAGTAGAAAAGAAAGGGGAAGAGGGGAGACAACAATCAGAATGAAAATGCAAAATGCAGTAGTTAAACATGGAGTGTTGAAACTCGTGAAGCAGGAACAGCAGGTCGAGTAGGTGGGTTACTCTCTGAAGAAGAATTGAAAGGAGCTGGTTTCAGTAAGCTGGAATGAAAAACAGGGTGAACAAGTTTGTAAGTATCAGGCAAAGAAAGTTCAAAGGTGACATCATTAATGGCATGTTTGACTGGGAAAGGATGAAGGTATTTGGGGGAGAGTGTTTTGGAGGGGCCATTGGAGGAAATGTTTTTGGAGGAGAGGTAAACAAGACCCCCAGGTTGGTATGTAGGATTGTGTTGTTGTTTTCAGTCAGCAAAACATTTGGGAGAAGCTTTTGAAGCTTCAAGAGAGTAATGTACAGAATCCCAAGTAGAAGATATTTTTGTAATCCAAGAGGTGAGCGAGGCAGGTTGAGTTGTAGAGAAGGTGGTGGGGAGTGAAGGAAAGGGTTTTGGGGTGCTGCCGAGGACAACTTCAAATTGAATTTTGCCAGTGGAGGAGTGTAGAGCAGAGGGTTTTTTTTAGTTTTAGTCTGGAGTTGCTTTTTTAGTTTTGGGGATAGGCCAGTTTAAGATGGTGTCAATTTTGGCAGGGTCCATGTTTAGGGTATTCTGGCAAATACAGTACCCTAAGTAATCAAAAGTCTGAGTGTGAAATTTGCATCTTGATTGTTTAACAACAAGTTCATTGTCTGTGAGTCTTTGCAGCACAGTATGTACGAGTTCAGTGTGTTGTTCAAGGGTTTCTGAATACATCAAAATGTCATCTAGGTTAACAACAACACCTTTGTAGAGGAGATCTTGTAATACAGAACTGAGGGACATTTGGAAGCCTGTGGGACCAGTTTGTAATCCAAAAGAGAGAACTGTCCATTGGTAGTTTCCCAGTGGGGTTGAGAAAGGAGTCAACCATTCACTTTCAGAATCCATGCGCATTCTGTGGAAAGCCTCCTTGAGGTCTAATTTTGTAAAAAAATTGCCTTTAACCAATTGATTTAAGATATCTTTAGTTAAAGGAATCAGATAAATCTTAGGCAACACTGCCTGATTGATTAAATTATAGTTCACGATAAGCCTTGGTTGTCCTCCATCCTTTTTATTGTGGAAAAATATTGGACTGGTGGTAGGAGCAGATGAGGGTTTAATAAATACACATTGTAAATTCTTGTTCAGGAATCTTTTTAGAGCATCTAGTTCTTGGTTGTTCATTGGATATATTTTGAGTTTGGGAATTTTAGCTCCATCTATTAATCTGAGTTTGCAATCAAAGTCTTTGTGTGGGGGCAGTTTGTCTGCTTCGTGGTCTTCAAAAGCTTTCTGCAGGTCTCGGTACTCTAATGGAATTTTCTGCAACTCCTCAGGACTCAAAGTGAGTGCCGAGTCAGGGGGCTTTTGTACGGGCAATAGATTTACATCATAGTCATGCTTGAGTAAGCCTTGTGTCCAGTCAATTTGGAGATTGTGTTTTTTTAGCCAGTTGTACCCAATGACTACTTGAAACCCAATTTTGATGGGCACTAGGAAACATAATTGCCCCTGATAGCTTCCCACTTGAACAGGGATAGGTTTAGTCCTTTCTCATACAAGGCCTCCTGCCATGGGTGAGCTGTCCATTTGAGATAACTTGACAGCCTTTTTTAGGGGTTCAAACTTTACTGCAAGTTCTTTTACCACAGCAGGATTCAATAAACTAGTTGTGCAGCCTGAGTCAACTAAGGACCTGTAATTTCCCATCATTTCCTTGTAAGGTTACTGTAACATATACATGATGAGTTTTGGTGGTACTTACATTCACGGACTCGTTGGGGTCCCAATCATTGCTGTCCAAGTTCCATCACAAGTTCCAGCAGCAGTTCCGGAGGCAGGACGTTTGGTTGTCGGCTTCGGGGTGTCAGCTTTGTGGGATACAGGTTGGATGGTGACTTTTCTTCAGTGGGTTTCTTTGATCCCTGGCATTAACTTGTAATGTGGCCTTTTCCCCCACATTGGAAACAGGTGCTTCTTTGAGTTGCTTTTTCTTTTCCTCGCTTTTCAGGTAAGTGGTTTTTTGCAGTCCTGGGGTTCGGCGACTGCTTTCCTGCACTTGCCTTTGCCGGGAAAGCTGGACACTCTCCATGATGCTTTCCACTTCTCCGGCTAGTTTCATCCATCCCAGGAGACTGGCAGGATCCCCTTGGGTCAAGCAGCAATCTAAAATGATGAGATTTAATCTGTCTCAAAAAAATTGCTTGAGAATGTCATCTTTCCATTCCGGAACCTTAGTGGCTAACTTCCTGAATTCTGTGCGTATTCGCCAACAGTTCTTTTTCCTTGGTGCAGTTTTTTCAGTTGGTATCTGGCTTGTTCTTGAAAGAAAGGATCCTCAAACCTTTCTCTAAGTCGATGCATGAACAGCTGCAGGTCGGCTGTTTCCTCAGCTCATGAGTCGAACAGGCTGGCGACCCACTCCACTGCTTCTCCTTTAAGGTGCTGGCTCAGGTATCTGATTCTGGCGGCATCATCAGGGAAACTGTTCCCGTAGTTGATCATATTAGAGGCCATGTTGAGAAAGAATGTCAGAGTGGCTCCATCACCATCTTAAGTGGTCTTCAACTCTCAGAAAAACCGGGGCCCCACTTGCGGAACTGGTATCCCGGGAGGTGCAGGTGCTGCAGCCACTGGAGCAGCTGCCGCTGCTGGAACCTGGGGTGGCACTCATCCAACTTGAGGCACCAGGACTCTCCAGTCGTGTAGCTGAGCTCTTAGTTTGGCAATTTTTTCTTGCTGCTTTTCCACTTCTTCTTCTCTGGCTAGTTGTTCCATTGTGCTGGTCTTGACAATGGATGTGTCCCATCTTGTAACCTGGCAACGCTGGTGCTGAGCAGTTTCTGTTCTCTCTCCCCAGGCCCAGGTTTGGCCTCCAGTCGGGGTGGATGGAGGAATTGAAGGTCATGTCTTGGGTTTAGCATCAGGAGCCTGGCTGGGGACCATCTTGTCTCTTTCGGTGATTTCCTCGCCTGGAGCTTCGACGGCTCCACTGGATGCTCCCTTGTCTTCAGGATCTTTTTCACTTATTTGATACATGTTGTTATTATTTTATGCAAGAGTTCACTCACTCTGTCAGGAACCAAATTCACACACACAAATATAACAGTGCAAATAAACTATTTATTAGGAGCGTAATACATAGTACGGAACTTCAGTGAGCAAACTGGAGGCAATTAGCAAAATCCAAAACATTAAAAGCAAAGAGTTTCTCATCCCACCTGCAAGAGACCTTGGAGTTCTGGTTTAATGTGGCAGTGCTTATCACTACGTTCCTAAGTTTGTTTATCTAACGGTCTCTGGTTCTCATACCTTGTTACAAGCAAGCTACTAATTATCTCCTACTACATGTCCCATACCTAAAATATGGAGGGCTACCTGACAGGCTTGGATCATTGCTGATGCACTTTCTGTTCACTTCTGAAGCTGTGAGCTTATTTCTGCATTCTGTGATATTGCATGTGTTGGGTCAATACCAATAGGTCATCTTAGTGAGAGTGACTCCAAGGGGGAGGAGTTTGTTTGGCTTTATGTCATGCATCTGGCTTTCAATAGAATTGGAGAATTGTCAGGCAGTATGAGATGGATGTAGGAAGTCATTCCAGAAGGTGGCCCAGGGGAATTTCTGTTTGACCTGATGACACTTGTACCCTGGGATCACAGAGGGTTCCATTCTATCTACCATGTTTTTCAACATCTATATGCAACTATTGGAGAACATCATCCAAGGTTTTGGAGTGAGGTGTTACCAGTACAGTAAAGTTATACTGATTTATCTTTTCCATTTGAGTCAGGCAAGTTTATGCAGAAGCTGAATTGGTGCCTGGATTTGGTAAGCACCTGTATGATGAGCCATAAACTGAAGTCAAATTCTGACAAGATGGTTACATTTTGCATAGTTGTTTCCTGGGTCTGTGGAACTGATGCTCAACCTGTTTTTGCACAAGAACAAGTTTGTGGCTTTAAGTTTGACTTTAGGGGCACAGCGTACCTTAAACTAGCTTTTGTTGGTATACCAGCTGCAACTTTACCCAGCTGGAGCTGGTATATCTTTAGGCAGATTAAGAAATCCTTGCAAATACTATGAATATGGTAGCAAGATGTGGGAGTATAACCATGTGATCACTTCTTCACCTCCTAACATAGGTCACTACCTTCAGATGCAATAGAGGATGTTGTACCATTGCCACTGTGGAAAAGACATTCAACACCCATTACATTCAGTTATTTTGTATGGAATTGGATATGGTGTCATCTTGTTCTTTGTTTCACAATGATTTTTTTTTTAAATGCCTCAATCCTGGTTCTTTATTAGACAGTGTGAATTACTATGTTATGTATGATGCTGGCTTTGAAAATGTCTTAGATGCTTCATCTACAGAAAAATATGGCTGCCAGAATTGTAATTTGTACAGCCAAGCTTGTTCACATTATGCCAGCTTTAAAAGAATGCTCTATTTGCTTCTAAATGGCTCAAGGCCCAAGTGTCTGAAGGAGTACCATTCCCATACCAGCCTGCCAGTTGTCTTCCCCTGAACCTCTTCTTAGAGTGCCTTATCAAAATTATACTACACGACAACATAAGGAACAACAACAGACTTTATACTCATGCCCTTCTCCCCCAGTTAAGAAGGTAATGCGGATGCCTGCACTTCCTTTTCTTTGCTAGCTTGAAACATTTTAATTTTTTTTTCTGGCATTTTAATTCAAGAAAGACTTGCTGTGTATTTTTAGTTACTGCCTCATTGTTCATTTCTACTGTAATGTTAATGTATTATGATACGTTTCCTGTTCATTGCTGTGGAAGCTAATGAATGAAGGATAGTATGCAAATGTTTTAAGTAAATAAACTAGTAAATATAGGAATCTATGTGTCTAAATTAAAGGCCAAAATAAAGTCACAATGATAGTATTGTGTCAGTTTTATATGTGATTCACATTGATATGTTAATAAGAAATATTTGGAAATGTTTTTATTTAAAATGTATACTATACAATTTAAGCATATTGTGGTGTGGAGAAAGTAAGTGGTTCAAGCGGTTCATTCTAATACCGTGCTTACAGGTGCAATCCTGTTATAATTGTCTGGTATAATATGGTGGGCACATAAGGTTGTATTTAATTATTATGCAACATATAGCTGATGTTGGAAAGAATAATGTGACTCCAGTCACTGACAAACAGAAATTCCTGCAAAAGTGAAGTATAAGAGAAACTTAATTTGCATAAAACAATAGTAACCTTCTATATTTTAAGGTGGAGATAGTATTAAGAAAACAGTAATGGAGGACTAAATAAAGAAAAAGACCCCATTGCTGGTCTGCAGTTTTTCCCCAAATGGTCATTCAGCACCCCCCTCACCCCAAATGACCAGAGGAAATTAGATTTCTGAAATCTCTCAGCTCCTGAAATTTGAGAGTGACATTTCTCTTGCTAAGTTATACCTACATCAATGATTATAAATAGCTCTCATAAGATTTCAGCTGAAAGAGATAGTAGTGGTAGCCAGTCCTTTTTCTATCTCTCCGCTTCACCATCTTTCTATCCATGCTTGGTCTGTGTGAGACCTTTGCATGCTATCACTGTGCTATTTCTGGTGTCAGAGGCAATTGCCTGTGAAATAGCATTGATCCATGCTGCTGTGCTTCACAGTAAAACCTTCATCCAATCCTACACACTTATTTGCTGCTGGTTTGGCCTATTGGCCCATGAACCAGCTTCTCTTCAAAACTCTCTAAATTCCAGCCTCATATTAAAACAGGGAGGTAGTATCTTGGGAAAGAGATGGGTAGGCTCAGTTATAAGACGCTGAAAACAACCTTGGTAAGTATGCATGTGCATGGAATAACGCTATATACTGAACTGGGATGTTTTAGACAGACTGTTGCAAATTTGGCTCTTCTCTGGATTGTCATGGTTGCTGTAAGAGGCAATCAGTCCTGCTTCCTTAATGCCTGTGAAATTATAGAAAGTGGGAAGAAAATACAGTCACAATTGGATCTCTAGCTGGTATACAGTGACACAGTTCCTTTGAAGCATTGCCATTTTATGCCCTGCTGAATCTAAAGTTGATTGCTATGGAATAATGTGTGCTTATCCTTAAGTATTAGTTCATTCAAGCTTTCCAGTATAGTGGTTTGCTGCTGGGAATTTTTAATTCCAATTCAGGCCACCCTAGAGCAACTGGCAGCAACTTTTTTTAATGTGGGTACAATGCTCATGGGTCGTTTCTGTACTTTAGCCCTTCATGGAGATGCTGTCAAAGAATTAGTTGTAGAGGCACATCCAACAGTAGCTTAATAGCTGGCACTCATAATTCATTGGTTGTTTTTCCCAGCCAGAAGAAAACTTGAGAACACTTCACCCCCAGTGCATTGATGTTCTCTACTTGTTGGTGAAATCTGTCTTTAGCAGATCGTAGGATTCTAATGACAGCCTGTTATAATGTTACATGCCAGAAGTGCCCAGCCCCTGGTAATTAATCTGACAGCCATCACAGCCCCTTTATGTCTGCAGCTGCCTGTTCACAGTAGGTACCCTCATCAGGATACCCATGCTTATTCAGCCTTATGAACAGCTCCCACAATGCTTAGCTTGGTGGGAGCTGTCCAATATAACAAAAAAGCTTGTTGAATGGCTGTCACTTTGGATAACTTGCGTGTAGAACATGGAAGATGTTCTGTAATTATGTCAGGAAGCTGGCATACTCCTCATCACAAAAATTTATTGTGACTTCTTCTAGCTGCTAAAATGGTGACCCAAAACAAAACATAAATTCTATACTGTCTAACATTCAGACCTAAGAGTGGACAAGAACCTTGGATTACCCTGGAGGCAGACTGAAAGCTAGGAGTCTGATAGTGCACAGAAAGAGAACCTGGTGGTCTCTCACAATGATAGGTTGCTTGAACTGAAAGAAGAAAGTGGGTTGGGCAGCTGCCATCAGATGTCTTGTTTGCACTGGCTTCCCAAGTCAGCAGAATTAAAGGCTGTGTGCGCGTGTGCTAGCTGGAATTGTTAGTAGTTCTCCTATCCATCTAGTAATGATCCCAGTGTCATGGTGGAGCAACATGTCTGTGTCTGAATTTCAAGGCTTTCAGTTCAAGCCGTAGGCCACCTGGTATAATCAGGAAGTACAGTACCTGTCCTGATAGGAAAAAGTAGCCCATCTGATCTCAGCTAAAATCCTTTCTGGATCATTGAAACAACCATTCCTTCACGTACCAGTTCTTTCATTCTGTTCTTCATATGCGGGGAAGATAAGCTTCAGCAAGAAGACCTTGGCTGCCATATACAGAGGAAATATAAATGATGGTTCTGGGCAAACGTGGGGATTTTTACAGGGTTCAGTTAAGTATGTTCAGAACGCACATTCCAGCTTGGTTTCTAGTCTGCTCTGGAGAAGACTAGATCTTCTTTGTTTCTTGAAGAGAATTATGGTCCTGAGTAGGATCAGAATTTCTCTGCAAGAAATTCTTTTTAACAGATAAAATACATAGATGGCAAAGTTTTAGCCTATTTGTATAATAGGTTATTGGTATAATAGTAATGATCATACATAGTACTGAAATTTTTTGAAAATGACTGGGATTGCAGGAAAGATAAAGCAGAAGTGTGGTTCTTGCTGTCTGGGCAAAAAACACATGGTTGTGGAGAGGATATTACAACTCACTAGAACAACACATTGAGACATCAAATATGTGTTGTTGCAACAGGATGGGCAGCTGTGGCAGATCAAGAGGCCAGTTTTCTGCTGCTGGTGCCATTCAGCAACCTCATGCACTGACAAAAATGCCAAAGAACAGAAGCAACAAAATGGAAATGGCCAGATTTACCTGAAAATAGTTATTTCAGTGTTACTTAAAAGGTGAATTGCACTCTTGGAGGTTTTCAATAAAGGCAAGTCACTTTGGAGGGAGCAGGAAAAGGACAGTGTGGAGATTCTGAATAGGTGAGAGCTGTGAAAACAGACTTGGGGTGCATGTACCCTTACAGCTGCACCTGGTCCATCCTGTGATATATATAGATGAGATTCAATCGCCTAAATTTTTTTAGGATATGGTCATATTTTACTACTAGAAACATAAATGTCTATTTCCAGGTTAGAAATCAAATATAACAGAATCAAAGAATCTTAGAATTGGAAGGGTTGATAATGACCATCTAGTCCAACCTGCTGCCATGCAGGAATGCACAACTAAAGCACTCTTGAAATATGCCCATCCAGCCACTGTTTAAAGACAGCCAAAGATGGAGACTCCACTGCCCCATGAGACAATCTGTTCCACTATTGAGGAGCTCTTATGGTAAAAAGGCTCTTCGTAATGTTTATGTGGAATCTCCTTTCTTGGAATCTGAATCCCTTGGTTTGTGTTCTAATCTCTGGGGCAGCAGAAACCAAGCTTGTGCCATCTTGTGCGTGACATACCTTCAGACATTTAAAGATAGCCATCGTGTCATTTCTTGATCTAAACATGTCTAGCTCCCTCAGGCATTCCTTCTAAGGCTTGGTTTCCAGTCTCTTGATCATCTTGAGCCAGGTTCTGATTTTCCAATATTATAACTTGGACTGACAATGGCAAGGCTTGGATTTTGGAAACATAATAGCCTTATGGACTGGGTATAAATGCCACATTCATTAAGATCTCGTAGTTCCTTGAAGCCTGTTTATATGTGCAGAAGGCATGTTGCTCAAGCAAGAGACTGATGCTGCAGGAGGGCCATAGTTCAATGGTACAGCCAGTGGCAGTGGGTGAGTCTGATGCCCATGGGTGGTGTGTCAGTTCTGGACTGTAGCCCAAACTTTAGTGGAGCTATGTAAACTGTTGCAACTGCCCAGGAGAAATAGGGCTCAGCATATTGCATAGTTCTGTTAAAGTTCAGAACAGAACTTGAAATGGAATTACCACCCCTACAGACATCAAAACCACCTATTGCCTCTGGAGAGAAAGCTTGATTTGTGTGCAGAATGTCCCAGGTGCTGTCCTTGACATTTTACAGGAAGTGAAAGATCCCACCTGAAACCCCAGATGCTGCCAAATACTGAGCTAGACGAACTACTGATTCCAATAAGCATATGGAATTTTCCTACATTTTTGTGACGTGCCCCATAATCACTGAGGTTTCTCATAGATGCCATCTGATACAGTATGATCATTTCTATACCTCTAACAGTGTCAGAGCAGCCTCAGATTTGCTGCTTTGTATGAATCACAACCCCTTCAGCTCAGGTTTTATTTTCAGAAACATAAACACCATTAGAAGTTGGCAAGCTGTATTCTTTACTCACTCGTAGGAATGTGTCAAGTTGCATCTGGGCTTTCATTTTTCATTTTCAAACATTAAATGTCAGGAGCTCAATTAACATTTTCATTAGTGTGTATTTATTTTGTTCTTCTTGAAGCTACAGAAGTTTGGGACTGATTCTTCCTTTCCTGTTATTCTTTAAAGTAAAACATAACACAACAAACTAGTTTTACGGGAGAAAATAAATATCTGCTTCAGAGGTGGACACCCCTGTAGGGCGTGCAAGTTAGGAAACTATAGACATGGTATCAGTTATTTCACTTCTAAGTCATTGCTTGCTCTAGAGATTTAAAATCAGATATGTCCTAAATGAACTTGATAAAACTGCCTTTTGGAGGTTATGGGATAATGAAGTTCACTTATGGGCAAACAGGTGTATATTTCACAAAGTCCACTTTTGTTTTTTGTCATGACAAATGACACAGTAATATCATGTAAGACCAAACTGGCCTCTCATCCTTTAAAGTTCTACCCTGAAAAGTTGTGGGGATAATCAGTGCCACTTGAGGATTCACATAATGTTGTTTCCTGTCTCACAGCTATATCCACTGGTGCTAAAATGAGTCTTGCCACCAAATATAAAAATGTTGATACAGTTTAAGATACTTTAACTGATGTCAGCACTGAATTTTCACACCAGATTGATTAACATCAGCTAACTAAATCAAGGATACAGAATAGGTATAACTTCTTTTCTCCACAGTTTGAATAGGTTTGAGATTAGGTAATGGATTTATTGAGACTCCCCAATCTATATTTCAGTGGAAGGAGCATGTGAGCAACTGTGCTTAGTAGATTTCACCCTATTTGCCTTCTAGGTAGTGTTAGGGAAGTTATATATAGTTGTGGAATTGTAACGTAAAATCAGGGTGTGGGATGCAATAGTTGAGGGGATAAAGAAGGAAATGTAACTCAGAATGCCCTTATTTTTATTGTTGCCCAACCCTGAAATAACAAGATCAGACACATGACATACATTCTTTGACCTAGTTAATCTCCATTGAATTCACTTGAGATGGGGAGGAACCTGATCTGGGACCAGCCGAGACCAGGTGTCATTCCCCATGACCACCTTCTTGGCCTTCCTTTGGGCAGCACATCTGAGCCTCAAGGGCAAGCCATTCATTCTGAATTGCTCCCTGGGTGCCCTTGATTGGAGAGCCAATCCAGTAGGCTTCAACTGAAGTACCAGGACCCCTCATGCAAGAGCTCATGTTCTGGGTAAATCTCAAGGGTAGCCTTTTTCCCTACCTCCTGAGTCTCAGAACCTTAAAAATAGGTTACAGAGTGTTACCCTACACTCAAATGGGGGGTCAAAGGTGTACACTAGAGACTTATCTCCTCCCCTGCCACCTACCAGGTGACACCCTGTTTATTGACACCACCTGAGCCAGTTGCTCGATTCCCTTTGACACAGTGTGAGGTAGGCTCACTGAAGAGGGGGAGAAAAATTCCTACCCAGCCCCAGATCACTCTCATACTACACTGAGGGTGGGAGGGTAGACCATGCAGTGCTGAACCAAATGAGGCCACATGGAGGACAAGTGGTCTTACATAGCCACTTGCTCACCCTCATCACATGATGTATCCTGGCGATCATGCCAGTAGCATCCTGGTCTTTTCCAGGAAAGGCACCAAATACTACCCTCTCCCTCAGAGGGTCCAGGTACATATTACATTTGGGAAACAGCAAGTTCTCAGCATATGTTAAACATGCAGGAACATGATATTTTGTGCTTGGTGCTATGTCGTTTTTAGGGTGCTCTCCCAAGACATTTTGCTGTCTGAGACAAGAAAGCAGATGGCACCATTCTAGATAGTTATTATATCAGGGACTAGACATAGCTCTAGATCTCTCACTTTGACAGAGGACTGGAAAAAAATAAACCTTTCTTGTCCTTTCTGAGTCCACAGTTCTTGGATTCATCCAGGTCAGGGTAGGTAATACCAGAAGTTATTTTGGTTAATTGACTTTGACATGTCTGTCAGCAAGTTTCAGAAGAATTTCTTCTTCTCCCTAGCAATCAAAGAGTATAACAATAATATATTAAAATATATTAAAATAACTAATAATTAGCTGCCATTTGATGGCACACCAAATCTTCTGCCTGAAGCAGTTGCCTTACTCTGCCCAAAATTAAGGCCTTCCTATATAATTGTAGGGATCAATTATGTTGACTGAGTGCCTCTAAGATCTGGAAAAACATGGTACAAAATTAGATGTGTCCTAAAGGGACTTAATAATGTGTGTTTCAAATGAGTTGGAGGGGATTTTATTGGTTCTGTTTGTGTTGCTTGTTCTCACCTTCTGAATTTGTGTAAGAATATAAATGGGAAACAGGGAATAATTAACTTCTCAGCGTCCAACAACTATTTCAATTACATGAGCACTGCTCACATACCGTAAATGCAAATTAGTTGGCTCAAGTTAGTTTTTTTTTTAAAAAAAAAGCGTTATCAAGTTTAAATTTTTGCTTATGTGCATGCTATTTATGACTTCATATGCTATCCTAACAATTAAATGTTAACAAAACCCTAAAGAAAATAACCCTAATTAAATGGATGGAAAAAACTCACTTGTTTCCTTTTGCAGGAACCTTTGTCCTTTTATATATTTGTGTAATGCACGTCAATCACAATATGACCTTGTGTAAACACAAATTCATGCACTCTTGTCTTTCAGTCATTAGTTACATATGTTTGAAGGTTTTCTTCACTCAGTCATTTTTTTCTCCACAGTGAAGTACTCAGTGTATTGCTTTCAGGAGCTGACTTTGCATGGGTGAAAATACTCTTCTCCTTGAACTATACAGGGATTTATTTTATATCTACTTCTTTTTCAGGCAATGTGGGTCCAGAATTATCATATACTGAAATTGGCATGTTTGTTTCTTCTGATGGTGGAAATTCCTGGAGGCAGGTAAGTCTTGTAGAACTGGCAAGTTCAAGGAATGCCTGGGTTTTCTCCAAACAGTTACCACATGTTTGATGAATCTTTGGAGAACTAGACAATTCATGCTGCCCTTTTCATGTCTGCAGATCTTTGAGGAAGAATACAGTGTGTGGTTCCTTGATTGGGGTGGAGCACTTGTAGCCATGAAACATACATCGATGCCCATTCGTCATGTGCGGTAAGGAAGTCTTCTTCAAGGAGAAGTTGCTGCTTTCCAAATTCTGTAAAGGTTACCTCTACAACTCACAGAATTTTCCTGCCACTGGCCATGCTGTCCAGAGCATTTGAGGAGATGTAATGCAAAAAAAGTAACACTTCAAACCCCTGCTACTTCTGTTGGCTGACTGAGGCCATTTCCACATTAGACTGTTATAGTGGTATTATTCCACTTTCAACATCCTATGGAATCCTGGAGTTTGCAGTTTAGGAAGGAGAATTCTCACCCAGAGAGCTCTTTGACCTCAGTAAACTAGAAAATCCAGATTTCCACAGGATGTTGAAAGTGAAATAATAGTACTATAACAGTGTAGTCTAGAAATGGCCAAAGACTTGCATGCCTCTTATTGTTGAATAATATGTTTAGACAATGCAGGCAGTTTCTCTTTTGCACTGGTATAGCTGTTCCATATCTGATAAATATCATCAGATGTAACCAACATAGTCCCAAATCAAGTCCATGACAGGATGTCTGGAAATGATTTTGTAACTTGTGAGAGAAGGAACTAGAACAGAAGATCAGCTGGTCATTAAGCATCCTTAATAAATTTTCTAGGAAACAATTGTTTGTGCATTTTATACACTGCCCTTTAGGAAAGGGTTCCAAGATAAAAATGAGTAAAATCAGTAAAAAATGATAAAGCAATAACATGTATTTAAAGACCCATTTAAAACCGAACATTGACAAAGAGAATCACTGCAGCCATAAAATTCAGCAATGCTGTTAAAGCTGTCATTGAAAAAAGCTCGCATGAAATAGTAGAATGTGCAAATAAGAATATTTTCATGCAGTGCCAGAAGGACATCACAACTTGTGCCAGGCAAACTTTCCTGGGAAGGGGATTCCAAAAGTGAGATACCACAACCCCTCAAAAATGTTATTTGATGGTCACTTGCCTGATCTCATTAGCAGCCTGCTATTTTCACAATATATTGGTGAGCAATTCTTCCTGATACGTCTAAGTGCATATGTGTGTTCCTCTGCCTGTCTCTCCTTGATAATTTAGAACTGTTATCTTTTGGCTTAGAGAACATGTGCCTCATTCTAAATTCTTATAAACACAATATTCAAAAGCCATCCTTCTTCCCTGGAAATGCCAACACTTGCCTGCAGAAAAAAGGGCCTTTTGGGGGAAAAAAAATAGAGAAAGGATGCTATGGCTATCTTATTATTTTATCTATTCATTAAAATATTTATATTGAACATTTTGAAACAATGGAGACCTGCAAGGCATCTAGTAGAACTAAAATCCAAATGCATACTAAAACAACGAAAGCACAGTGCAACCAACAATGCCAAAAGCAACTCCTGTGCATTAAACTAATTAATTAATTAATTAAGTAGATTTTTATTCACCCTTCAACAGTTCCCCAGGGCATATTACAAACATTGCACAGAACCAAATTAAAACAGAAATAAGCCCTACTGTGTTGCCTGTACTTATTCACAAGCAGGTTTATATTGTAACCTTAACAAGTCTGTAGTTTGAACATTCTGGCAGTTGTTGTTCAAAAAGTAAGTTTTCCATGCTCTGAGAAGCAACTATACCTCCTGTGTATACCTTTGGATGCCAGAAAGTCCCAGGTTTCATCTCCAGAAGTCTTAGGAAGGACTGATAATGTCCTTTGCCCTAAAACCTGGAGAACATCCTCTGCAAAGCGTGTACCAGTTGGAGTAAACATTAGTAAGTTAGATGGGTCAATAGGCTGACTTGGAATTTCTATCTATCTATCTATCTATCTATCTATCTATCTATCTATCTATCTATCTATCTATTTATTTATTTCCTGCCCTTTTGCCAGTTTGGGACTCAAAGCAGCTTACAACAATTTGTGTTTTTTTTTAAACCACATAGTTAAAATTCCAAAGATACAAAAGTTAAAAAGAGATTAAACAATAAAAACAACAATGCCAAAAGCAATTTGCATGCAACAAAATCCTATGCCATTAAACATATACACACTGTCACATGAGCACAACAATTAGGATAATCCAACATGTTGTTTAGGTAGAACAGACCTTATGCCCTCAATCATCAAATGCCTGTCAATAAAAAAAATCTTTACCTGTCTGCAAAAAGAAAGTAGGGAGAGTGCCAGTCTAACATCTCTGGAAAGGGAGTTCCAGAAACTTGTGGCAGCCACTGAGAAGGCCCTCTCCTGTGTTCCCATGAGAAGTGCCTGTGAAGGTGGTGGGACAGAGTGAAGAGATTCCTCAGAATATTTCAAAGCACAGGCTGGTTCATAAGGGAGAATACAGCAGCTTTCATATTTTCCCAGTTATGCTATTTCTCTTTGTTTAATGTTGTATGAAAAAAAAAATTCTCAAAAAATCTTCATCCACAGCACTGAACTGGAATTTCCATTGGCACTTATTAGTTAGCCCTGTAAATGCACTGGATGTTGATCATCTTGTAATGGGTTGACCTGCTCTAGCTTCTGAAGCTGTTAATGGAAAAAAATTACAGGGAAACAGCTTTCAGGAACTGACATCCAAAACACCCTGTGTGTGTAAATCAAAATAATCCTGCAGATGGACATGTGTGACTTTCTATACAATGTAAGCCATTATGGCTTTCAGTCAAATAATAATGGAGTTCTATAGTGATTTTAATCTGCAGCTATCCCCTGTACTTGAATAATTATTCAGCAGTGGCGTTAGACTGATAACTCTAGATGCTAATAAAGTGAACCCTGAAAGTTCTCCTTTTCACATTGTAACATTCATAGTGATTTCACATACTTCAAAGGTTAAGGCTTGTCATTTGTCAATGTCATCAGCACATACCTGTTGGATACCTTTTATTGTTAAATACACTTGAGCAATTTGGTGTTTGCAAATTTCTGCATGAATTTACTCATTTGAACCTCTCAAACTAATATGTGGATCAGAATTGAATTATCTACTCAGTTTTGCACTTTTTAATCAGCAGTCAGTGGGAAGAGTTTCTCCTACCACCACAAATAATTCACAATGCAACAGGTATTGGAACAAATAAGGCCATTACTTTTGCTGATTACAGCTGCATAAACTAGGGCTCAGTATGAGTCCAAGATCTAGTTACTGGACAACACAGCTGTCAACTGATAGAAATACACACACCTATCCCACCTGCTGGGTCCAGCAGAGATGACAGAATGGAATGCCATATAGGTGGATGTCATTGTGTAGCTCCTGTACCACCTGGCGAGTGGCATAAAGCCTCCTGCCCCCAAGCTGGGTGACGATTCACTTTTTGTGCCCAAAGTCCCTTTATGATGTCTCCCAACTGCCTGTGACAGGACCTGTCTGTCCTTCTCTAACAGAATTGGAAGCTTAACACCCCGGGGGTGGACCTGAGTGAAATCTTCCCCCAGGCCTGCTCAAGTCTTTCCCCTGGCAACAAGGTGGACCGTGATTTGCTACCTTTTCTCAGGCACATTCCGAAGTGCATGAACCTTGCAAAGGCTCCTACTCTGGACTCATCCAGTCCATACCACATTGCATTACCTGGGGAAGCAATCATCTTTAATAATTGCAAAACTCTCTCTCCAGTAAGTTAGGGAAACACAGTTTTCCAGTTGTTGTATCTAGTTCTTAACATAGATTTTGAACTGGAATGCTTATTACTTATTAATATGTGATTTGAATGGGTATTTTGAGTTAAAAATACATAAATTCATTAAAAATAGAATGGGTTAAAATCTGGATTAAAAATGTACAAAGGTAATAGATTAAGCCATCCCTAATTCTGGGGTCTTTTACTAGAGCAACGTAGGCCCTCCCAATGTGTTGAACTACAGCTATCCTCATCATGTCCAGCCAACAGTAGCACTGGTCTTGCTGTCTGGGGAGAATAGGAGCTGCAAGTCAATATTTCAAGGGTACCATTTTGCGAAAGGTTTAACTAAACCAAAGAGTCTTTTGGAGGCAATTCTCTAGTCGAAGGTTTGTTTCAAGACAACCAAGTCACTAGGTGAATAACAAAATATTTGAAAGGACTGTCCCTTATATGGTGGAGTACAACCAGTTTTGTGCCTTTGAACTAGGGAAGTAATTAATGTTTGCAAATTTTCTAATCCTTGATAAGAAGAGACATCTGGACATGTGTCAACATAGTACAAAAGTTTACGTTGATTGATCACATTTTGGGCCTTTTCCAAAAGTAAATTTTTGTTGGGCAAAAAAAACTAAACAAAAACAAACTTTTCCAGCAAAAATGTATTGAATTTATACAAAATTCAGGTTTTTTTGTGCAAACAAAACACTTGTGCAAGAAAAAGGAATATTAAAATTATATATATATGTGTGTGTGTGTGTGTGTGTGTGTGTGTGTATATATATATAAATTACAAGTGAAATTACAAGACAAGGAACATTCTTTTTTGTGAATGTTTCTGTAATTTGGACACACAATTTCTGCAAAAATATTCTGTTTTTCCCCTGAAAACAAGCCAAACAAACATAGTGAGCACAAAAAGACAGCTTAAGTGATGAAAATATACACATACACACAAAAAACCCCATGCAGTGTTACTGATCTGTAAAACTACATGCAGCAGGCAGCTGCTATCATAAGTTGTACAAAAACCATTCTTGTGATTCATGACAAAGAAATTGTTCATGCAAATGTGAACATTCTTGTTGAGAGTGCCAGAAAATATCATGCTTTCACATCGATGAAGAGAAAGTTGTTAAGAGTTTCTCCTTTCCACTTGTGAGAATTAGACAAATCATCCATTTATATTTATATTCTGATAAGGGAGAAGTTGTGTTTGTGTGTGTGTGTGCGTGTGTGTGTGAGAGAGAGAGAGGGGGGGAGAATTGCCATCCCTATTAAACTTGGGCGGAAGCAGACTCACCCAAATAACTATCTAGTCGCTTGCCCCTCATGACCATGAAGTAGTTATGTTCCTACACAATCAGTTCTCACTGTTTTCTTAAACAAATGTGGCCCTATTTCATCCAATTCACTTGGGTATGACCTCTTTATTTGCTGCTATGCTCACAAAGAAAAACAAACCTACATGAGATTACTGCTCACAACTAGAGTAGACCCATTGAATTGACTGCTGAACAATACATCAATATTTATATAAATTCCACTGATTCAATTAGTCTATGCTGGTTGCAACTAGCAACCAGATTTAGGCTACAGACTGTAAACTGACAAATCTACCCAGGCCTAGGTGCCATGAAACTGTTGTCAAGAGTTTCAGACTTTGACTAAAGCTCTTATGTGATTACATTGAGATAATGCAGATGTTACAGAGGTTTCTGTTCTAAAACCAATAACAATTATGACAAGTTCTATTGAAAAGATTTACACCAAAGATAGCTAGTAGGATAGCTAGAGTAAAATTTGTATATAGTGGCCAAACTGAAGACCCCGATAATTTGTGGCTCTTTTTTGTTTATCTCCTTTTTGATAAAACAAAGTTGTGAAAGCAGTAGTATGGAAAGAAGAGTGCTAAAGAGAGCAAAAGACTACTAAACCCTTCCCCTTCCATTTCCCCAAGAGAAAAATGTCCATACAAGAGTGAATGTGTGGGGAGCAATTTTTTCTTTCACATTGGTTTTTCACTCTAGATTGTAGCCTTCTGGAACTGGATTTGGTTTATTAAAAAAGTACATGTGATTGTATGCAGTGTGTGTACTTTTATGATGAATATGAAACAGGGTATAGTTGATTACTGCCTAGAAAGGTCATATGGAGACCTTGTTCTTCCATCAGATCTATAAGCATGCTCACAGGCTTTTGTATGGTTAAGGTTAACAGTTGCAGAAATATATACAGCACAGTGATGACAACAGTGATAAACTAATATTGCATTCATTGAAAGACTAGTATTACATTCATGCCCTAGGCAGCTGTTCTGTCCATGTTTCACTCCACTATAATAACTCTTATTTTGTGATTTTTTTTTTAAAAGCGAGGGAAGAGAAATGAACACATTGACCCTTTCTCTTTCTTTACTGTTCTGTGGATTTGGTCAGCACTTTGTTGAACCAGGACTCTGAAAGACCAGGGTTCAAATTCCTGCTCCACCGGGTGACCTTGGGCGAGTCATCCTGAGAGGAAGGCATTGACAAATTTGCCCTGAATAATTTTGCCATAAGTCAGAGTTACTCTAAGTCAGACTTGTCAACTTGACAACCCATATGTGATAATGGGGCTTCCCATTATCTAGACTTAGCAAAAAGGGGGACAGTTCCCTCTTCAGGTAAACCAAGGGTTAATAAGGTGTTGGGATTAGATTACATTTTAGTATGTGGTCAGCATCATAGGTCATGTGGGTCAGCATCATAGGTCATGTGGGTCAGCATCACAGGTCATAGGGTGAGACTTGACCAATCAAAGAGGAAAGAGGTGAGCATCTTCAGAATGCTTCCAGATGCTTCCAAGGAGAAGTTATAAAACTTCTTGCGAGAGCATGTGGCTGAGAGATAACAAAGGGATAACAAAGAAGAACAACCTAGGAACCTCATGGAGGGGGGTTCTGAGCCAGTAGCAGGCTGCAGGCCGTAGGCCCTTCCTTTAGAACATCTAAGCCTGAGAACCATCTGTGGGTACTAGACTAAAGTAGTTAGTCGCGTTAGGGACTTTTCTGTTATTTTGGAGGTTGGCTGATCTAAAGAATGTGTCTGTGCTTCCATATCTGTTCTTTTTGTAACTAAGCATGCCTGGGAGGAGGGGGCTTCCCATGTGTGGTAATTTGCCTTGTTTATTTGCATATCTTTAATAAATACTTTCTGTAAAAGACCCTGTTCTCTCCTTCCCACGCCAAGCTAGGTAGACTGGGGGAAAAGGAAGATCCTTAAGCTTAGGGATGTACATGGTTGGACAGGGTCCCGCTGTACTGTCCAAGTGTCCAGATAATTCATAATTCAGTGGGTGGTGGCAGCGAAGATGAATTAACAGCTAAAATTCATAACAGGCTGGAATATACGTCCCAGCAGCACATGGGACTTTCCAACTTCACATGGTGGCATTTTTCAGCTTCACATACTGGAATTCTACATTCCAGCATCACATGGTGGCAGCGGTGGGATGTGACATTTCCAGCCTCACACCATAAGAACAATAAAAACAATCTAGAGAAATGAACACATTCTCAATTTCTCCTCCTTTGTTGCTCTGTGGATTTTTTTCCTGTACTTTATATCAGTCTTCCTGTGAGTGAGGATTTTTTAAAAATGTAATTTAGGAATCAGAGTATGAATGGACTTCAACTTTCAGTGTACTTTTTAATCGTGTGTGTTAATAACCTGCATGGATGCATTGATAAAGAATAAGCCATTTTTGTGATATGATTTCTGATGTGCTCTTGAGCTCTGCACAGGATGGGGGAGATTTTTTTTCCATTTATATTTTGATAAGAATTTACTACATTTGTGCTCCCCAGATTGAAATGGGAGCAGAAATCATTTGTTCATTGTTTACAGTTATCAAAACTTCATGATACAGATCTTCAAAGAAGAAAATGCAAACAAAAATGTGCATATTGGAGGAGAATGTGCACAAACATGCACATTTAAGTTTTAAAAAAATTAGATGAGGCAAATCTGCTTTCAAAAATGTATATATTGAGGAAAATATGTATGTTGGGATGAATTGGATATCAATGTGCATGCGGGTTTTTTTCAAAGAACATTCCCCTTCATGTTGCGGCCTCTTACAATGGTAAAAGGATTGTAAAAGCTAGAAGCCTAAGGAAAAGATAGATTTGTCCATCTCAACTTGTTCTCAGGTAGAACAACATTTAATGAGAAATGAGACATTCATAAAATACTGCAACAAAGAATGTTAATATAGTCATATACACTATATAATCAAGATTATTTTACACAATTTTAGCAATGTGCAACAGTGGAGGGGGTGGCAACACAAATGAACTGAAGAAACCAAGAGTTGATACAAATGACGTATTCATAGTTCTCTGTTCAAATTCACAAATGTTGAACAGTGCAGTGGCCAGTATCCAAAAAGGTAGTTCTGCTAAGAAATTTATTTCTTTCACTGCGAGGGGAGGAAACTTCCTTTCTCCTCTGCAGCTCAATATATGATCTAGAGACTGGGTCCAGAAGGATGAGAAACCCTCTAAAGCAAGATTTCAGAAAGCGTGGAAATCTGTGTTGGGAACAAAAAGGAAGAAAGTTCTACCTTGGAATATTCTGTTCTGTGCTATTACTTTATATATACACCCCACGTTTTCCCCAAAGCTAGGCCTTTGCCTGTTAAGTACAGTGTTGATTCTAATCAAATGGAGGGATCTTAATGTGCTTCACAAACAAGACAGAATCACTCAGAAGTCCAAAATCCAGAGAGAACTGGGATGGGAAACATCTTTCTAGTGTAATTCTGAATTGACAAATGCAGCAGAATTTCAGATTCTTTTACGGATCAGTTTGCAACATTCATCTAAGTGTTTTATAGTGGAGTCTTTTGATATCTACATTTTCTTAATTTCAGTAGAAAAACTTTGTGCATTGCAGATGAAATGCAGTTTTAAAATAAGATCATTGAAAGAGGACTCAATCGCTGTTCTAGCCCTTTCATGGGCCAATATAAGAAAAGACAGTGGGACTTCCAAAAATAATGCAACTGCTTAAAATTGTTTAATATTAAGTTCATTGTAGGGATCCATGGGTTGGTCTACTTCCTGCTTGTATAAGTTTTGTTTGACCATTCAGAAGTCCTTGCTGTACATTTCTGTATTAATCTCCATTTTTAAAAATAAAAATAGACATTTAAAAAAATGTTTTCTCTCAGACAATGCATTCTTGAATGTACAAATCTTCAAAATGCATATTTTATCAGTCATCGTGTGTGGTATATTTAAATGTGTAAATAAATAAATAAATAAATAAAATGTAAACATCTATTATTTAAAAAAATTTCTGCCAAACTATGCATTCTTAAATGCACATTTCTCAAAAATACATATTTTATCATTCAATTTGTGTGGGATATTTAAAAAAATTGAAGGAGAATAGCTAAATTTCAAAGTACATATTAGTGTGAGAGATGCAGATTAGATTAGTTCCCATTGGAAGTCACAAAGACCAAATTCTTTAGCTATCCATGCATTCAGTGGAATCTAACCAAGGAAATGTTTGTTCAGCCAATTAAATAAATTACTTCTCTTGTAGAATTGCAGTATGTTCACACCATAGTTTTCCTGAGGTGAGCTCTGTTTGAAAAACAGTGATTGGTTTAAAGTTAGCTGAGATCTTGTTGTTGCAGCTATGCTGTGCTAGTGTTGATTCCCAGGAGATTTTAGAGGGAACTCAGGTGACCAGATAAATGGGGAAGGGCAGAATTGTGCTTGCATACCATTCATGGGGAGCAACCCTGGGGAATGTTTGTGTAAGGAGGTCTCAGATGCCTGCTTATACAAGCTGTTAAAAAGTTTAGATGCTTGCACTTGGCTGGTTCCACAAGTGTAACACTCAGAAGGATTCCTTATGTTTAATTAATTGGTTGGTTAATGTAAGAAGAATTTTATATATTGGGTTCAAAACGCACACAATCTTGAAGATTTAGCACCTCTCTGGATTAAAGAAAATCCTTCACCCCCTCAGCAAAATAAGGGACGACAGTTCACTGCACAGACTGAAGTGAAACTTTCTTTTACCAGATGCTTCAGTTTCCCCTGATCAGAACTAAGCTGCCGTTCGACACAGGCAATGCCGCCCCTCATTGACTTTGATAACTGTTCATGCTGCATTACTTCTTCAAAGCACTGCGAAGCAGAGCATTAATTAATAACAAGACAAGACTGAAAGGATTGATGCCTGTTTATAAATCCAGCTACTGTCACTCACCAGCCTAAGGAGGTGCTTAATTACCTTCAAAATGGTTCCAGTGAAACCCTTTTATGTGTATTTATCTCATCTGTTTCCATCACAGGGTGAGCTTCGATGAAGGAAGGACCTGGAATAAATATGGCTTCACATCAGCACCGCTCTTTGTGGATGGCTCCCTAGTGGAGCCAGGCATCGAAACACAGATAATGACGTAAGTTGCAGAGTTAATCAAGCTGTCTGGGGAGTCAGTGAAGATGTGCTATGTTAGCCATCCATCAAAGTGAATGTCACATTTGTTCCAGGATGTCTGTGTTGCCCTCTGGAGTCAGGAGGCTTGTATGATGACTCTTTGCTTATTCAGCAACTGCATTTCCCCCAACCCCTTGATATATTTCACACTGGTGTTGATGCAGTACAACATTCCTATGGCTGCTAGATTTAGATGGGTACACCAATAGTACATAGTACAGATATTTGCAACACTGAACAATAGGAAGCATGCCAATTCTATGATTAAACTATTACGTATACAGTACAAATAGAATGAGGTCACATTAGGGGTGGATAGAACAGTCAAAGATTCAGGGGGGAAATTTAAAAACGGGGGGATTCTTAAGTATAAGGAAACTCTGATAATGACAATTTTGCTAATGTCCCTTTCTTGTTTTATCCCCCTGAACTACATTCACACACCTCCAACACAAACTCACAGTATTTCCCAAGCATGGCCATGTAGTGACTAGCAGGAGAGCAAGGACAGGTCAGCAAGGAAGATCACCACTGACTAAGGGCCTTTCCACACTATACTTTTAAAGTACTATTATTCCATTTTCAACATCCTTTGGAATTATGTGGTTTGTGGTTTACTGAGGCCAAAGAGCTCTCTGGCTGAGAATTCTAAATGCCCCTCCCTAAACTGCAAACCCCGGGATTCCACAGGACGTTGAAAGTGGAATAATAGCACTATAACAATGTAGTGCAGAAGGGCCCTAAGTTTCAATAGCTGGCACACAATTATGATGTCATTTTTCAAGACCTCTGGAGGACCCCTGATATTTCTCAGAAGATGCCTGCCTCATGTGCCAGCTGTAATAGCCATTGATAGGTGATTCTCCTTGCATGGTTGCTCACTTGCTTGCTTCCATCTCCTCTCACTGATTATTACATGGCCATGCTAGTGAAAGGTATGAGGAAGGCATCCAAGTGATGCTCATCTGCCACCAGCTATGAGAGCCATCAACAGGTGATCCTCATCACTTAGCAGCCACCTGCCACTTCCATCAGCCACTGCATAGCTGTACTGTTGGAAGGGGACAGGGACTGACTAAAGGATTTTACCCACCCTGAGCTATAATAGTTGTGAACCTCCTCACTGTTCTTCCCTCCCACTTCTTCTACTACATGGCTGTGCTGGTGGGAAGATAAATAACTGGGGCTTATTTGTTGCTGGCTATGATAGCCATCCTCCTTGCTTGGCTGCCCCCTGCCTCCCTACTGTCAACTACATGGTCATGCCCACTAGAGAGTGGGGCTAGGTGGACAAGGCTGATCTGGCACTAACTACAATAGCTATCTCTTTGCTCAGCTGCTTGCTTAGGTATACCCCCTGCCCCTGGTCCTCTGCTGCCAGCCATGTGTCTGAAGAAGAATGGGAGAGAATGTGGTTCAGATTGCTTGCTGTGGGAACAAATAATTTAAACAAACATATCCCTAGTTTGCATTGCTAAATTGGTCTGTGTTACCATCCACATGTTGATATATAACTAAATGTTAGGAAAAGAATTATGAATTGGGCATAATCATTTTCGGGTACAATTTGAAACTTCTGATATGGAAGACAATTGTAAAAATATATCTACTAAGATATTTATTTTTATCAGAATATGGTGGGCTATGAATGTGGTACTTTTAAGGACTATGACACCTTTTGCAAATTCTGAACAATTATTGTGTCAACTTACCATTTTTATACAATTACATAAGAGGGAAGGTGAAATTGAGTGGGTTACAAATTTAACTACTTGCCTGAATAAATGAAATGAGGCATCCTGGTTTATGGTAGAAGGTTTGAGATTGCATTTAATACTAGAATTTAATTTTCACTGACTTACATTTATTTCATCCTGTTTGTCTATGATACTCCTACTGCAAAATGGAAATCTCATGTCCTGTTATCCCATCCTTAGTGCTGGTGGATATTTTCCTTCTGGCTCAAACATGAATTAAAATGTATTGAATGCTCAGGCTGAAGATTTTGAAGTCTTCAACAGTTCCCTATGACTTCAATGGAATATCAGAAGCAATCTGTTTAGTCAACACTCCTTTCTTCCTGTTATTCTCTCCTCTTTTTCAGAGCCTTTAGGCACTATGGTGGCAGCAGCAAGAAGTAGAAGCTCCCATTATTTGCAGTGGGAGATCATGGTGCCAAGAAATCGTTTCTGGTTATAAATAGATGACAGCATTGTGTGGTCAGACTAGGGATGTAATTCTTCACTAAGTTTCTTCTTGAAGGAAGCAATTAGTAATTTTAATAATTTTCTCCCAATTGCCAGAAAGTTTTCAAAAAACATAAAGTTTTTGAAACCTATTCACAACTTGGGACTTATTTTGTGCAAAATTCAGACATTGTGGTTTTACACATGCACACACACACACAGCATACACATTACTGATGCAGAAAACAGTGTACTTTATGTACAGAAAATGTTGTTTCTACTACATAAAATGTTTTTTTCTATGCAAATTAAACACCTGCAAATTTTCCACAGAATAAATTGTGCAGGAAATAATATTTCTGCAGAGAAATAAAAATGCTGTTTTCTGCACAGAGCAACCATGTGCAAAGATTCTTGTCAGCCCAGGATTCTATTTCTCAACCACATTTTTTAATATTATTTCTATCCCTAGGCCAGAAAGTACAGGCACTCATTTTCAGGTGGAATCATAGTGGAGTCACAGCAGATGGGATCACACTGGAGTCCCTTTTGAGCTGAATAAATTTATCCAACATAAATTGATGCTGTCTTATTTGAGAAGCTGAGATTTATGTTATGAATTTCCCCCCGTTACCAACCCCCCAAAAGCCAAGAAACCTCATCTTATTTCTGAACATGAAAAGAGAATTTTGACACTAAACCTCCTACCTAGATCTAGAAGAAACTTCTGGATAACCTATAGATAGTTTTCTTCTAACCAGTTTTACTGCTTTGCTGTTGCAACTGCTACATGCCCTCTTTCAAAGTCTCTCTACTGTAGGCCAGTTTAATGTCCATTTATCACTGCTTTCATTCAGTAAGTATTGGTCACAGCAGTGCTTCCAAAACCTGTATCTCTAGCGGGGAAGTGAAGCATAGAAGTTTCTAGAGGAATAGCCACACTAGTCTGTTTTAGCATCTTAAAAGCTGTCAAATATTATTAAATGTAAGTTTTCACAGGTCACTTCATTGTATATGATGAGGTAGGTGCTAGCTCATTAATACAAAATAAAATATGACACTCCTTAAGGAGTCACAATACCCTTTGTTGTGATTAAAAAAACAGCAATTGTGTGGCAACTCAGACTGTGTCAGATGTTATCTTCCTACTCTAGACACAGAAGATAAGACTGAATCTCTTGATGAATTCTTTTTTATGTATAGTTGGAATCTGATTCTGATATTCATTTGGAGATTTCCTTATACTAACCACATGTTAGGTCATAGACTGGGGATTATCAATTTTCCCATCAGAACTTTTCTAGCACAACAGGAACAAAAAGGTGTGCATTAAACTATGGAAACATTTACATTTTCTGCTCATCTCTAGTACTAAGCAACTCTCCCTAACAGCAAAAAACAAAAATATATCCTAGTACATTTTGTCAAGGCAAACAGTTTTTTTTAATGTGACAACCCATTAAGCCTTATCTTGGTTTGGCTACTTCACACCTGAAAGAATGCAGTGTGCATAGATTTCTTATTATGCTGTAAGCAACAGTGTCTTACAGTTTTGTCCACTGGATAATGATGTATCAGTGGGAGGCAGAGCTATGGTTTCACAAAGTGATGGAAGGATTCTTTTGCTTAGCAAAACAAGACTTCTGAGCTTTATTCTGGAGGAATGTCAGGATTTTCTTCTCTAATGTGGCTACCTTAGAAATGTGAACACACATTTTGTGTGTGATAAAATGCTGTAGAACAGGGTGGATGAGAGTTTGATCTGACACTTGTAAAAATATTTTTTCTTTTTGTTAAGAAGACACCAAATGAAACCTGATATTGAGATGTAACATAGAAGCAGACAAGTCTGGATAGCTATCAAAAGTAGAGGCTGGGCAAATGTGCATGGATAATTTATTTTACATATCTTGCATTTCTAGACAGCAAATCATCATATTGTGGGAAGCACTACCTCTGTGTAGAGCTGCCTGCTGGTTTTGATCATACCAAGATTATAAAGTATGATGCTAACTATGGTATTAGGTGAATGCTTCCATGGCACAGGCATTCAAACTTATTTCCTTATATTCCTTTTTAACTGTATAATTTGAAATGTGTAGCAAATATTCAGTTAGTGTTGTGTACTGTGAAAAAAACAGTAATTATATAGCCTCAGTGTTACCATAGCACTTGGGGGCAGATCCATACTCTTTGACACGGTCCTCCTAGCATACTGTCTGACCCTGGGTATAAATGTCCACCTGAGAAAAAGTCTTCACATGAACATCTAGTTGTATGTAGAATTCTATGCTATCTGGAAACATGATCACACTAATGTTCCAATTGTGTGGAAGCCAATACATGAGCAGCTACTCACACAGACACTTCAGATTACCAGGCTAGCATGTATATGATTTTAGGTATAGCTAGGCAGTCTCCTTCATTGCAAGTTCAGGAACACATAGCTTTCCCCATTACTCATATGATACTCTAATCCTTCATATGAGCAGGGCACAGGAAAAGTGAAATTGGTAACACATTGAAGGGGTCACATTTTCGTTCCACATTTTCTGCAGAATGAAGATACACATGGATGAACATACTGTGAGCTAAGCATAGCAGTTGCTTTCTTTTGCTGATAGTGTATGTAATTTTTCACTCTTTGCGTGTGTGTTGTGTGCATATTTGTGTGTGTGGCTGTGAGTGTGTTAGAGAAAGAGAAAGAGATAGAGGTGAAGAAGGGGTTTTCTTATACATTGCTCTGGTGAAACACCTAAGTGATTATATATTGAGATCAGTCATCCCCTTAAGCAGAGAATGGGACAATTGCTCTGTTATTATGAGAACTTTGCAGTAGAAACAGAGAGAAATTAGAATGGTGGATTCCTATTTTTGATCATAAGTACAAAAAACCTCATTTAATAGGTTGGTTGCTGTTCTGCTTTAGTGGTTAAACAATGTGCTTAGCTCTTGGAATTTTTATGAGGAATTCATTGTTAGTATGAAGAATTTATGATTTATTTTTTTTTTAAAAAATAAAGATTCATAAAAACCATTATATAGATTTTAAGGATGTTTTTTGCTGAGGAAGGATTTAATTGGAAAGATTACATGCAGTTTCATAGGAGCTAAAGAATAAGTTGCACACTTTTATAGCATCTGTAAGTGGTTACTATGGAGCTTATATTTCTCTCCATTTTTTTTTAAACTAAGCTGATCTTTTAACACCTGGCTAGCATCATATTGTGCTAACAAAAGAATGAAAGGATAAAGGACCTACTTCTGATGGTGTCTCTAAGGGTAGAAGTATTCATTCCACTGCTAAACCTCCAGAGTTTAGAATTAGGTCCAGTGGAAACAAATAAAGGCCCCTGAGTATACATGAATTGTATTATTTATCAGTATTGAAATCAAGTGTTTAGAAGTAAATTAAAAAGACATTCAGTCTCTGAAACTTTTGGACTGGAAGTAGTAAAATTCAGGCAAGCGCACGCACACACACACACACACACACTTCTTTAGAAAACATAAAAGGTATGAGACTCAAAGCCATAAGCGTCAGCAATCAATAACTTTAAAAGAGGAGGCTGTTTGCCATGATGACTAGATCATTCAAAGGCAGTATGCCACTGCCTATCAGTTGGTAGGGAGCAACAGTTTGTAAGAACAATTTGTTGTCTGTCTGAGAATGGCTAGAGATTATGGGATTTATAGTCCAAAAACACTGGGAGAGTGTTTTACTGGGAGAGTGTTTACTCCCTGTTCTACTGAAATTCATTTCTCTATTTAATCTTCCTGCATTTTGAACTTTACTCATGAGTCAGTCTTTGCATTTCATAATATTTGAATTTGTAAAGTGATTTCCTTCATCCATGTTAGATGCACCATCACTCACAGCCCTGTGCTATATACGTGATGAACTGATAAGTGTATGCAGGGAAGCTCTGGGTAACTGCATACTTCTTGGATGCTCTGTTATGAGTAGGGTTGCTAGTACAGAATCATCCCAGGCCCTAAAGTTTCTGTAGGTATGATGCCTAAGGGTCAATAAGTGCCAAGTACTATGCACTAACCACAGTTACTCACGGCTTGCCATTCAAATACTCATCACACACACACCGAGAGAAAAAAAAACATTTTTCTGTTTGGAAATTAAGAGAAAAATCTTAGCTCAAGGGATTGTTCCCATATCAAGAGAAATAATGGATTTTCCTTCTCGCTTACTTAGGGAGATGGGATAAGGAACATTTATTTAGCCTACTTCCTTTTAGCCAGAAAGTTGCAGAGCAGAACAGACTGAGAGGGAAGGAGGAAGCTAACTAAGTAAATACATAGGCTAATTCTGCACTACACTGTTATAGTGCTATTATTCCACTTTCCACATCCTATGGAATCCTGAGATTTGCAGTTTAGGAAGGGGTATTTAGAATTCTCAGCCAGAGAAGTCATTGGCCTCAGTAAATTACAAACCTCAGAATTCCAAAGGATGTTGAAAATGGACTAATAGCACTATAACAATGTTCTGTGGAAACGACCATCGACTCCCAGAGAATCTTTGCGTGTTGCAACAAGAAATGAATTGATCCTTGCAATATATATAGCAAGCTGCTGCTCTAAGTAGCTGAGCTGAAGATTTATCTTTTGCCTGCAAGTGAGCCCACCAAAACTGGAAAATTTGCACCCTCTTCAACTTTCTGGAGTTGAACCATGAAAACTGGAGACCCAGGGCCAGTTCCTGAGATCCTGCAACCATAATCGTGAGGCAGTAGTATAGGCCTGCTTGAGTTACACACTGTGGAAATATCTTAAGATTATTTGTACACAATATTCTTTTTTTTAAAAAAAAGCATTCTAATAAGTAGTCAAGGGAGCCAGCATTGTATAGTGATCTGAATATTGGTCTAGGACTTCGCAAGAGCAATATTTGAATTCTCACTCAGCCATGGAAAGCCAGTTGGTGTCCTTGGGCAAGTCATGTGCTCTCAGCCTTAGAGGAAGGCAATGTGAAATCTTATCTGGTTAATCTTTCCAAGATGACTGATAGGTTTACCAGGTTGCTGTGAATCAGAAAAATAAAATAAAAAATGAAGGCACAAAACAGCAAAATATGCAATTACATGCCACAGTATATTTTAATCAGAGTCACTGCTTGTTAAAGGAACACTTAGAATCTGCTTCCAGAAATTTCACACACACATATATAAAAATATTACCAAGTGCTTCTGCTAATTTTCAGGAAACAGAAAACAGAAATGAGACTGGCTTGAGTGACAATTATATAATATTTTTTATCAATTTAAACGGATCTAGCCTTTTTTTTTTTTTTAAGTAAGGGCTCAAGGAAAATTTTACAGAGTAGTCATTTCATCTGAACTGAGTAGATCGTTCCCCTCTGAACATAGGCTATAATCACAGGTACTTTTGAATAAGTCTGACTTGTGTATGTATACGCTCTCAAGTTGCCTCTTGACTTACGGTAACACCATGGCTGCTGTAGGGGTTTTTTAGGCAAAGAATACTAGAGGTAGTTTTGCCAGTTTTCTCTTCTGAAATATAGCCTATAACACCTGGTATTTGTTCGTGGTCTCCTATCCAAGTACTAACCAGGGCTGACCCTTCTTAGCTCTCAAGATTAGATGGGATCTAGTGCTTTTACAGCATTCATCTGGGTTCCCAGCTGGTTTTGGCATGACTTCATCTTGGTAACTGGATATGACTGATCATCTTTGTCCAGAAAGAGGCAGGGGATATATCCTTGATCTCTTAGCATCTTCTCATATATTTGGTCATGGTATCTTTCTGTAGTGACACTCTGAGCTGAAGTCAGGGAAAACTGTTTTTCTGTGATTCTACTATTTGGAGGATTGGCTCCAGACTGTGATAGTTCAGAGGTATCTTATGGACTCACTGTGTCTCCAGTTTGAAGTTCTCCAGTATTCAGTTTTGTACCCCATGCTGATTTATATGTATTAAAAAAAAAACACTGAATGGGATCATCCAGAGTACTGTGGTAGTACATGTGAAGAATTGATGCCTCAACTCAATAATAGACTGAATGGTGAGGGAAAGCACATTCAGAGACTCTCTTGGACATCTCCGCAGTAGACTGTTAAAGCGCTATTATACCACTTTTAACATCCTATGGAATCCTGGGGTTTGCAGTTTAGGAGGGGCTGCCTGGCCCCTCCCTAAACTGCAAACCCCAGGATTCCATTGGATGTTGAAAGTGGTATAATAGCGCTATAACAGTTTACTGCAGAAGTGGTCTCTTATCTTAGTCCAGGTAATGGAGTGTAATCATTTCTAATTGGGTTCACACTTCATATGATGGGGCAGATATCCAATTGGCTGTATTCTTGTGTCCATCATTGTTAATAGAGGTCCAAACAGTTTCTGTGGCATGGTCCTCTTTCAGCTGGCTGCAAGCCTATGTGGGTGGGCATATCCTATCTTTCATGGTCTGTGTTCAGATAACTTTTAGGCTAAATTATTTAATTTTACACTGAACAGCCTTTGAAGATGGTTCAGAAACTGGTCCTAGGGGCAAAAGTAATGAGCAGACCAGTCTAAAAATATAATTCCAATTTTGGCCTGCTTCCATTGGCTACTAATCTGTTTTGAAGTCCAATCGAAACTGCTGACTTTGACCTGGAAAGTGTTGCACAGCTCAGGATATCACAAGGACTACTCTTCCCACATGGACCTACCTGGACATTAAACTGACATCTGAAGACCAGCAAAGGAGAAGAAGGGAAGGCTCCATGTGCTTATAGAGGGAACAAATTTTATTCTTTTAAAAAAAGCCTTTTTTAAGGGATAAAATTTGTTCCAGCTATAAGCGCATGGAGCCTAGCCTCCTTCTCCTTTACTGATTCAGATATGTGCTTTCCACTATTTGTTCTTGTTCCTGGCTTTTGGCTGTGCCTCCATCAAGAGATGCTCAGAGGATGCTAACAAGAAAATGAACATTTTCTGTATTAGCTCTGAATTATGGAATGCTCTACCCAGGGAATCATTAAAATGCTCACCTGCCATTTCTGTAATCAAGGTTGCATTTTCCTAGCTCTCCTAACAAAGAGGATTGCTGTTTATATCTATGACATTCTGATTTATCCATTAGAATCGTGCATGTAAGTGCTGTAAGGAGAAAGAAGCAAGTGCTAATTATAGATCACTGCTGTATGGATTGGCACCCCAGACTTATTTGTTTCCTTTTTTTATAAATAATAAGATCCTCCTACACAGTGGCATTCAAGACAGCATAATGAAATATTAAAACATGTCAAACCATTATAGCTTCTTTTAAACCTGAATATATGTAGCTAGATAATTAATCAGCCAATCATACAATTAATTGTTCATATAATTACCCAATTATTTCTCTCAATGCCTAATTATCATCAGTTTCCTAATAATGATGTAGAACAATCAACTGGCTAGTTCTGTTCCAAATGCTTAGCTTCCAGGCCAAAAACAGTTTTAGAAGTAGTTTCTGTGGCGCTGAAGACAAGCTATTCCAGGATGCAGATAATCTCAAATATGAGAAGTGACAATGTGAGTGACTGATGAAAGCCTAGAAGGTGAGTGACTGAGCTAACTTTGGTTTCAGTTTACAGTTGAGTTTTTAGGAAGAAGAGGTTGGACCCTTAAACGGGAATGCTTGGCTTAGGTTTCAGAAATATTGCTAACCTCTTTACTACTTTCCCATGTTATCATTGCATATCCAACTATGGATTCTGATTCTGGCCTTGAGACAAAAACTAAAACTTTAGTTAAGCAGACATAAGAACATGTTGCTAAGTGTTCAGGGATTTTTTGTTGTTATTGTTGAACTATCAACATCATACCTGGTTTTGATCAGAATGAAAACTTTCCTTCTCAAGGCTGAGTGTCTGTCAGCCTTTCATGAAGAGGAATAAGGCTTTTTTTTAAAAAAAATTGAAAAATATGCTTGGGGAAAAATGCCATTAAATATTAATCCTCAGCTTCTTCCTCATTCCACTTGTTCAGAGCTATTTTTCATGTAACCAGGAATTCTTTGAAGCAAATGTCACACAAAGCTGTTTGGAAACATTAGAAATAGTTCCCCCTCTTTTTTTTTAAGGAACCAGTTTTCTAAAGCCTTGATTTGTCATTCAGAGTACGCATATTTTGATACCCCATTAATGTCTTTTCCCTTCTTTTTGCAGGCGTAACCAACTGACTAATCTGTAAATCCGCCTTGAATAGAATTCCCTGTGTAATTATATGTTCAGCAGATTACTTCACTAATTGCACTTGGCGCCGTTTGGTAGCTTGGAGTTCACTCCTTGGCATGTCATTTGCTGTTTTGGCACAGTGCTGCCAGCCCTTTAAGAAAAGTGTCTGCTGAATTGTTGAGCAATTGAAATGACCATTTTCTAAAAGGTCTCCAACACCCATTATAGCTGCCAGACAGAGGAGATATTAAGATCTTTTTTGTAGCTGCTGAGAGTGATGAGCATTCAGTGGTTGGAATTCTCCTGTCCACTCCATTTTCATTGCTTAATTCTTAGAGGCCCCAGTCACAGCTGGGTGGGAATTCTGTCTTCACGCATTTGTAGGTATTCCACTGAGATAGTTGACAAGGGAACAGCTTAATTATGTCTATATATAATATATATGTGCCAGGTCCCAAAATTTCTCCTGTCACACTCTGTCTACAACATTCTGTCACATTCTAGCATAACAAAGGATGTGTTTTCATCAGGAGTTTTCTGCTATAAAGACAGCTAGATGTGATTCTTTTGCTCTAAAGGACACATTTAGTCGTTCATTGTCCTTCTTAGTCTACAGTTTGCTTGTTGCTTTCTCTGATATGTCTGAAAATTAGTGAGAATGGTTTGGAACATTGATATTATTTCAACAAATAGTCCTTGCATCACATGAGCAAAATCTTTGTCCTTCCACATTATGGTGCTACCTTTCCACAGTGATGGGATTCCATACCCCTGTGAGACAAGAGGCTTGTAGCATCTCCCATGTTAGAAAGGCTTCTGCTTAGAAGCCAGACTAAATGTACCAAACGGCTACCGGGTAGCAGCAGTAGTAGGACATGACATTGGCAGAGGATCTCTGAGACAATAGCAGTCACACTGTAGCTAACATTTGTTAGTACTATGCAAAAGGAGGCACTGTAAAGAACTTTTGAATATCTTTTGAATATCTTTTACCATGAAAACTCTGTGATGAGATAACCCAAACTGAAACAAGAGACAGTCCGAGAAGATAATACACCTAGGTCAGAAGGTACTCAGTGAGCTACTGGGGTAGACCAGTGGACAACTACAGGGAGCACTATGGTTAATGATGCAACTGGACTCAAGCCAAAAGAATGTTCAGCTGTTGACGTGCTTGGAGGTGAAAGGAAAGCCCAAAGCTGCACAACACATAGGAATATGGTATTTGAGAAGCATGAAGCAGGGGAAGCCAGGCATAGCAAAACAAGAAATGGAACATGTGAACATTGTCATACTTGGGGTGAGTGAGCTGTGGGGCATTTTGAGTCAAAAAATTACATGGTGTTTCACTCAAGAAATGAAAATCTAAGAACAAATGTGATGGTATTCATAGTAAGAAGATATGTAGCAAAAGCAGTCAAAGGATATAACACAAAGAAGGATATAACACAAAATCTGAGTGAATTATATCAATAATACTTAAGGGAAAACCCATCACTATAATGATAATCTATGTTTGTGCTCCAACTGCAGAGGCAGAAGAAGAACAAATAGAAAGATTCTGTGCTGGAGTTCAGGAAGAAATTAATCACACACTAAAACAGGGTTTATAGTTAATCATAGGTGATTGGAATGCAAAAGTAGTAAACAGAGCAGAATCAAGACTGTAGGAAAATTTGAATGAGGATCGAGAAATGAAGCAGAGTGACTGACTGAATTTTACAAGGCCAACAGTTCGTTCAACTCAGATACATTTTTCAAGCAGCCAATGAAGTAACTGTATATATGAACATCACTTGATGCCCAATATAGAATCAAATAGACTACATAAATGGAAGCAGAAGATGGAAGAGCTCCATTCTCTCTACAAAAGACCAGGAGCAAATTATGGCACAGTCTATGAATTCCTAATGTCAAATATTAGAGTACAGCTAAAGAAAAACAGTAAACCAATAATCGTGTTAAAGGACAACCTGCAGAAAATTCACATAGAATTTAATTTTTTTAAAAATAGATTTGCACTATTAAATCTAATTGACCAGAAGGCAAAAGAACACTGGACTGATCCCAGGAACATTGTCAGGAGAAATGCAAAAAGACACTATGTACAGCCAAAAAGAAAGAGAATACCAAATGGATGACAGGTGAAACTCGTCAGACAGTTAAGGACAGATGAGAAGCAAAAGTAAAAGGTGACAGAACAAAAGCTCAGAACCCTAAGTGCAACTGTTCAGCAACTGTTGTGTGGGGACAAAAAGAACTACTATAATAAACAATGTAGAAAAATAGAAGATAGCAAGAGTTCTTTTTCACAAGATCCAAGAAATAAAAGGGAAACTTAAATCAAAAGTGGGGATGCTCTATCACCAGCAGAGTCATTTAGTCATTACATGACTAAATAGAAATAAAAAGACAGTGGAAACAATATACTGAAGAACTGTATCAGAGAGGTGAATCATAGAATCATAGAGTTGGAAGAGATCCCGGGGCCATCGAGTCCAACCTCCTGCTATGCAGGAGCACACATCAAAGCATTCCTAACAGATGGCCATCCAGACTCTGCTTAAAAACCTCCAAAGAAGGAGACTCAATCACACTCCGAGGCAGCATATTCCACTGCTGGACAGCTCTGACCATCAAGAAGTTCTTCCTGAGCTTCAAGTGGAATCTTCTTTCCTGCAGCTTGAATCCATTGCTCCTTGTCCTAGTCTCTGGAGTGGCAGAGAGCAAGCCCGCTCCCTCCTCAACATGACATCCCTTCAAATATTTAAACATGGCTATCATGTCCCCTCTTAACCTTCTCTTCTGCAGACTAAACATCCCCAGCTCCATAAGCCGTTCCTCATAGGGCATTTTGGTTGCCCTCCTCCAGGCACACTCCAGCTTGTTGATATCCTTCTAGAACTGAGGTGCCCAGAACTGGACACATTATTCCAAATGTGGCCTAACCAATGCAGAATAGAGTGGTACCATTACCTCCCTCGATCTAGACACCATACTCCTATTGATGCAACCAAGAATCGCATTGGCTTTCTTGGCTACCACATCATACTGCTGACTCATGTTTAGCTTATGATCTACCAAGACTCCTAGATGCCTTTCACACATATTGCTATCCAGCCACATGTCCCCCATCCTATATTTGTGCATTCCACTTTTTCTGCCTAAGTGCAGGACCTTACATTTCTCTCTGTTGAAATTCATTTTGTTAGCTTTGGTCCAGCTCTCCAATCTGTCAAGGTCCCTATGGCACCCCACTAGTCACTTCTCTCCAGGATGAAAAGCAGCCATTCGTGATCACCCTTTGGGTTCAGTTGTTCAACCAATTCCAAATCCACCTAAGAATAGCTCTGTCCAGCCTGCATTTTACTAGCTTCTTTGAAAGAATGTCATGGGGTACTTTGTCAAAGGCCTTACTGAGGTTAAGATATGCTACGTGTACAGCATTATCAAGCTTGTAACCCTATCATAAAAAGAGATAAAATTAGTCTGTCATGACTTATTTTTGAGAAATCCATGCTGGCTTTTAGTGATTATGGCATTGCTTTCTAAGTAGTTACAAAGTGACTGTTTAATGATCTGCTCTAGGATCTTTCCTGGTATTGATGTTAGGTGAAAGGATGACAGATGTATTCATGGAAAAACCATCCTAAGATGGACTACAGTTTTAGAAACTGAAGTGGAAGCTGCACTCTGGGAACTTGGGAGAAATGAATCACCAGGATCAGATGGCATACCAATAGAGCTACTTTAAGCTACAGAGACAAAATCTACTCTAGTTCTAACCAAAATCTTTGAACAAATATGGAAAACAAAAGGATAACACACAGATTGGAAACATTCAATATACATTCCAATTCCCATGAAAGAGGCCACCAGGGATTGCAGTAACTGCAGGACCATTGCATTAAATGATGCTCAGAATACTACAACAAAGACTTTTACCATATATGCAGTGAGAAATGTTAAATGTCCAAGCAGGTTTCAGGAAGGGAGGAGGTACTAGGGATCATGTTGAAAACATACATTGGATAATGAAGCACATCAAAGAATTTCAAATGATAATTAACCTGTGCTTTGTAGATTATAGCAAAGCCTTTGATTGCATAAATCATGAAAAACTATGGATTACTCTTAAAGAAATGGGTGTGCCATAACATTTACTTGTATTGATGTATAATTTGAACTCAGGACACGAGGTTATCATCAGGACAGAATACAAAGAAATTGAATGGCTTCCAATTGGCAAGGGGGTCAGGCAAGCTGCATTTTATCATCCTATCTATTTAACTCGTATGCTGAACCTATCATATGTAAATCAGGATTAGATTCAGAGGAAGGAGTGAAAACTGGAGAAAGGAACATGGACAATTTAAGCTATGCAGATGACACCATATTACTAAGAGAAAATAGCAAAGTTTTTGAACAGTTACTGAAGGAAGTAAAGGAAGAAAGTGCAAAGACAGCTTTACAGCTAAATATTAAGAAAACAAAAATAATGAACAGAGATGATTTACATAACTTTGAAGCAGATGATGAAGCAGAAAATAAGGTGAAAAAAACCCTCTATACCTTGGCTCAGTCATTAATCAGAATGGATGCTCTAGTCAAGAAATGAAAAGAAGACTAGGACTTGGAATGGTAGCTGTGAAGGAACTAGGTATGATCCTGAAAGGCCAAGACATATCATTGAATACTGTAGAATTGACCAAGTCATTGTCTTTCAAATTTTTATGTATGGTTGTGAAAACTGGAGAGTAAAGAAAGTTAATAAGCAGAAAATCAACTCACTGGAACTATAGTGTTGAAGAATGGATAGGGATACCATTGTGGACTGCTAAAAAGGCAAATTGGCCTCAGAGCAAATCAAGCCTGAATTCTGCCTAGAAGCCAAGATGACTAATCTGAGACTGATGTACTTTGGCCATATCATGAGATGGCATGACTCAGTAGTAGAAAAGACAATAATGCTTGATAAGCTAGAAAGCAGTAGGAAAAAAGGAAGGCCACATTGCAGATGGATAGACTCAGTCTAGGAAGCCACGGCCTTGAGTCTGCAAGACCTGAGTAAGGCTGTTAATGATAGGTTGGCTTGAAAGTCTCTCAACCATAGGGTTGCCATAAATTGGTCAGCTTGCTTGGTTAACAAGAACGCTACCCACAACTCATAATGACAGCTGTTTGATTAGATAGTTATCAAAACCGCAATTTTCCAAGCATACTTAAGCCCTACTGTCACAAATATGACAGAAGAGAAAAAATAAAAATGAGAATAAAAATAATTCTAACCAAGCAGTTCATCTCCCTGCTGCCTTTTTCTTTAACAGCTCCTCTCCAACTGAGCTATGAGCCAGAACAGCAGAAAGGGGGATGAAGGAAGTGACCAGGTAGGCTTTGTCAAATTGCACCATCTTCCTCTGTTATACAGGCCGTTTCTGCACGAGACTGTTCTAGCGCTATGATTCCACTTTCGACATACGATGGAATCCTGGGGTTTGCAGTTTAGGGAGGGGCCTATGCAAACCCCAGGATTCCATCGGATGTTAAAAGTCGAATCATAGCGCTAGAACAGTCTCGTGTGGAAATGGTTGCAGTCTTCATGATAAGAAAAAAGAGTCACCACTGAGAACTGGAAAATACCTAAGCTACTCAAGATCCATTGTTCAGAGTTTTGCAGTGCAGTAGCCCCCTCTTATCCACAGGGGATATGTTTTAGGATCTTCAGAGGATGCCGGAATCTACAGATAGAACCAAACCCTGTATATGCCTTTTTTTTTCATATATGTATATATCTATAAGTAAAACATAAGTGAACATGAGTGAAATAAAAGTTACTTGAACAGAAGCACTATAGTACTCTGACAATCAATCTGACAACCAAAATGGCTGCTATGTGACTGATTGGTGGGTAGTATACATAGCATGGATGCATTGGACAAAGGGATGAGTCACATTCCAGGAAGTATGAGCAGGATGCATGTGATTCCATCACATTCCTTAGAACAGCATGACATTTATAACTTATGAATAGTTTATCTGGAATTTAATATTTTCAGGGCACAATCGACCATGCATAACTGAAATCATGGCAAGTGAAACCATGGATAAGAGTGGACAACTGTATTATGATTTATTTTGCTGTCAATTAATTTTTTTACTGTTGTATGCTAGCCAGATAACATTTTTTATAAAAATGCACAATCTAAAGATGCTGTTATGTGAGCCAAATGTTTATTAAAATATTGGCATTCCTTAGGAAGTCACCACTGTTGATGTGCTTCTTAATATAACTTGCTGGTGAACAGCAAAAGAAATGAACTGTTTCCATCACATCTTGCCTGAAGGTCTTTCAGAAGCCTCTGGTTTGTTGTCCATTGTGAATATTATATGAATGTTAGACTAGACAGGTCTTTGGTCTGATCCAACATGACTTTTCACCTTATGCTTTTAATATGTGGCATCAATGAGTGTGAAAATTAGCATTGGTATGTGGGGAGACTGATCTTCTCCAGTCCACTACAATACACTAGCCATTATTCTTTAAATTTACAGTTCTTTAATCAGTATCTTATGATAACATAACCCTTATAGTCAACTTTAACATATAGGTTTTCACATGTTTATCAGTATCTACAATAATAATTTCTCTAAAGAGTGCCACAAAGATGCTGTCTAGTTATAGTTAAAGTTTAGGGTATCCTGTTTTGCTTTGGAACAACTGAATACTGATTGCCCATGCAATAGCTTGTAAATCTATATTTTGAAATATAATTAAATAGCAAATTTAGGGACATTTTAATGGTGTAGTAGTGGAGCCAGCATGGAGTAGTGATTTGAGTGTTGGGCAAGGACTCTGGGAGATCAGAGTTTGAATCAGCCACTGAGACCTCTAGAGTGACCTTGGCAAGTCATGGTCTCAACCTCAGAGGGACACAATGGTGAACCCCTTTTGAAGAAGTCTTGCCAAGAAAACCATGTGACAGTATTGGATGAGGGTTGCGGTAAGTCAGAAATGACTCGAAGGCATATGACAACAACAATGTTATGGGAAGAAAAAGTCTTCTTTTCTATAATCACTGTGTCTTAGTATAGTGTTTGCAAAGTGATAATTTGTTCCCTCTGTCTGTTTCACTCTGGGATTATGGCATGATTTTTCATACAGTTCTTGCCCCTATCTTTGAAGCAAAGATGGCCCAAATAGGATTTCAGGTGAGATGGTTTACAGAGATGAGGTAGTTTATGACGGAAAATTTAAGACTTTTCTTTTAAGGAAGCTTGCTCTATTTTTTAACTGACAAACTCAGCACCTAATAAACTGCTATGTTTAGGCTTCAGAACATTTTCTTCTGCTCAGAGTATAATAGTCACTCCCTTCACCCTCCATACTTTAGTATTTCCACTTTAATAAAACTGTTTTTCTACCATGAGACCTGTGCTCTGATACAACCTGATAATTTGGCTTTTCTCTTGTGGCTGCTGTATCAGCAAGTAGAATTATGTTACAGCTTTGACAGGTGGATTCTAGGATCTGTTTTGCCAAGTGATGTTGATCTATGATACTAATTTGGATGTATTTTTTGAGAAATGGATCCACTGAAAAGTAGAATGTAAGAGCATTTTGTGCTTTGTCCAAGAAAAAAAAGTGTTATTGCCTTGATGTACAGTTTACTTATATCAATATCTCCATATATCACCCTATGTATCCCAGCCAGAAATCTCTATAATTTTTTTGCTCTATAACCTATAACTGGGCAATATAAGCAGTCACTAAGCACTACTCTGTGACCTCCATCTGTGTACCTTGGATAAACTGAATGGAATGACCAAAAAGCTTTTGAGTAGCTCTTCCAAGCCTCTGTATATTGTTTGGTGGAAGAATTATGGAGTGGTTGGTTATCAGATCTTTAAGCTGTCATCTTTCAGCTTTTAACTCTTTATTTCCATCCTCTCCTTCCATTGTGCATCATCTTGCAAATGATTGGATAATTTAACTCCAGCTTCTCTTTCATTCTCTCTGATTCCTGATCTTTGTCTACCTCAATTAGGTCCTGGTTCTTTAAGGCACTTCCTTGTCACTCAATTTTTCTGTAACCTGTAACCTCCTTGAACACTAACATCTAAACTCTAATAAGAAACAGTCAGGAAGTTACACAGCCCATTAGATTGACTACAGTGTTGTAATTCATGTTTTATTCCTGCTCCAGTTTTTACCTGCCATTCATAAAAGCAGATCTACTGGCTACAGTGCCTCTGTGTGTATTTCTCTGTTGGTTACTGTCAGCATCTGCAACAGTTGTACTGGCTTGCAGTGTAGACAGTTGTTTCATGTTAAGCTTGACCTGGAATCAATCATGCTAATGCAACCTGAAAAAAGTAGCCCAGAGCAAACAGATACTACCTGCGTATGTCTGCCACTCCCATGAAACATCTGAGCACAGGTAATGTTAATTATTACTATTAACAGCCTCTGTTTCTTGTAGTATGTTGAGCACCTCACAGTGGTGACTGAACATCTGGCTTTGGATTTCTCTTTTCTGGGTCTAAAGGATGATTTGCTCTTTAAGCAGTGCTACCATCAGGAATATCTGAATCTTTACATGCATGGTGATTAATTATTCTTCCTAAGGCTGATTTATCAGCTGGGCAGGAACAATTATCAGCTGCTTTTTGTTCATGTTCAGAATAAAAAGAGGAATCTATATAATATCAAAGGCTTTGTTTAGTCCATAGCACCACCTGCAGTATTCACTTTGCACAGATCACTAGCCAGTCAGAAATCCTGTTCTTGTGTTTCTTTGCATTGTGTCACTGAGACCAGGTCATTCACCCCTGCATTGAAAAAGGAAGCTATTATAAGCTAGAAATATGTTCTGCAATGCTGCAAAGGACTTTGTGCATATCTCTGTTCCAGTAGATCACTGGCAAGATCAAAAGGGATGGATGATATATATGTTCCCCTTTTCTTGGCCAGTATCCCATATGACTTGAAGACTGTTCATAGTCACCAAAATGGCTTCCAAATTAGTAGCATTGTCCAATAGTAAAGTATCCTCAAATGTGGTCTTCAGTCACACCAATTTTGGTCTAATGTATATCCTAATGATGCTGCCTTCAAACAGATGGAAAGGGAGGGCCTCTTCAAGGTTTTAGGAAGTCTTCGTCATTTGTCCTTAACTGCCTTCATCATCTTCTTTCTTACGTTCTCCTTCTCCCCACCCTCCAAACATTCAGGTGCCTGACTGAGCCTTCTGGCTTTAGATAGGAAAGGAAAGAGATGGGAAATAGGATAAGAAAGTGTCATTACAATGTAATACCAAGCATGGATAATAAAGTCTCAATGCTGGGCCCATCTAAGTTACTGGAGCTTCAGCTGCTGCACAGTGATGCTAAAACATGACTCTGTCGCTACTACTGAATTTGTAGTTAGTGTGAACTCAGTATTCTGTCATTCTTGCTGTAATGTTAAAGCTGTTTGATGCTAGAAGAATGTGTGTGCAGATGAGTCCATACTCTGAACTGATGCTTATTAAGGCAGTGTAAGGGTCCCTGATTTGTTTTAGAGACTGATTAGCCAATTCAGATTGTATCACAATGCGTTTTGGGCTAATTCAGATCCAGTTAAATCAAATTTAGATGCCAAGTCTGAACTGAGTTTCAGAAATCAGAATTGTTCAGTCTCATATTGACTTGCATTGTGAAATCAAAAAAGCCGTATCATTTTTGTTTTCTTTTTATACGAGTAAAACGTGGCAGGTTCTTCTAGGCATATGGCCCCTTTCAGCTGAAGACAGGTTGCTCTAAGGTGCACTTTCCAGGTGGACACATCCCCATAGTACTGGAGGATCATGCAACAGATCCAAAGAGTATTCTCAGTATACTGAGTTCAAGTATAGCTGCACAGAAGAGCAGGTCAAAAGTCCAGAAGTAACGGTCAGATATAAAACGCTGCACAGAAACCTAGTGCTGTAGGCACTGTGTGGACAGATAGTCACAAAAGCTAGCAGAGTTAGTCAGTCAGTCAAGCAATCTGCTGTTACCTGCTGAATCTACCAAAAGAGCATAAACTTGCTCAAGATAATTGAATATATACAGTTCAGTGACTTCACACCATTCCTGTCCCTGCAAGCACTATGATTAGAATAGAGTGTAAAGAATCTTTGCAATTTTTCTTATTGGCAAGAAGGGGAGTCTTCATGCAGCCACTGGAAAAAAAATGCCATTCATAATGAGTTCCTTCCTTCAGCAAAAGCAAAAAGACTAGTACTTTTCATGGGTTTCCCCCCCTCATTTTTGGTGGGGCTTTGCATGAAACTATTTGTGCACATACATGGGTAGAAAATATCATTCTTAGCACAAAAAAATCTTTGTATTGTGGAATGCTCTCTTGGGAGGCTTAGTTGACGCATCCTGGCTTCACGGTGACATGAAATAAAATACATGGCTGAGAATTTAGATCAGCTACTTAGTTGACTATATTTCCTAAAGCATATTTAACTAAGTAGTATCTCCTAGACTGATCTACCTTTTACGATCACTGCGTATTCCTTATGCTGTTTGCCATGATTGTGAATATGTGGGGATTGTGAATACAAATCAGTTGGGAATGCATAATACTAGGTTATGTATTGATAACTGCAATTGTGAATTCCAGCCCATGTGGTGTCTTGTAGCTATGCAGTTCATATGTCGTTTTACTTGCTTTGAATTGTCATAGGGTTAAACCTAGTTTTAGGCCCTTTCCACACGTGGAGGAAGAAACGGGGTAAAACGTCCTGAAACGGAGCTTACCTGAAACCGGGTAAGTCCGTCGCCACGTGGAGCAGCGCGAGTTCGCTGCTCCACACTCTTCGGCATCCTGCGGTGTCCAAAATGGCGGCTTATGACTGGCGGAGGCTCTCCACCAACCAGAGAAGCTCGCCAGCTGGAAAGCCCACCCCCGGCAGATCTGCAGGCACGCACTTGCGCGAGCCTGCAAATCTACACCGGGCGCTGCAACGGGGTTGCACGCGGCTGCACGCCCCGTGCTTTTTAAAAACCTCCTCAAAAGTGGTTTTTAAAAAGCACGCAGCGCCACCACTTCCGGTTGCTCTAGTGCAGATTGGAGTGTGGAACTACGCTAAAGTAGTCCACCCCAATCCACTTTATGGTGTAGACGACCTCCGTCAGAGGTCACGCTACACCGTTTTATTACCCCCGTGTGGAAAGGGCCTTAGAATGCTTAAATTCTATTCTGCTGTTTACAAACTTTAAATTGCTTTATAGCTTTTATCTTGATTTTATTGTACACTGTATATAATCAGCCCTCTACATTTGCAAGTTTCACTTTTGTGGATTTGATTATTCATGGATTATTTACTGTCACTTCTGCTGCCTCCCTATGCCATTTTTAATAGGGACTGCAAGCCTCATGAGACTGAGAAACTGTGGATGAGGCTTGTAAGTCCCTATTAAAAATGATGTGGGGCAGCAGTGGAGGTGGGAGTAAGCCACTAGCCACGTACTTCTGTCTTGTGAAGGAACCCTGATGTCTCAAAGGGATATACCATGGGGTGGGTTGAATATGGTGATCATACTTTGTGTGTGTGTGTGTATGTGTGTGAGAGAAATATGGTTTGGGAGGGCCAAGTTATTCATGATTTTTCCACTTTCATGGGGGTGCTGTGTCTCTAACCCTAACAAATGTGGAAGGATGCCTTTTGATTTAGGGTGATATAAATATTTTAGAAAATTTTAAAATAAGTATTATACACAAAACACAATGGTTTCCATGCAAAATACTGTTTTATGTACAAAACACAGCATTTTTGTGCAGAAAATTCCAAAATTTGAAAAAATGCACCAAAGCTATACATCCTTGGAAAATATACAAAAGCTTTCAAAAAATTCACCTAGTGGGAAAACATCTTTCCATTTTCTTTTTGTCTCTCATGTGAGAATGAAAGAACCAGTACTTCTCTGGCTAAGAGAGTGCTCAATGCTAGCATGTTTCTTTCACAAGACTGGAAGTTGGAATTTTCAACAAGCAAAATATCGCTTCATGCCTCCCCTTCAGTAACCACACCATGATATTTTCTTTACATGATGATGTTGGCATAAAAACATGGCCTCTTCTTTGGACAAGTCCAAATTTGTCTGAATCATTTTGGACTGGGCCTGGCTTCTCAATATCCAACTTGGACTGATCTGACCCAGTTCAGGGGCTTTTTGAATTGGTCTGCATTGTTCTAATTTGACCTGGAATTTAAAATTTGCCCATAGCAGTTGCATAGGCTATTTTCTCACTAGCCTGTTATAGTACAATTATTCCACTTTCACCATCCTATAGAATCCTGGGGTTTGCAGGTTTGGAAAGTGGTATAATCGCACTATAATAGGCTGGTGTGGAATAATAGCACTATAACAGGCTAGTGCAGAAATGGCCATAGTCCCAATATTTACCATAATACTGTGAGTTGACCAGTAAGGTGTCAATGTAGGGCCATGCCTTGAGTTATTGTATCTTGCTTGTCTGTATTTATTCTGCACTGTTGGATATCATGCCCTTCTTTCTAGAGAACTGACACTTTCAGCATCAATAGTTTCGACTACCCAGTTAGAGATGTATTTCATTTGGTCTCAATAGTTGCATTTAACTTCTTGGAAGTAGAAGATAGACAATAGACTATAAATCTTTACCTTTCTGTGGAATTCACAGGAGTTAAGTATTCATTGGTAAGACAGCCATGTGGAGATGCAAAACGTAATTCAGTATTATTAATCACTTTGCTACTGGGTTGTGTATACAGTACTTTGTAGTGTGGTACACAAATAGTAATACTTACAGTCAGCCAAGAAGAAGTATCTATGGTACTATAATTTTGATGGCTTAGCACTGTCATAGTTTAGAGAGAGATAATTTATCTCTCATCCTTTTCTTTGACAGTACTACACCAGCATTTATCTTCTCTGTTCAAATTCTGAGGCATTTCCCATTGAGTTCAGTGATTACTATGCTGATGGCCTTGTGGGCTCATAAAAACAAAGGCCAAATGTCCTTCCACAAAGTAGCTTCCAGCCATTGTCTCCTACTGCTTTGTCAGCACTGTTGATTTAAAGAGGACATGAGGTGGCTCAAGTTGGAAGGGAAATGACTAGAACGCAGATGGTGTATGACTTTCAACAAAGCTGACAGATTGCATCACAGAGCAGTTTTTAAAAAAGATTCCACCAGTCAGTGGCAGTAAGAAAGAAATCTGTTTCGTTTGTTGACACTGCTTCCATAATTTGTATTCCAGGTGGTTAATGATCTCATAAACCTGGCTTGCTTCTGCTTGGAGACCGAGCCATTTAATTCCTGCTGGGATTACTTTGCTCCTACTGTGCTTGCAGATGAAACTGGAAAATTTATTTCAGGTTGCAGGCTCATGTTTCAAGTACAATGTCAGTTTCATTTATTGCCAGTTGATCTTGTCCTACTTGCTTGGGTGGACTTACCCACCAAGGGAGACATGAGACCAGAAGCATTAGTGTAGGGAAACGGAACTTCCACCTTTCAGGATATCTGATGTTCCAAGGTGCTTGAGTCAGCCCACCAAGGGTTTGGTCTTTTCCTGAATGTCTCCAGAAGACCCTCCTAGCTAACCTCCTATCTCCCATCACTAGGGTTCCAGATATCAGGATCTGGGTATTCTTTTCCAGTCATAAGGGCAAGGGGGAGGAATCTTGGGGCAAGACCACTTCCTTGAAATTAAGTATATGTGCAAGTAATTTGTTAGACTTGGTGTTCTTTAATTTGAATACTTTGCATTATCTTTAGAGCCTGCCTTGATCCTAACTCTCAGATTTTGGCTCTGAAATTTCAAAGCCTGGGATAGTCCTGACTTGGCAACTATACCAATCAGCACTGAACAACAAGAGAACAATGGTGATTCCCAGGAAATCCTTATTGTTATCTCTGATCAGCAGACCCGTGTTATACTGTCAGTCTTTGTGGTAGGCCAGTCATGTTTTTTAAATCGGGGTAGGCAACTACCTGAGGCCAGGCACTGCACTTATCCCTCATCAGACCTCAGAGGACTATACCTCCCCTTCATTACATACTCACACTCCCTGGTTCTTTATTTATTTACTCCAAGTGACTCCTGTGCCCTATGTTATTTTGCTTCCTCTGGGCTTTTTTTCGGCTGAGGACTAGGCATTTTTTGAAGTTTTGAAAAATCTACTTCCAGTGTTCTTTTCTTTTCTTTTTTAAAAAAGCTTCCGGGCAGCTGAACCCTATTCTATGCCAAAACCATTGCTCCTATTGATCTCCAAAAGAAGAAGAAAAAAATGGTGATCTCTGAGTAGGATTGCCATAATCTGCTTCCTCAAGTTAATTTATATATTATACAATTCACTGTAAATTAGACTCTAATTATGCAAACTCATCATTTTAATTATTCATTTTTCTTCCACTGTTTTTCAATCTTCATACCCTTTTGTTTACATTCACAAATGATTTGAGACAACCAACGTGATGTTAAACTACAAGACTGGAATGGGGTAGCCCAAGTTCAAATCTCTGCTCGGTCATGGAATTTACATTGGGATCCGACTGTCTTTCAGCAAATGTAATTTAGAAGCCCCTCTCTTGCTTCTTCCACTCTGCCCTCACATTGCTCACTCTCACTTCCCTTGTCCTCCTTCCCTTGCCTCACCCCTCTCCTCAAATTGTGACCCTTCCTTGCTTTTTGCTTCCAGATTTTGCCCCTAATCTTGGCTCTTCCCAGGGTTGGAGATTAACTTTTTTTAGAAATGAAAATTTAAAATCTAGGCCAGATGGTGATCCAAATAGGCAGCAGGTGGCCTGGCTAGAATCCAGGTTAACGGAGTCAGACTGGGGATATGACAACTCTAATGTCAGAGAGGCTAGGATTTGCTAAAATAGTCTTGAAAGCTGTATGAAACCCACAGCCTACTCATTGTTCACCTGTGTTTTAGGGAACTGATATTAAGGAGTTGGAGATTGGCTATAGCAGTTAGCACTAACTCACGGGACTATTCTGAAATATTGTTGTTGTTTTAATGACTCAGAGACATTAGAACTTCTTGAGAGATAACTGTGCATGGTCCCTGATATTCACTGACAGTAATAGTGGATTAACCATATCCATAATAGGTGAGGATAAATTCAGATCTCCAGCTTTATATTGCTCCTGGTTCACAATCTGTTCATGGACAAAAAGAATATCTGAAGGAAAGCATTTGAGATTCTTATTACCTAGTCATTCAAAGTTCCATGTCAGTGAATTGGACCTACTAGAAATGAATAAAAACTCTTCAATAAATAAAATAAATTAATTCTGTGGCAATTGCCTCCCTTTCTATTCCCAATTTGGTATTTTATTCACATGCATTGAATAACAAAATATAACAACTACCACAACAACAAGATTTGGGATCACAGTAGCACAGTTATGAAAAAGTGACACTACTTGGAGCATGCCACTTTATCCAGTGATACCTTACTGACTCCTAAATAGTTGGATAGAATCAAATCATGGATGGTCTAAAACTCCAGTCAGTAACATTTGGTAGACCCTGTGACTAAGATAGCTGACATCTTAAAATATCTTACTTTATTTTATTTTATTAATTTGTACTGATCCTTTAGGACAGCCTTCCCCAATCTATTATGCTCCAATTGCACAACTATTGCAACTATGGTCATTTGCATTCTCCATCCAAGTTGGCTAGAGCTGATGAGAACTGTAATTGACAAATATAGAGGGACTGTATTGGGGAAAGCTTGTTAGTCATTAAACATTTACAAGTGGTATACATGAAAGATGGCATATATATGTCTAAATAAACAGAACTATATATATAGTTCTCTCTCTATAGCTAAAGATACCAACCACTGGCAGATTTATGATACATATAGCAAGTGTCAGTGTGTGTACCTCTGTGGCCTACTCATATCTAGACTTATTATACAACATCTCATTGTACTCTTAATTGAGTTGTCCTGTTTTATTGGTACTGATGCTTCCAATATTAGTTAGATTATGATATACACAAAAGGAACATAATATCAGAAGTGACATTTGGTTGCATTTATAACCCCAAATCCAATTACTCATCCCAAATAGGAAGAGACCTTGCTTCTGTTGCTGAATATTAATCCCACTGAGTCAGTGGGTTCTTTCTAGTTGGGGCTAGAAATTGGATTTAGGCCATAGATTCCATGTTGATGACCAAAGGATTTAGGTAATTTAAAATGACTATGAGAAAACAAAATGGTTTTGTTCTAGCTGCATTTTCATAACCAGCAAAGCAACTTCATTTAACATTTTTCCCGAAGGGAATGTTTCTGTCTATCCATACAAGATAAATGATTTCTCTAAAATTAGATACCTTATTAACTTTTTTAAGGCTCACATTACCACTGAAGAAATTGTGGTGCCTGGAGCAGAAAATCCAAATGGGATGTGTGTAGTAATAATCTGAATAAATGACAATTTGCTGCCATTTTTTAGTATTACCACAAAATACAGCATCTAAGGCAAACAGCCTTATCCTACCTAATGGTACACCTATATGCCCTGTGTAAATAAGAATGAATGGTTACAACAAATAATAATTTGAAATGAATTTTTTATTATTTGTGTGCTTTACAAAATCCTCTAGTTTTATTCGTTGGAATGAAGCAAACAGCTTGGAAATGCTACAGGATGTCTTTTGTTTGAAAATTTCTTGGATGAAAACCAATTTCAATTAAAACCAGTGTATTTTCCTGTGAAAATAATTCAATGTAACAATTCACCAAATAATTATCTATTCAGGCCCCTCAGTTGATCTGTGATTAATTAACCTTTTTTTAAAAAACTGAACTCCTCTGAATGGGAAATCAAAAAGAAGGAGAAAAGGTGCTTCTCAATAACCATTAGATTATAGTACTAGCTAAAACCACATGCTAAATAATTCTCAGCAGGGTCTTCCGGTCAGATTTTATATTGCATTTATAAGTTATTGTGTATTTTAAACATTAATGAAAGATTTAATTATAGCAGTGTTGCCACTGACCTTTCTGAAATTGGTCTCTCATAAATCCATGGACAACTCACCATGCTTTCCCAGGTTTGTGTTTTAAAAATTGCTCATAAATTAATGGCATCCACCCTTGCCTCATTTTTGTAAAAGCCTGAAAGTTTAGACTTTCTGCTGAGGTGACTGAGAAGTTCTCATAATTTATTTGAGATGCTCATGGGGTTTAACAGTTTCGTTTGAGGAATGTAAAAACTGGCAGCTTCTTGTGCTGTAAAATATTGTTTTACAGCTGAAAGTGGGGAATATTTGCTAAAACTACACATTTCTGGAAGGTGACTCTGTCCCAAATGCCATCTAGGCTTCCATATTTATTGTTTCTCAGTGGTTTCCAATTCAGTCCTGCTCAGATGAGAAATTGAGGAGAGACTTCTCCTATTGACTTTCCAGACTACTGGTTTGAAAATGTGGCTGCATTCTTTCATCAATGACAGAACAGCCCTTATAAGCTGGCAGTCAGATCTCAGGCATAGTGACTACAAAATTGAGCATAGATACTGTGACATTTTAGCAAGTCACTGGTAAACACAGGTCCTAAAATCATAAACCTGCTTCTGATTCAGTTAATACAGGGCTAGTTTTGGATGTGGAAACTCAACAAAATGAGTCAAGATAACGGTTGTGTTACTCCACTGGAAAAACCTTATTTGATATTAAAATATGATTCAATGTGCCTGAGAGGTTACCCGTATAGGCACATAGGCAGCAAATGGTCAAAAGGTTGAAAACCAGGTCAGGCCAGTAAAATCCGCAGTCACATAGCCCCAGGAGACCTCAAGATGTGTAAACCCACAATAAACAAAGGGTCCTCAGCCCTGAGAAGCCGACTTGAGGGGATTAGCGTGACTGCCCCAAGGTGAGCAAAGATTCCATCAGGCAAGGACCATTTACATAAAGTCACACCTCAAACTAACACAGCCGAAGATCCTGAGACTTTGGCAACACCTTACAATCCCATCACACAAAGGAAATTACCATGTGGAGCCTCATTAGTGCTCCAACACACATTGTTCTCCCCAGGAAAAGATTAGTCCTCCAGCTACTTTTTCCCCTACAAATAGTCCCAGTTTTTGAGTGGTTCTTTGGATCACTCCCAGTCATCCCAGCAGACCGTTTCTCCATCCATTGAGTGATCCCCTCAGCCCTCTCCATGCTGAGCCCCACTTCTCTGCTGCCTTCCCGGATCCAGGACTTCAGGAAAAGGTGCAATACTATCCCAACTACACACCTTCAATGCCCCCTGTCCAGTTTCCTCTCTTTTGCTTCTTAATAGCTCTTGGGTGCGTGAGTGAGTGATTGCATTGCTGTGTGAGATTTCCATTCAATAAAATCATTTATTGGACATTTTTGTTTGGTTTTTGGTTTGGCCTGACTCCGTAAAAACTGGGTAAAAAGACCCCGCTAGGTTACCCTGCCTCTAGAAATTGCTATTGCTGGTGCTCTGGCTAGTTTCCATTCCCCATCATGTGGAGCACATTGAGATGCCCCCCAAGGAACCCCAGAAGTCAGGGTAACAGTTGCATACCACACCAGTAACATCAGACCAAGCATAAACACTGTCATTAATTTTTCAGTGAAATTGACTTGTGATGTAATATCTTACCTGTGTTTGGTTACATTCAAAAAGGAAGTGCCTCCAGAAACATCTTAATTGAGTCCATTTTGGCAAACTACAGTTCAGTTCATGTAGTCCAGAATTATGAGAGCCTGGGAGAAGCTGCCCTGAGAGGCCAGGATCCAATTATGTACTGATGCCTTTCTTCTCAAAGTCCCTGCAGATCCTAAAGCACTCCTGAGAAACCCTCTGGAGCAGGTGTTAAGAGCATAGAGCAAACTAGTTGGCACACACAGCTTTGTCTTGCCAACATTATGTCAATCACTATTGTAGTTGAGGGGAGTGCAAGGCCTCACCTGCCTTGGAAATGAACTCTATGCCACTTTCATTTTATCTGTTCCCATTCCCCCAAGATTCATTTTTGTCTGTCATTTTCACATAGGAATAGTACTGTAGGGGCAGGACTGGTAGGGAAGACAAGATGGGCAGCAAACCATCAATTGTGGTTTTTGAATGTACACATTGAATGCTGGAAAAATGCCTAAAACTTGTTCAAACCTTCACCTGAACACTTGAAAGGATCAATTGATTACTGAGTCAAGCCAGGACGGTAGGATGCAGGGGTGCAGATTCAGACACCCCTAGTTTACCATACATAACAATACTTTTAGTGCACATTTCCAAGTAATATTTCTGTCTTGTTCATGGCAATCATATTTATTCCCAGGCTCGTATGCAAGACTGAAAGGAAGAGAAAAATTCCCGATTAAAATACAATAGACCAACATTAACTCCTAAGGAAATGCCATTATTTTGACTCTTCTTGAGTAGTCTATTTTTCCCAAGCATTGATAGTCATTACAGTAGGAGAATGGTGCAAGAGAGAGGTCTCCTTCTCTTCCATTACATTTCTACAGCCAAAATAGAAATGGAAGAGATATTTGAAAAAATGAGGGGGTTCTTTTTCTCAGCCAGCTGGGGAATGTTAAGACTTGGGACACATTCAATGAGTTTCCTTGTTCAATTGAAGTTCAAGAATACCAAAATGAGTGTCACTCAGAGCAAACCTGGTTGTGCATCCACCTACCAGAAATCTGAATTTCAGAACTGAAAACTGGAAGTTTCCATTGCCACTAATCTTGCTGAAAGAGAGAGAGAAAAAAGACTGGCCTCTTATTATATAAGCAACTTGACCTAGAACTATTTCTGCAGCTAGAAGGAAAACATCCTTTGCAATTCCTGCTGCTTTAATTACACTTATTATACTATTGTTTCTATCTAAATTATAGTAATTAAATACACAAGTCCTCTTTGAAATCATTTAATTAAAGAGTAGCTAGTACTTTGTGCCTTTTGGATTGCTAATGTATTCACATTCCCTCAGACAACTTTCTTTCCTGCCCTTAATCTCTATAAAATTATAACTCTTTTTTACCCCCGATCTCTGACATATTCTGAAAACACTGGGATTTCTAAATGACAGATTTGGTCATGGGAAAAAATGCAAGCAATCTTTTTTAATGCTGAAATACCTGTAATAGTTGATGCTGATGTGTATGAGGAGAGGGAGGTATGACTTTTCTGCAAAAGTGTGGTTGATGTGCTGTGGTCCAGACAAGTTATTTTTAAAAAATTTCCCTTACATTGATAAATTAGTAAATTAATCATAACAGGCAATGTTCATATCTGGCTTAAATTCAGGAGAGAGATTAGTAGGACTGCCTTGATTTGTGCCAGATGTGGAGTTGTCCTCTAAGTGGAGTAATGCTCAAAATGTATGGTGCTGGATCAAGTATGGACAATGTTTTCAACAAGGTTTCATTGCAGCTGGTTATCTATTTTAAGTAGATCACCAGATCTACTAGGAGAGGGAAACATTCAGCATGGCACTTTGAATACCATTAATTTGAATGAGTAGGAACAAGTGGGGCAAGTCCTGGTTGAAGTAGATGGTATGTTTGGTAGACAGTAGGGGGGGGGGAATCTTCTCCTCAGAATCAACATTGGGATGTATTACATCAAACCTACAATTTTGGAGTCCATCTGTTGTTGGAGAAGAGCTCCCACAGTCATCTTCCACTAGCACCTTTGGCTACCATTGAACAGATGAAAGTTTCAGTCCTGGAAAATCTCAGAACTATAAATTGTCTTTTTCTATGCTACAAAAATTGAAAGGTTATATAATTTTTCAACACCCTGAGTGTGCTGCAGGATTATGGCCTTACTATGATTTCACAGTAGTCATACTATGGTATGTTGGTATAAAATTATGTTCTGTGTTTCAGTGCAAATGTTTCCTTTTCCACTTCATTTCTTCAAAATATCATGAAGAAAATGAGCTATTTTCAAAAACCACATGAGTTAACATGCAAGGGAAAAAATAATGATCCTTCTTTTCTTCCCAACCAGCAAATAAAGATCACACTGTGTGGCTTTTTACTAAAATATCTTAACTAAAAAAAGGACATGGTACATCAAAATGCTATTTTGACCTGGCTTATTGATATCTTCTCATCTGAGACTGTTGGCTCCAGCATAATAGTCCCCTGAGTAATGGTTTGTTATAACATAATGGCCTTTTCCACATTTTGTTTTTAAAATGGGGCAGCGCGTCCTCCAGCGAGGACGTTTGCACTTGGGGGTGAACTGGGTCCGGACTACTTTCTGTAGTTTCAGACTTCAGCCTGCTCCGGAACGACCAGAGCTGGTGGTTCGCTGTGCTATTGAAAGACCGCTTAAAACAGGTCTTTCAATAGCTCGGCGCGCCCCAGTCCGTCGCTGCGCTTCTGTGTAGATCTGCAGGCTCACACCAGCACGAGGCTGCAGATCTTCCAGCTGGTGGGCTTCTCTGGTTGATGGAGAGCCTCCATCAACTGGAAGCCTCCATTTTCATCCCTGGAGCAGTGTGTAGCACGGGCATGCACTGCTCCAGATCAGCGTGGATCATCAGAGGGAGTGCGCCAGTCCAGTGAGTAACAGACTGCCCCGTTTTCTTCCCAAAGTGCGAAAAAGCCCAATGTTTTCTTTCCCCCACCCACCCTCTTTCCCCCACCCACCCACCCACTTCCCTACAAGAGATGGTCAAGCTTTGTTCATAATCTAAAAAATGCCTACTTGTGTCCCTGTCCTCATTTGCTCCTGCCACCCGCGCTTTTGGAATTAGGGTTCTAGCTGATTGCAGAGCTCTTCCTTACTGAGAAAATAACCACCAACGTGATGTACAACAGACAGTTTCCTGATCAAAAATGGGCCCCCACAGCTAGACCAATGAACAGAGCCTTTCCTCTGGATACCTGGGGATATTTATTAATTAAATGGTCTTTGTTGTGTTTTTCCCCCTTTATTTCAAAGGCTTGAGTATTTTTCAGGTGGGGTTTTGAAAGTCACACAAATGGTTTAAGCAGCAAACTTGGACACCTTTGAACTTGCTGAAACTCACTTCTCAGTAAATAAGCATTGGTTTGCATTTGTGTAATTATTCCAAATTTTGCTGTTTTGAGATTCAAATCCACTACAGAAGTTTATTACATTAAGGCAGGAAAGCAAATGATAGGGGGGAAATGTCCCTCTTTAACTTTGTTTCCCATCTTTTAGTTCTATATGGACTGCTATGGGTACTTTATCAAAAATTAATATTTAAAAAGGCTTCTTCACTTTATTAGGATTTTGTTAAAAGCCCCACTCCTCATTGGGCTTTTCCTGACTGGTTGTGCAATCTGCTCTGAGAATTTTATTGTCAACCATGTCACCATGAACTATAGTGCACTTCTTCACTGTCTTACCAAGAGTGGGACTCCTATAGGTTCAATTCTGCATGAAAATCCAGTTTAAGACACAGGGTTGGAGACTTTAATTCAACAGAATGGCTATTAGTTTATGGCATCCCACAAGTCTTTCTATGTTCCCTGTTCTATTTAATATCTCCACTAAACTTTACAGAGGTTTTACAGGAGTGCTAATTACATTCAATTCCATCTGTCTTTGTCATTGGGTTTGGATCAGGGCACACACACATGAAATTTAATCTAGATATGACAGAAGTGCTTATGGCTTATAAGTCTGTAGATAAAATCCATGTGGAGCTAGCGTGGTACAGTGATTTGACTGTTGGGCTATGTTGACTGTTGGAGACCAGAGTTCAAATCACCACTTGGCCATGGAAATCCACTTAGGCAAGCACACTGTATCAGTCTCAGGGGGAGTCAAAGGCAAACCCTACTTTGAACAAATCTTGCCAAGAAAATCCTGTGATAGGTTCAGCTTTGGGTTGCCCTAAGTTGGAAATGACTTGAAGGCACATGACAACAACAACAACAACAATAACAACAACAACAACAACGGATGAAGTCCATATTCAATTCTTTATATCACAGTTCAAGCCTAGTATCTAAATTCAAAACAAGGATATAGCAGAGTAGAAGGCAGAAACATCTTGTCCAGGCAAGCTCAGTGCAGTCCGTCCTCCAAGGAGGAGGTCTGCACCTCGGACCGGACTGGGTTGGACCTATTTAAGGTAGATCCATACCTCAGTCCGGTCTGGAATGATCCCAAGTGGTCCTCCAGAGTCCTTTTGAAAGACCTGATTTTTCCGGTCTTTCAAAAGCATGCAGCGCGCCACTGCGAGCCTGCTCCCTTATGCAGATTTTCAGGCTCACACCAATGCGAGCCTGCAATCTGCCCGGAGGCAGGCTTTAGGCTGGCGAGCTTCAGCAGTTGGTCGAGACCCTCAACCAACCAGAAGCCGCCATTTGGGATGCCGGAGCAGTGCGTATTGACGAGCACGCACTGCTCCAGAGCACTGTGGACCAGACTTGGGAACCGAAAGGTCTGGTGAGTAGCGGCGCGGGGCGATTCCCACTACACCATGCTGGTTCTCTATGAGATGTTTTATGCTTGCTAGATTACAAGTTACACTTCCTCTGTGAGCATGGGTGGGGGGTAAATCTGAATGATGTAGAGTTGGAGCACATCTGGGTTCCCAGGTGAAGTGTCTGATGGCTGGGCAAACTGGTTGGACCCATTAAATTGGCTGCTTCATGGACACCTAATGAATACTTCAGATGTGCTTTTGCATTCTGGAGGGACTCAAATGGTTCCTCAAACATGGTTTTCTCAGGCCAGTTCAAAGTGTTCCCTGACAGGCCAATGGATCTTCAGATAAGAGTTGGGACCACAGTTTGGGGACACTCCTGCATTCAGCTGTCAGCTTGGAAGAACAGGTGGTGACTGTTGGTAGCAGCTTTAGCTGGTGCATCTAGTAGATTACTATCTTGACAACATGGGGCCACGTGTCCTAATTTCCTCTCATTTGGACCACTGCAGTGCAATCTGTACAGGACTGCCTTTGAAAAGTGTCCAAAGTATCTATACTAGAAGGTTCAAAATGCTCCAGCCAGACTATTGAGGAGAGAAATTTGAAATATGCACATTGTTTTTGACCTTTAAAACTTGGGTACATGAAACTGCCTTCTCTGCCTCCTCTGAAATGAGCCTCCTTAGGTACTAGAAGCTTCCTGTGAGATCTTCCTCTATGTCATGAATTTTCTGTGAACATGTAAGGGGTTTAGATATGGGTAAGAAATTTATTCTGGGGAGTGTGTTTGTGTGCATGTTTGTGTACACATGCACACACATGTGCATGTTGTAGATTTCCCCAAACTGCATTCTCCAGACCTAGCCAGGGAAACTCAATGCAGCCATAAAATCCATACATATCCAAGCCTGCTATATGACATGAAAACTGTGAAGTGTTCTCAGCTGCGCTGAAAAATACTTACCTTTTGAATATGCAATTGGAAGCTGGAATATGTGATTTTTATGTTTTATTTCTAATGGCATGGATCCTAAGATAAGTCACATGAAAGGATAACTCATTTGAAGGGTTTTAATGGAAAGAAAGATTTCTTCTCTCCTACAGCCACCTGCACCTCTCTAAAAGCCTGTCAGCAACCTTTGGGACTCCTTTGAACAGCATTCCGGTAGGTGTTGCAGAAGGGAAGAACTCTTTCAAATTGCATTCCAAATCAAATGTTGCCTGCAGATATTTGTATAAGGAACCCCTTCAGCTCCATATGCCCAATTATTGCTCAGGAGGGAGCCCTGACCCTCTAGATAGCCTTTGGAGTATGGTCATACATCACTGCAGGGAGGCAGAAGTGATGAGCAATATTGGTTCCACAAAGATCTGAAACTTATCTTAGAATCCTAGCCAAGATGTTTTAGTTGCCATTCATTTTTTTAAAAATCTTAGCCACCTTGAGCACTATTGTGTTGGAAAGATGGAATATCAATGTTCTTAACAGTAGTGACAAAGCAGTACTGATGCTAGGAAAGCTTATATTTTCTTTTTCAAGGTGTGGAGATGCTGAGAAGCTACATGTTTTCCTCTCATTTTTTCTGGAACCAAATGGTTCATATGCATGCTGTGTATAAGGAATATTTTCTAGATGGGTTAATTGCATCTCTCTCTCCCATGCTTTCTCTTTGTCCCCCTCTCTCATTCTGTTCTTCCTCTCTTCCTCATCCATGCTCAGAATCTTTGGTCACCTCAGTCTCCGCTCTGAATGGCAACTTATAAAAGTAGATTACAAGTCCATCTTTAGCCGGAGATGTACCAAAGATGACTTCCAGACATGGCATCTTCACAACCAGGTATTACTCCATGTAATGATCCTTTCTAATTCTTTTTCCACATCAAGCCTAAGACATTTTGCTTCCTGGGATGAAGAACAGGTTGCAACCCACTCCAGTTCTCATATAAAAGCTGGCTGAATTAGTAGATGACTCTTATTTGATTCTTCATCACTGGTGATGGGACAGCATTTTTCAACTATACCTGAGGCATTTAGGGAATCAACAACAGATTGTTTTGTGTACGCAGCTCTTTTTTCTAACTGAGAAAACCAGGAGGCTGGCCCTGCTACTACCTAGCATCTGCAACCTGAGGCAGTTGACTCCTGCTGGCTAATGGTACAGCTGGCTCTGTTCCAAAGGAATAGTTGAATTATGTCTATGTTTCTAGCTTTGGGTGCTGTCACAAAGCGTGAACACAAGTCATTTGATTTAGTCACACTGAAAGATGGAAAGATGGGTAGTAGGATAATCTGAATAGCAGGAACTATAAACAAAAGTTAACAAGAAAAAAGCAGCCAGTGATTAGTCCCCACAATGTCAAAAGAGCAACAGATGCGTCCTTTAATTTTCAAGATTTCAAGATCAAGTTCAGGAAATAAATGATGTGAGTGACAGAGAGTTAAAAGCAACTGTGCAAAAGGTTGAACACAGAGGAGTTATGGATACACAGGGAAGAAAGAATATTAGGAATATTTACAGTCTCCGCTTGTATAAACACTAATTTTGATTAACCACAGTGTGGCTCTTATGACTTGATTAATGATAAGATTTCCTTGGAAATGAATTATAATTAAGGCACAGGGATAAGTCTTAATCTGAGTGAAGACTTGATGTTTAAATAAGGAAGCTGGAGTTTAGAAGCTTTTCAGAAGTCCATATCATGTCGCAAAATCTGTTGTCAGGGATTACCTGCAGTTGTTTTTTTCCCCTCCAGGTCTGCAAACTCTCTTGAAGGAAGACTTCATCAGAAAATATGCAGGATGTTTTTCTCAGCATCTCCTGATCTTATAATTTATGTTATTTTATTTTTACCAAATAATTTTGGAAATTACTATTTAGCTATTAGACTGAAAATAGCTACATTCTAGATTCCCTACTTTTGTTTTGTCACTTTTAGAAGCTGGAGTTTGTAAAAATAAATGATTTAAAAAGAATACAGTCACTGTTTCCTCACTTTTTTGAAAGATCTAGTAGTGCAGTTCTCTGTACAGATTAAGCACCTGCACCTCTCTTATAAAGAAAGATGCACAGAGTTCGTTGGTCTTCACTTCTTCACTTTAACTCACCATTCTTCTGTATCAAAGGGTGAACCTTGTGTTATGGGAGAAAGGAAAATCTATAAGAAGCGCAAGGCAGGAGCATGGTGCTCACTGAGTAGAGACTATTCAAGAACAGTTGTCTCTGAACCTTGCATCTGTGCTGAATGGGACTTTGAATGGTAAGTTAAGTTGTCCTTTATAAACCTTTTCTTAGACTTTGTGTACTCAGTTCCAAAGCTGATACAGAATAACATGGTGGTGCTCTCTATTAACTATTCTATCACCAAAGTGTTATGCTGCAAGAGGGATGGACAGATTCACCCTGCATGATTCCACTATAATAATATGGGTTCACTCTGCTTTATTTTCTTATATTTGACTGAAAAATACTAAAAATACCCAGATATTTTCTGCTGGGGAGAGGGACGTGCTCTGGTCCTTTGTGCATTATGATTTCCCCCTTCTGACCTTTTTTCTAGCTTTACAATATTCTTTTTGACTTGTAATGACCATACTTGGACACAGTACCCCTGTAATTGCATTATAGACCTGTGTAAGGGCTTTATATTGTCTGTTTCATTTTCAACTCCTATCCTACTGATCCCCAGTATTGAATGTGAGGTTGATTCCACACCTTTCATAATGATACCTGGACTTTTCATTCCAGCTGCACACTGGGTTGATATTTTTTACTGGGCTGTCCAATACAGTCCTCTCCTGGCTGGTCATTACCAGATCAGACTGTGTGGGTGTGTGAAATACAAATGTTTTGACCCTATGTGAATTGATTGAGAGTTATTTATGCTATACTGTGTTTTCTATTTTAAATCCATTTCAATCAGCTTGAAGGTATATATTTAGACCTTTTGAGTATCCATTGTTGTTTTTACCATCCCAAATAGTCTGGTGTAACCAGCAAAGTTGTCTGCCTTACTTTTCACCTTAGCTCCAGATTATTTAAAAATACAGTAACAGCAAACAAAAACAGAACAAAAAAAAACACCTTCCACCCAAAAACATTCTCAGGGTATAATCTGGGAATATTAGTAACAAATTTTCCTTATGAGAACTGTGCATTTATTCATATTTTTCCCTGTGCCTAATTTAACCAATTCCATGAGAAGATCTCTCCTCTTTTTCCATAACTAGGTTTGTTAAAGACTCTGTTCTAACACATTTTCTCAGAAACCTTTTGAAATATTTCTACAGATCACATGTACGCACATGATAGTTAGGACTCTTAAAGAGCTCTGAAAGGTTAGTGAGACAGGACATACCATTGCAGAGTGATGTTGATTCTTCCCCAGAAAGACTTTCTCTTTTGTTTGTTTGCATCCAATTTAATTTGCAATAACTCCTTTGATCAATTTACCCAGAACCTTTTTTTTAACTAGAAAGCCCATAATTTCCTAGATCTTCCTTGAATCTTCTTATAAAAATTCTTATTACATTGATCACCTTCTAGGTCCCCACTACAAAGGTTGATCTTTGGGATGTGTTACCTATCAAGTATTATAATTTTTTGTGCATGTGTGTGAGAATGAGAATATTTTCACATTTCACTGAACTTTCTAATTGATACCCTCTAGAACCTGTGACTTGTCTATTTTCCATTTGGCAAAAGGTGTTGAATTTCATCTTTTGTCACTACTGCTTGCCTTGTTCGTCAGATTTCCTTCATGAAATTGTTAGTTCAGGCATGTTTCTCTGTCCTACATCTTTTTTAGTACGACAAGTACAAAGAATTCATCTAACTTTTCTGCAATATCCTTATCTTATTTTTGATCTTAATATTATTAGTAGTATAGTCCTTGAAATCCTGTACTTACTGCTTCCTTGCATCTCTTTTTGCGAAAGTTTTTGTTTATTGTTCTGATTCACCCTGTTTGGACATGACTTCAAGGTTCTGGCATCTTTTTTAAAAAGTTTCCATGACACTGCTTGTTCATTGCACTAACTTCTTGGATTTCTTGGCACGTGGCATAGATTCCAGTTGAGTTTCTCTTACAGTAATTTGAGCAATCCCCAGACAGTCTGGAGAGATCTGATTCTTTTGACTTTCCATTCCACTTCAGGTTTCCTCTTTTAAAGTGAAATATGGCTATGCTGAATGTCTCTGGCAATTTCCCATTTAGGTATAATTTGTATTTGATGGCACTGTAGTCACTGTTTCCAATTAGTTCAAAGACACATCTCACCTTAAAAGTGCTGCAACCATGTAGGAGTGATTCAGACTCTCTTCTTCTTTGGTTCCTACCAGGGAGGATTCAGTCATCTGGGGTAGTATGGCATGTTATCTCTTTTTTATGACTCACACATGCATTCCTCTAGTCTATGGCCCTGTCTGCACTACACTGTTTTGTGCTATTATTCTGCTTTCAACATCCTATGGAATCCTGGGGTTTGCAGTTTAAGGAAGAGCCTTTAGGATTCTCAGCCAGAGAGCTCTTTGGCCTTGGTAAACTACAAACCTCAGAATTCCACAGGACGTTGAAAGTGAAATAATAGCACTATCACAGTAGAGGGTGGAAAGACACTATGTTAGAGCAATCTAGCCATTCACAAATACAACACTTTCTCCTTGAATGTCTTCCTGGATTCATTTCAAGATCATCCTGGAAGCTGACATCATATCCAAAGTATTAAGTTACTTTTGGTTTCTAGTATTGTACTCCACTGGGGAAGGGTAGAAAATTTTAAAAAATGATTTTTTTTTTTTAAAAAAAATGGAGATCTCTTCCCCATTTGAGGTTTCTAGCTTATTTGACTCTGGTCTCTTTGTCATTGCCCCTCATTCTCTCTTGCTTATCTTTACTATCCAGTCTATATTCAGAGATGAACATGTCCTACTAAATCTTTCCATTCTACCAGGCAACCATTATGCCAGTGTATGTCTTAAAACAAACTGTTGCCAACCAATGGTAGCTGGTGGGCTTCCTTCTTAGAGGTGGTGAATTTCATTGGGTTTTAGTCCAGACTTCAAACAAGGCATTCAAGGTTTTGCATCTCTTCTGTAGCTAGGGCTTGCAACTTTGTTAACTCCTTTAAAGTATGTATTAAAACCTGTACCAGACTCACTGACATGGAAGTTACCAGTTGCTCCTGCTCCCAGCTTTCCTATCTTTGTTCAGAGGCTTCTAGCATTAGCATGGGAACACATATGCATGATGTTCCTCTACAAGAGTTCCTTTTGTGTACCTTTCTTACTGTGGTTCTTTTATCATGAACTGGCTGTCATATTCTTTATGCTTTGTTTAAAAAACATATCCCTTGTCAAAAAATAGTTTTCATCCTCATCCTTTGCAAATGATTCATCCCAAATAGGGTGTTTCACAGTTCATTTCAGGTGTATTACTTTTTAAATGCAAGTAGGCTGGCTCCATTCTGGGTCTAGAGGAAGCTATTCTTGTTTATAGACTTGTTCCAGAATGATCTTTAGTGCCTAACAAATCTATCCCTTCTTTATTTACACATTGGACTCTTTAGCTTTACCTGTCTAGTTAGCCCTACATATGAGGCAGATAGAATTTTAGAAAAAGTTATCTTAGAGATCTTGGCAATCAACTTCTCATCTGACAATCTAAATTTGGTTCCCAAGACTTCAGAGCTACCCTTCTCCAGATGACCGATATGCATCACAGTTCCTGATTTCACTCCCCTGTACCTGCACTTTCTACCATGATGACACATGGCATCTGCAACCTTCCTGTTAGGCAGACAAGCCACTATATAGCTTACATCCAGCAATCTGTATCTCTGATGATCAAATTGGGCACTACCAGGAAACTCCTTACTGCTGGGTACACTTATTCAGTATACAGGGCTATTTGTTCATCCCTCAAGGTCCCACTTCCTTGATAGCCTACTTGTAAGAGTAGAGGAGATCTCACTCTAGCAGTGGGTTGACACTCCCAAAGCCCTTGTCTCTGCCTCTCTAAACCTTTCCACCATGACCCTAAGAGATCGTAGTCATTTTCTCAGAGCGAGCACTCATTGAGCACACATCCAAAATTCTAGTGCAGTAGGGAGATACTCATGTGCATCTGCTTTCTTTCTTAGCTGAGACAAGCCATAGGTTTGTAGATCCAGACTCCTTTAAAAATCACTCCTACTGGATTGGAGACATATCTAAAGATGTCCCAAATATGTTTGTTTTATTAGAAAAGAAAAAGCCCAATGCATTTTGACCTGTGTGTATTCTAAAGGCTTTCTTTAGGGACTTAAAAGAGCATGAAAGTACAACAGGTAAATATATATCTTACATTACATAAAATCATAATTACCTTGGTATATTGCCTGTGGCCTGTAGATACCTATTTAGAAACAAAGTTCAGAAATTTCTGGACCAGGAATTCTCAAACTATCCCCCTCCCCCAAAAAAGAGGTGGAGTAGATTTTTAAATTCAAATCTTTGGTTCCTGGAGTATTGCATGAGGAGCTAGACTCCTTCCGTCGGAATAAAATTTTTCAGGGTTTTCCAACAGTCTCATTCCCTTTAGCCTTGATCCATTTATGTGTCCATGCATGTTATCTATTTTTTTTCTACCAGTTGCTTGCAAGATATATATAAAAAGATCTTCAGTCTTTGCTCACATGTTCCATTTATCCAGTGAATGGTTTGAAAGCCTCTGGTCTACAAACTGCTGAACTTTGTTTCTAAATATGAACGATAATGTCATTGACGGTATACCAATATAAGTTTGATTTTATGTAATGTGTTATCATATATTTACATGCCCTTTTATGATTTTCCAAGTCCTTGTAGATAGCTTTAAGAGTACACACAGGCTGAAATGCCTCATTTACACACATACAGACATACATACACAAATAAAATGCCTGGCTTTGAGCATCCTGAGACCTTTCTTCAGTTTCTTCTGTGGATTCCACTGGATATTTTTTTTCTGCCTTCTGGACTGCTATATGGATTCCCCTGAACCGATGAAACTCCCTGTTTCCTGCTTCTGTCACCTGACTTTGGTTCACGGACTGTGTTTTGGTCTGCCACACTATTATTAAAGCAGCATGTATAAAAATTCAGCTCTGTTCTGTGATTTAATCAGTACATATGTGTGCCTATGTATATTGATTCAACAGCAGCATCAAAAAGCATTCTTGACTAGAGATAGGCCAAATGAATCCATGAATCCTTGAATTCTGGGCAAGGATTCGAGATTCGTGGATCTGAACCCCCAGGCAGGAGGAGGTGAATTGAATCTTTCAAGTCCACACCTCCTCTTGCCCGTGACTGGCACAATCGGGGCTGGTGCTGGTGGGATGAGGTGACGGGGAGCATGATCTTTTCCCACCAGCGGCTGGGGCAGGTGGGAGGATGTGGCGGGGAGCATGATCTCACTCTCCCCATTGTTTTCCTGGCTGCTCCAGCCATGATCAGGTCCCAGGTGGGTGGGAGGAAGTGGAGGGGAGTGTGATTTTGCACTCCCCCTCATTTTCCCAGCTGCGATCAGGCCCAGGGCAGGCGGGAGGGAGGAAGCAGCTTTGTTCCCCCCATCATTTTCCCAGCTGCCTCAGCTGCAATCAGGCCCAAGGCGGGTGGGAGGAAGCAGCAGGGAGCACAATCTTGCTCTCCCCCTCATTTTCTTGGCAGCCCCACTCTTCTCCTGCCCCCCTTGGGACGATTTGAAAGATTTGAGATTTGGGAGATTTGTGGATTCACAGAACCTTCCAGGGATTCAGATCCAGATTCGGAAAATTCTGGATTTGTCTCATCCTTATTCTTGACAATATTGTGCAGTCATATCAGGATTTCTTTTTCACTTATTTAGTCGATTCACTTATGTATTGTGTGTATCAGACAAGTATATGAAAAAAGTGAACGAAACGTGGCTCAGAGTGCACATACATGGCAAAAGGGCCAAGGTATAAAAAATCAGGAACCTCAGTCCAAAGAATAAAATACAAATAAAAGGCTCACTAATGAAATAAGACTGGTTATTCAATACCTCCAAATCCAGTGGCAACTTCATTAACTTTTCTAAGTATCTCCCTCCCCCTACTTTTGTATTACTCTTCTACTAAGATCATTCTGTATGCTACATTTTGCCTTCATCACAGGACTAGTTTTGTGCACTGTTTATTCCACGTCAAGCATCAAATTGTCCAAAATGGTTAATTTTTTAAACTATTTTAAACTGATCCTCCTCTTTCACCAAAATTTAAAAAATATATATTGTTTCAAGTATAGCTACAGTGGTAGGGGCAAAGTGAGGGCATTGGTCCCCCAAATAAGAATTATTCCCCCCCCCCAAAAAAAGAAATTATCCTTAAATCATGAAATTTCTAGCATTATAGTAACTTAGACTTTCCATCGAGCATTTAGAAATACAGTTTAAGCATTCCGAAGAAAGGTCCAGGCAAAGCTACCAAGAAATATGAACTGAATGTGAGAGTTCTAGGCATGAGTGATTCTCAGTGTCTCACTCTCAGGAATGCTAGAAATTTGAGAACTAAAAGAAAATGTCATTTGGTAAGGCGGACATTTTACTGGTGGCAATGCCCTCATCAAACCCCCCTAGTAGCCACATGCTTTTGAAAGTTCTTCATCTGGAGGTGGAGTGAGCTTAGAAAAAGATGTGACTACAACTCCCAGAATAATCCGGCAAGTAGGACCACTGGCTGTAATCCAGCTTTCCAAGTTTCTGCATCAGGACTGAAACCCAGACAACTCCTAAGAGGAGAATGGACATGTAATCACACACCAGCAGAAAATAATCTTATTAAAATGCTTGCTTGAAGTTTTCTTGCTTTGTTCTTTATTTACCCTTGTCAAGTAAGCTTTTCCAAGCAAACTAGAGCAGCAGCTGGACTTGGTAATTTTTCTAACATACAAACCCTGGGGCTTTCAAATGGGAAGGTGGGCAGCATGTGTATTTTTAATATACATTTACCAGAAGTTAATGAACAAGGCTCCGGCCTTTGGGGCATACAGCAATGTTGTCTTTAATATTATTTAATATTAATGCAGCTCTTTCTTTCGGGAACGTGTGGCTCCTCCTGAACATTTTTAATTACCAACCCCCTAGCAGGCATATTTTAAATATGCAGGGCTGGCCTGCTGAGCATGATTAAATTTGAACATCAAGACAAAAAGCATTAGGGAATCTTTGATCCTCTTTCAGTGGTTCAGCAATGTTTGGCCTCTGAAGAATAATGGGATTCATCCAGGGTCATGGGACATACTCTGCCCCATTATGCCATTTTCCCCCCTTAATCCTCTGGAGACTTAGGAAGCCCATAAGCATCAGTCAGTGGACTTTGTTATATTCAGTCTCATGACATCATGTCTGACATTGCTGTGCAAGGTTCTTCAGGATCCCTCGTTATTTCCAGTTCCCTTCGACATAAATAAAAGGAAGTGAAAATCTTCCTGATGTTATATTTTCAGTCACGGCTCAGCTGTCACAAAGTACTGCTATGACTTCAGCCATGTCCAAACATCTTGTGTAATTGGATACTAGATCTATATTATTGCAGTTCAGGGATCTTTGGGAGATTATTCATTCATAGAAGCTATTTCTTCCTACAGCTATTTGACACAGTGCTTTCTCTATGCAGTTGTGTGGAAAACAGAGTGGACTTCTTGCCTGACCATGGCTGAACCTTTGATTGTGATGGGTTGAAAAAGGGCAGCTGAGATCACAGAAGCGATTGCTGCTGTGTCCTTGTAAACAATGAAAACATGAAAATGTTTTCAAACCATTATGTACCAGCGTATACAATCACACATAGAAAGGAATAATGTCTTGTTTAGGTCAGTTAGGCTTTAGCTGGCTCAAAGTGAATTGTTTTTCCCAGAGCTTGAAATAGTTGCATTTATGGCCCCAGGACTCCTAGAAATCCCTAGCCAGCATGCCTAAGTAACTTTTCAAAGTTTTTGTTACCTTCCCATCCATCCATTCCTTTATTTATATCCTGTCTTTCCTCCAGACTGGTATTCAAGGCAGCTTACCAAAAGGCAGTAAAGGCGGGGGGGAACCATTCCACATACAGTTTAACACATACAAAATGAAGATTAAAACAGTATTAAATAACAACAGAATTAAAAGCATTTACAATCTTACTTTAAAACAAAGATTAAAAACAGTGCAGCACTATAAGAGTATCTTTCTTGTTAAAATCTAGGGATGGGACCAATCCAAAATTTTCTGAATCTGAATCTGGATCCGAATCCCTGGAAGGTTCTGGGAATCTACAAATCTCACGAATCTCAAATCTTTGGAATCCTTTTTTTAAAAACAGATTTTAAAAGCAAGAGAAAGAAAGCACCTCTACTGAAAAGTGTTTTTGAAGCAGGATTTGACGTCTTTGTTTAATGAAAAACAAATTAAATAATAGTTTTCACTTTCAGGATCCCAGGCAGGATCACACTGGCAGCAGGCAGGAGAAGAGCGGGGAGCATGAGAGGGCTCCCCACAACATTTTCCCACCCACCCTGGGCAGGATTGTGCTGGTGGCAGGCGGGAGAAGAGCAGAGAGTGTGAAAGCATGCTCCCCACAACCTTCTCCCACCTGCCCCAGACAGGATCGTGCTGGCAGCGGGCAGCAACCACCTGCCCTGGGCAGGATCCCACTGTTGGCAGGCAGGAGAAGAGTGGGGGGCACAAGATCTGTATTTTTTGGTTGGTGGATTTGAAATGTTCAGTTCGCTTGTTTTGGTGCAGGGATTCAGATTTGTGAATTTTGAATGCTCGCTGAGGATTCAAGGATCCAAGAATTTGGTTGACCCATCCCTATTAAAATCAGTTTCCAAAGCCTTGCTTGAAAAGTACAGCAAGGAAAGGGCCATTCTAGCTTCCCAAGGGAGGGAATTCTAAAATTACACATTAGTGGGGTAATTCTAATCTTACAGGCAAAGCTGGATAGGGCAGCAGGAGTAAATGAGAGAGTTGAAGGGTCTCTGCTTAGCTACACAACAGCGGTGTTGCTAATGGGCTGATGCTTCATCCCAGAGGCTTCTGGTAGAGTTAGTGAAATCATCCTAGCCATAGATCTGCTATGGAAGCCCATAGAGGCCAAGTCCAAGGTCCAGTTGCTTTGAGCAACTCTTTTGATTCCCTGGCATGCTCTAGAACACAATTTTTAGAGTTGCCCTCCTCGAAGCTGGTACAATGAAAAACTTCCTGAATGGTTTCAATGGGTGTGAAAATTCAAGAAAGGAAAAAGAAACTGTAAAAGAACTACTACTCCACCTTTACTCTAGCTGCATTGAGCCAGTAAGACTTTGAGAATAATATATTATCTGCTCCCTAACTCTACCCTCTAAGGATTGCTCTGTCCATATAGCTCAATTCCATTAAAAGTTCAGACAGGATTGAATATGTTGTTGTGATTAGTTAGATATTCATACAAGAAAATATACATGTGAGCCACATTCTCAATGTTCCCTTGCTGCACAAGGTTTGAGATGAAATTCTAAGTATGTTTGGATAAAAGCATTTAAAATAAAGCCTTCTACGTGCCCCTGCACATACAGACTTATTAGCCCTAATCATGCATTCTCGTGAACACCTGAATAGGACTATTGAGATATTATTAAATTGGATACTGCTAATTTATTCCTTACGTAATTTTTGGGCGGACTGCTATCGCCATTTTATATTTTGCTGAGATTTTGAAGTAAATGCCTATAATATACTTTGAATTAATGCTCTTTTGGGGGAAAGTGTGGAATTCATGCTATTAATTCCAAGTTCAGCCTGATTTCACACTACTGTATTTCTGGAGGTTTGCTTGTTTGCTTGTTTGTTTGGATGTTAACCTCCCCAGCTCCTTTTGCAATAGCTTCAAGTCATAGTAAAGAATAAAATTTAAAAACAATAGACCAAATCATATTGAAGCCTACTTTGATAAGCCATTCCTATCAATTCCTCACTGTTGTGAAGAATTCAGGTAAAATGGGACCAGGTGATCTTCCCATCAAGCATCAGCCAGGTACCAAGCACAGCTTCACCACTCCATGAACCAATACCAGATATTGCTACTGCCTTCTGCTCTGACCAAATGCTTTCATCTCTTCCTGATCCCATGTAGCTATGATAGGAGCTTTTTGTTCAACAGCATTGCACCATGGTCAATAAAAATGCATAGGAAAACAGCAGATTAAAAATAATTGTGCAAAAGATTATATTTCCCTCTCCTCACTAAAATTTGCCCTCTTAGAGAAATAGTGTGCTCTGGATCATTGTTTTTGTTTTCCTAAAGAAACACCTTTCTGCTCTTTGACTTCTGGCTTGCTTTGGCATGTTGCAAAGAGGCACCAAGTTCCACCTAGTTGCAAAAATGAGGTCTTCCTAATTGTTTAAATGATATCAAACACCACAGCCTGGGAAGGACCTCTATCAGCAAAGCTCTGGAGGGCTATTGATTGTCATGGCTGGCTTTCTTTGGAAGTAATTTGGTAGCTCAATTTCCCTTTCTGTCCCTTGCCAGAAACAAAATTTTAGGAAACAAAGAGAAAGAGACACCTGTGGGAAGTGTATAAATGAGAGGTAATGGGAGGTAAGGTGGTGGAACTTCTATCCCTTTCTGCCTTCTCCTCTGGGTTATGTGCTTCTTTTTGCTTGCACATCTGATACACAGACATTTCCCTCTCTCCCTCCCTTGAAAAGAGACTGGACTTGGACTGGTGAGACCTGACAGGAAATCAGCAGATCAATATCTTTCCACTCAATTTATCTTACAAGGTTATTCAGAAAATAAAATCTACTCTGATTTCCTTGGCAGGAAGTTGTGATGAATGTGTCATCAATAAAATTCTGTATTCATGCAAATGATTTGTGCTTTTTTTTTTAATCCCTAGTGACTATGGCTATGAAAGGCACAGTAATAATCAATGTATCCCAGCATTCTGGTTCAACCCGTCTTCTCAGCTGAAAGAATGCACCCTTGGACAGAGCTACCTGAACAGCACTGGGTAAGTGAGTGAGTCTACTTTGCAGTGTCTCTTTTTCATGTCTAGGCTATCTGTGATGACCTCACCCATGGACTTCCTCCCTTTATCACCTCTATATCTGGTTCATGCATGCTAGCATTGTTGATTTTTCATGTGACGAAATCTCGTACTGTTTTGCTGATTTTTAATGTGCATCTATGATTTAAATTTTTCCCACTACTCGAATACATCACCCTGACTAAGGTATATTGAAGCAGCATTTTAGGTGCATTTAAAATGTGTGCATTTTCCATGTGTACTTTTCAAATACACTTATTTTTCATGCACATATACAATGATCTGTGAATATCTGAATTCCAGTAGGCAAATTGTACTTGGTACATAGATAGTCTAGAAAGTGCAGATTGGGCAAAGTTTGCTCAAAAAGCCAACTGGAATGGATTCCTTGGAGATTTGTAGTTATCTCTGCCTTATTCCAAGGTTGAGCCATTAGCTGGAGGTTTCAGCCTTGCTTTTCCAGCATTCTAGCTAATTTCTTCGGAAATCATTAACATAAACGATACCTAGGGACTATACTTCTGTTTAGGGATAAATGCTCCCCAGTCAACCAGCTTTGCTAACTAAATTAAAACAGAAGCAAGGAAGGTCTATTTCCAGAGCATTTAAAACGAGCTCTGTTCATTTTAGAAACGCTATGGAAGATATGTGAATGTCCAGATATTGTGGTATTGCAACTCCCATAATTATTCACCACTGACTATGTTATTGAGGGGTGATGGGAATGGAAGCCCAACAACACTGGGAGGGACACATATACTTCCAGGCCTGTTTCAGACCTGATGCATAGAATGGATGTTATATAGAGCAAACATGTGGAGACAAAAACAAGATAATTCCTCATAACTAGAATATTGGAACAGGAGTAGGGCAGAGAGCATGACAGTCAGACAACAAATAGATGTATAAATCCTTAGTTCAGCTGTTTATTTTAAAATGCTGAATTGGTTTTTAAAATTACTTGCAACCAAAAAAAAATAAAAAGACGGAACATTACTGGGTCCAACCTTTGGCCCACGTAATGCTCTACATTGTGTGTAGAAAAAAAAAGATTGGAACTCAGTGAGACGATGTAATAGCATAATTTTCCCCCTTTTTCTTTTCAGCACACTGGTGCAAACTCAAAGGCATATACCAAATTCCATAATGATAAGGAGATAAGGGTTTGAAGTCAACAAAAACCCAGTGAAAAAGAGCCTAACTTTAATATTTGCCTCTGTGCACTCCTCAGTTTAGCAAGGTGTTGGTTTTTCCTGATGTTTTCAGCAGAAGTCTGAAATACAATTTTCTAGGTTTCTTTGCATCTGTTTACTGTTTGCAGGCATAATGTGTATGATATTAAAGGTGGGTTTCATGCTTGAAACAAGACATTTTAAATAAACAACTCAGCTCAACACAATCTATACTATTTCATAGGTATCGGAGGATTGTTTCTAATAACTGCACAGATGGGCTACAGGAAAAGTATGCAGCCAAACCTGAACAGTGCCCAGGCAAAGCTCCTCGGGGTCTGCATATCCTCACATCCACTGGCAAATTGGTAGCAGAACAAGGATACAACACTACTTTCATAATACGCATGGAAGAGGTAGGGTTACCATCCTAATATCAATGTTAATAACACAGTGAGTTGTAACCAATAGTGTCATTGCACTACTGCAGAGCTTCTATATTTTGAAAATCTAAGCCCTTGCATGGATATCAGATCAAATCCTGTGACTCCACTTGTTCAAACAGCTGTGGGAGTGAATGAACAAGCATGTCTATTCATCAAGACTTGATCATACTAGCTGGGAGTTTGAACTACTTCTGTCAGCAGCATTTGCATAAACACTGGTAGAACATGCTGTCATCAGTGGAATAACAATATCTCTTACACTTTGGCCATTTCTGAACTACATTCTTATAGTGCAATTATTCTATTTTCAACATCTTATGGAATCCTGGGGTTTGCAGTTTAGGGAGGGGCCAGCCAGCCCTTCCCTAAACTGCAAACCCCAGGATTCCATAGGATGTTGAAAGCAGAATAACTGCACTATAAGAGTATAGTGCAGAAATGGCCTTTGTCTAGTAACTTTACCCTGGATACAACCAATATTTCTTCCCTACCTTACTTCCTTCTATTTGATTCACTTTAATCACTGCAGGTGATGAAGGTACAGGAAAGTACCTTTTGATGCTCTGTTATTTGATGACTCATTCTTTTGACACTTCCAAACAAAGGACAAGTCCTATTAATTCAAGGAAGGTTCCACTCTTTCATCTTTCTTCTTGTCTATGGAGCCAGTTGAGGGTATTTGCAAGCAGCACACATGGGGTTTTTCTCAAATGAGCCTCTGTGAGTCCATGCTCCCTACAGTACAGTACATGGGTTCTGCTTTTCAACCAATTTTGTTTTCTGACAGTACTCCAGTCCCTATTCTGTCAGATAAGTAGGGGAAACCTATAAATAGAGATCTGGTTTAAAATTGTTAAGACTTTTTGATATTTGACAATAATTTTTGAATTCGCTAACATACTGGAATTTATGATTGATTTACCTTTTAACCAGGTTTTTTTTTTTTTTGCTTGCTTCAAACAGGTGAGTGTTTAAAAAAATCAAAAATCAGAAAACCCAAATCCAGATATTTATTATAAGAGAAGTCAAAGGAGTTCTAAAACTTTGTCCTCATGAGTTTCTTTAAGGCAAGAGTACTGCTCTATAGAACTTCCTGAGTGGTCCATCTGGCGATGTTCTTTCTCACCTTTGGGCAAGCAAATCAAGGAAAGGGAAAGCAAGACAAAATGCTCAGAGGGAATTCTGCTCCATTGTCTCATTGTTTCACTTTTTTAAAAAAGTTCTGTTTTTTCCCTGTGAGTCAAATCATTGGTCTATCCAGTCCAATATTTTGCACAATCTGGTAGCAGGTTTCTGGGTGTTTGAGCAGAGGTTTTCAGCATCCCTGCTAGCTAAGATACTTTAAATGGGAAGCTGGGAATTGAAGGTAGGACCTTCTGAATGCAAAGCACATGTTTTGTTACCAAACCGTGGAACCTTCATTTTTAGCTTGTTCTCAGGTTGGTGAATGGAAACAATAATTTTTGTATTCATTTTTATGAGGTTGGGAAAGATATAAGATATTCTGCAACTGTAAGCGTTATGCAAAAAGCTAATCATGCAGTTCTATACCAGTGAAAGTGTAGCCTGGAATGAAAGATATGCCTTTAAAAGATTCCTCCAGGTGCTGGACAAAGAGAAAGCAAAAAATGGAACTGTAATAAATTTCTCTATAAATGCTTTCAAGTCCCCACTACCTTAGGGACCAGAAAATATCCATTGTTGTGTTCTGTTATTATATCTCTGGATTGTTTCACCCTGCATTTCACTCTCCTGAGGTCTGGTTTAACTAGGAAAATTGTTCAGGAATGATAGAGAGAGAGTTTGCCTGAGCTTTAGGTGTCTTTTCAGCCATTTGCCTCTTTCCCCACCTTTGTATTACCAATTCACACATGTATGGTATTGAGGAAAAATTATAGTCTTGTTACAATTGTTTTTATGATTGTCCCGAGAGTCTTTTAGCAGAGTGTTATTGATCCATGTATGTGATTCTCAGATTGATAAAACATCACATACAACGATCTTGGTACAACTCAAGTTTTTGTACTTTTTTGTGTAGAAGCGTTTATTTGCAAAAAGAATCTTCATGCATTTTGTATAAAAAGAATCTTCATTCAATATGAGAATACAAATGTGTCAAGATATTCACCCTCAATTTTTTTTGGTAATTGTTTATCCACCGACATAGATATATTGATGACACTGAAGATGAAACACACAATAGCATTAAACAGCAAATTGCATGTGCTAAGGTCACTCTGCACAAAATCCCAGAGGGATAGACCTGATGAGTGGAGATTTCTCTAGCACACTGATTTCTGGTGGAGAACAACATGGGTCATTTGCAATGATAGGAACTAACTCATTAAATTAAATTCTTCAATTTACTTATAATTTAACTGACTAACTTAAGTCAGATTTCCAGCATTAAATTAATTCCAGAATAAGTCCATATCTAAGGCCCTTTCTGCACCGGCCTATTAAAACGGTGCAGAGCGACCTCCAACGGAGGTCCAGTTCAGAGTGACCAGAACTGGTTCCTCAGCATGTTTTTTAAAAACCTCTTTTAAAAACCGTCGCCACGCTCCAGTGCAGATTTGCAGGCATGCACAGGTGCGTGCCTGCAGATCTGCCAGGGGCGCGCTTTAGGCTGGCGAGCTTCTCTGGTTGGTGGAGAGCCTCCACCAACCGGAAGCCGCCATTTTGGATGCCGGAGCAGTGTGGAGCAACGAGCTCGCACTGCTCCTCATCCTGACGGACTCACCCAGACACTGAAGAAGTCCGGTGAGTCCCGTTTTTACGCGGTTCCTTTCCCATGTGCGGAAAGGGCCTAAGTTATTAGTTGATTAAATGAGAGACTCTGCTAAAGAGCCCACACATTATACACTTTCCAGCTCAATCTTTAATGAACACAAATTGCTGTAGGAATCCTGGTTTCTTTTTGTTCATGACAGGCGTACCATAATTTACTTAAATGCTCAGTTAAGAGATTTTAAATGAACAAGTAATAAAACATAACTTGGAAGGGAGCTGGTCTTCTTGGTATCCAGCTGGCTCTCTTGTATTCTACATCAGACTTCTCATCATTCCTAGGAAACTGAATTTTGAAGCCCTTATCCCTGGGACATTGTAAGGATCTTGTGAGAATCAATAAACTGCAGAAAGAGGGAGGCTAAGAAGAAATTATAAGGGAGGGAGAAAAAGAGAGAAATAAAGGTTTTTAATAGGGTGGCTAAGAAATGGGTTTTTCAGAGTTCATGTAGCCATTTTCCTTCTCTCCTAAGCTCAAGATATTAAGGAATTTGCAGAGGTAGGAAAGATCCCCAATGGCATTTTCAATTTCATTCTGGTAAAGGTTCTAATACAGAATTTTAACTTAAAAAATAACGTTAAGCACAGGTATAGTAATTATTTCTCCCACTTTTAAGTAGCTAAAAAAAAGTTAAGAAAGGGAACTTTTCAAAGTGTCTGAAAACCCTGAAGAAGAGAATTCTCCTCAAACACCTCAGTTTTTCCCACAGACTTTGAATAGACTGAAGGAGTAGTCTGGCCCTGACTCTACCTCATCTGAGACTCACCTATGTCCTCCCCCCACAAGGCTATTTTCTATAGCTGGCACTTTGCCAGTACACTTCTCCTGATGTTACACAGGGGAGGGTCAGGACAAAATCCTAGAATACTATAGCTTCCTGATCCTTTCCTGCCTTGGCAGGCAATAAGGAGGAAATTATGAAATTATTCATTCTCCCTTTCAGGAATGAATTAGGTTCTGCGCTACGCTGTTATAGTGCTATTATTCCACTTTCAACATTCTGTGGAGTTCTGAGGTTTATAGTTTGCTGAGGTCAAATTGCTGTCTGACTGAGAATTCTAAATGCCCCTCCCTAAACTGCAAATGCCAGGATTCCGTAGGATGTTGAGAGTGGAATAATAACACTATAACAGTGTAGTGGAGAAATGGCTTTAGTGTTTATTGATGATGTGTTATTTCTACTGAATTCATGGAACTACAAAAACCAACAAAAAATTCATATCAAGCCTGCCTAAGACTTTTTGCTGCCTTAGGTAAGGATGAAATGATATGTCTCCCATTGTATTTATGAAAGATAACAAGACTTGCAGTTGAATCTAACTTCAACACTAGAGATGAGACATCATCATCTTCACTTAAAGGTAGCAGACCAGCCTGGCTGGCAAAGAGGAGCCCTGGTGGTGCAGTGGTTAAATGCCAGTACTGCAAGCCACAAGGTTGTGAGTTCGATCCTGCCGGGCTCCAAGGTTGACTCAGCCTTCCATCCTTCCGTAGGTCAGTAAAATGAGTACCCAGCTTGTTGGGGGCATGTATAGAAATACATGCTATTTGTAAGTTGTTCGCTGCCTCGATCCATATGGAGAGGCAGGATACAAATTAATAATAATAATAATAATAATAATAATAATAATAATAATAATAATAATAATAATAATAATAAGCAGCAGCAGCAGCAGCAGCCAATGTGCCACACACATCTCTGTCTTCTATCATGTTTGCCATTTCCCCCGCATCTTCTGTCACCAGTCCCTGCCTAATGTTAGGCCTTGGTTCAGATTTCAGCAGCATCCCTATTAGTGTAGCGAACATGTATCTCTGTGTACTTCTTCAAGATCGTGTTTCTTTTACCTTGTAGATTCCTTTGTCTATTCTTGCTCAGCCTAATGTGGAGCACTGTGTGGCAAGTTGTATGTGGGAGAAAAGAACAGTGGTAATGTTATATTATTAGGGAGCTAGTAATAATTTATTAAGGAACCTGAGCAGAATTTCTTCACATACAGAACAATACACAATAGGGAAAACCATAACAAGTGAGGTAAATTGAAGAGGCAGCTTCTTGAGCAGAAAGCTGAGGGACTGAGAGGTTTCCCAGGGAAAAGAAACTCTGTGGGATTAAGATTTTGAAACTGGGGGTAGGAATATTGACTTCCACCATGGTCAGCTGTAGCATGAACAACCCTTACAACTATATTAATGTCTCTTCCTATCTTCCACATATCCCTTCAATTTTATACCTGTCTCTACTTTTCTTTGTGCTGTATTGATCACATTGTAGCTGTAGAGCCTGTTTTGTTTTCTTAGCTTTCTTATTTTTGGAAATAGGCTTTTTAATGTTTTATGAGAGCAAACCCAGCGATTGTTAGAGACTGCAGTTCCACAAAGCTCCACTGAACATGGCAGATTCATATTGATTTTAAAGCAGCAGTGAATTCAGTCCCACTGACTTCATCAGTGATCAGTTTCAACCTTAGGGACACAAACAACATAGTACATCAAGTGTATATAGTTTGCCTTTGTGTGATTGTTTTTATCCTTCTAAGGTAAGAGCCATCCTGTTTGGGTTGGCATCGGGGAGAGGCAAAGAGATTTAAGAAATGGTCACACAAAAAACTTCTCCATCTTGGAAACATTACCACAAAATCTCTTCCCTCTCCAACCTCAACCTCTACCCTCCATAAATAATTTGCCTCAAAGGTAAAGCTTGCTATTGGCAGCACAGGTAGTTTATTTCCGAGGTACATTTAATTTGGTGAATTTATCTCATATCAGTTTAATAACATAGTCATTTCATTGCCAGCAATAACCTAAGTATAATTAAATATATGAGGCTAATTCTATCTTTTATATATTGGTTGTTTCTTAAGGATTAATAGTTTATATTTCCACTGTAGTGTAGAGGTTTGAGTGCTGGAGTAGCGCTCCAGGAGACCAAGGCCCTTTCTGCACGTTACCTGCTCGCGGAGATGGGGGGGTGCCATTCGCGCAAGCAGCCTCTTGTGCGAGGCACTCGCATCGCTCCTCCGTTCTCCTGCAGCTCGCTTCCTGGTCGCGCGACTGTCGCGCTAACACTCCGCTGCTTCCTTCTGCAGCACAGCCTGGGAGCTGTAGGCTGTGCTGGTGGAGGAAGTGCGACCGGCCCGCTCATCTGACCCACTGCATGGCAGGTAAGTGCACGAAGGCCCCGGGAGCATTGCGCAACCGCGCAGTATTTTCGGCTCCCAGCCGAAAATAATAGAATGCACGTGCGTCCTGCTTTAGGCTCATGAGTGTTGTGTGAATGGGAGTGTGTTGTATGGACTGACACTCCCATTCATGCGATGCTCAAGGGACCCTCTCACAACAGAAACTGCGTGCGAAAAGGGTCCAAGATTCAGGAGACTCTCAGCCCTGGGGAAAACCCCTGGGAGACCTTGCACAAGAATGCTTTTTCAGTTTCAGAGAAAGGCTATGGCAACCCTCCTCTAATAATAAATCTTGCCAAGAAAACCCTATAGTAGGCTACCATAAGTCAGAGTCAGCTTGAATGTGCATAGCAGCAACAACAGCAACATCACTTTTCCAAATGTAGACTGATATGTCCTGGAAAATGCCATTTATAGAAACATGCCCAAGATTTATCAAGAGATTATTCATCTTATAGTATATAATTATGAATCAGAAGCCTCAATACAACATCCCTTCACAGTAATGTAAATATCCACCTGTCAACCTAAGCTATGCTGAGTCACATAGCCCTGCCCTAGACATACTTTAAATTCCCTGAAGCTATTCAAAGTCCTGGATATGGTAGCAACAGAAAAGTTAACCTTTTCACTCAAAAATAAGCCAATCCAGGGCTTTGAAAGAGAATGGCGAGAGGTATTGAATTGGATAAACTAATAAGATAGGGGAAAAGAAAGAAAGATTGTGAGAAAGGTGACAGACAAAATGAGGTGGTAAAAGATAAAATGTAAATAGTTAAAAATAAATTAAAAGTAATAGTTTATCATTGTTGTAAAACAGAGATAATGTATGGAATGGAATGTTAAATTCAGATTCAACTGGGAAAATTGATGTCTGGAAGTGGGGAGGGTTTTTTTTTTTAATTCTTTTTCATTTAAAATTTTAATAAAAATTACTTATAAAAAAAATCCCTGAAGCTATCCCATGGAATGATTCCATGTCTTTCAGTGCTTTGAGGCAAGTAGGCAGGATCCGAGAAGCCAGAAATATAACTATTTCAGCAGCTCTGAGACTGCTAGAGGACAAGTCCCAGTGTTGATGTCATCATTTTATGTCTGGCTATGGGGATGTAGCCAGATATTTCTCTATTCTTGTTTGTTCACTGTGAAGCATGGAATGACCATGCCAGGTAGCTTCTGAGGCATTACAGTAAGTTGGGGAGGGCTTTGGAAGCTGCAGAAAAAGGGAGGGAACATTAAACCCCACTATACCTGGAAAAGGACATCTGCACGCCTAAGGGACATTGTGCCTTATGTGATTCTGTGCCACCATTGTTGTTTAAAGAAGTAAAAATATTGGTGTTTCCAAAAATAAATCTCCAGCCCAAGGACCTAAAATGACATGTAGGAGTTCCCCACATGGCCCTCCATCTTCCACATGGAATTATCCCCAGTGAGACTGTATGTGAATGAAACTATAAATGAAAATGCAAGGTTTGCCAAAGCTTGTCTGAGTTTAGTGTTGGTGTTGCTGGAAATAAATATATTTTGACATATACATTTGTATATGTCTCAAATGTCTAAATGAAGAAGTTACTATTAAAATATGTTCTATTATACCTGAAATACTTTCAGAGTGTATTAGAATAACAGCTTTTCTAATCTGACACATAAATCACTCTTGTTTTCAGTTTTGTGAGTTGCTTGTTTATTTGATAAACTATGTAATTATTTTAAAATACTGTTGTAAATTATTAAAAGAAGTGGCCTTTATAGAGAATGCTGGTTGATCTGTCTGAAGTATATTGCTGACTTTCCACTTGTAGTTATGCTTGGAAATACCCAGGTGCTTTTTACACAAACTGCCATTCATATGGCTTTCCAAGGTGCCTTATAAATAACTTAACTTTCTCACCCAGTACTCATCAGTTGTCAACTGCACTTGAAGTTTACAGACTTGTGAGCTTTACAGCACACCATTATCACATTTCCATTTGGTTCTTTACAGGACTAGCACTATAAAAAGTGCCTCTTGAATGTATCCGGAGAACCGCGATTGTTATCTGTTTGAAATGCCTCCACTTCATTTCCACTTTAATTTATATTCATAAACTAGGGGATAGCTGACATTGCATGTGTGGCAGATGATACACCTTTCACTATTTCATATAGTGGAAACAGTTAAAGGGAAGGGATTAGTAGATTGCTGCAATGCAGACTGAGCTAGTAAGAGGCTGGAAATATGATTTGCTGTTGCTTTGCTATGAGAACTCTGTCCCCTTTCTTCTCCACACAACAAATAAAGAGTAGTGGGGATGGAAAGGAAATGGTGGCCAGAACATTAACATATTAAACAGTGAATTAATCTAGCAAAACTCCTTATGAACCAAGAAGCTATATCCATCTCCGAAGTACAGCTCTGACGAATGAGGTATCTGTTGTAATCCTGGACTGGGTTCCAAAGCTATGTTGCAAAAATGGTGACTATCTCAGTATTTTCTTTTAATTGAATCTGAAGAGAGGCAGTTTGCTTATCTGATCCGTTTAGGGAGAGACAAGGATGAGAAATGTACAGCCCTCCAGATGTTTTCGACTCCAGTTTCCACAATCTGGCTATTCTGGCTAGGGCTGATGGGAGCTGCAGTTGAGGGGACCAAACTGTGACTGGAAAAAAAAAAAGCTTCATTTGATTTTTGATTTGTTCAGTTTCTTTAAACAGGGCCAGGGAAACTGTTTTCCTTCATGTGTTAGACTCAAGTTCCTATTAGCTTAATCTGGCCTGGTCATTGGTGAGGAATGATGGGAGTTGTTGTTCACAAACATCTAGTGGGCCACAACTTATCCATCCCTGGTTGAAAAACTGGATAAGCAGAGTAGGAACACAATATTCTTTCTTTGTCTCTCGCCATGTGCTTACTAATGTCTTGTTTTGTGACATTTTTCATCCTGCACATTTTGCTCTGCTTTAAGTTCCTGCAGTCTCCTATCACTTATGCTTTACTGTAGGGCAGTAACGATTCTCAAAAGAGCAATGGTCAGTCCAGGTCTAGGATACAACTATGAGGAAAAGCTCAATTATTGTTCTTTAGGCTATTGCATAGCACTGATTAGGCGCCTTACTCAATCCTAGATTTTCCCCAGAACTCCAATAGCCTATTAGGCCATAAAAGGAGGTGCTTGGGTTGGCTCCATTGGGCATTCTTTCTCTCAACAGATGACAAGCCAGCACTGTGACTACCTACAGAGAGAGTACTTACTCTATCCTTCCATCAAATGCTGGTCTCTCCAGCCTTGCAACATTTATAACATTATTGTCATCTTGTTCAGTGCTCCATTTACTTCTCTAAGGGTTCATGGTAGTGAATCCACTGCACTGAGGCACCAATCTTTTTTAAGGACTTTTACAGACCATTTAAAAAAAACAAAAAGGACAATGTTATCTGTTAAATGTAGAGGCCCCAGTCCTTTCAGATCAAAGGACAATTTGGTTTCGTTAAATTCCATTGAAATAAATGGGGTTCATTTGTTTTAAACTTAACCACTTAAGTTTAACTTTTCCCTAATACTACTTTATATGCAATTTATTGATTGATCTGACTGCAGCATTACATTTGCTAGATATCATTAGATCTTTGATAGGATTTTCAACATTGACGTGATCAGAATCATGTGAGGAGGGAGTATCCACCCAAACACATTGATTCACTCTCTTGTTGGTACCTGTGTTATTAGAGAAGTTGCTTTTTTCTTTCTTTCAGTGCTACCTGCTTGTGTTCTTCCCCATCCCTTCTGTTACCATTCCCAACTCTTAATAAAGTTCCTTAACTTAGAATTGGAGGCTTGAATCATTCACAAACCAAGACTTAACCCCATGTGCTACACACTGTAGTTTCAAAACCATATGCCTTGGGCAAGGGGAAGTAATGGGGAAACAAGGGAGCCAGTATGGTGTAGTGGTTTGAGTGTCAGACTGACTCTGGAGACTAGGGTTTGATTCTCCCTCAGCTGTGGAAACCCAGTGGGTGACCTTGGGTGTGTCATATACACTAGCCCCAGTAACATACACCAGCCCCAGATTGCCATAAGTTGGAAATGACTTGAAGGCACACAACAGCAAGGTAAATTGGCTCAACAATGGCCCTTTCCTCACGAGGCGATGGAATCACTCTGTGCCCTTACCTTCTGCTTCTTCTGGGGTCCAAAGCAACGCAGACTATACCTGAAGCCCTTCCACAAGGCTCCTCCTTGGTCCATGGTGAATCGGAGCAGTGCGAGGTCTGTAGATCCGCACTGCTCCGGCTTCCAAAATGGTGGCTTCCAGCTTCCAAAATGGCAGCTTCCGGCTTCCAAAATGGCAGCTTCTGGTTGGTCGTGGGTCCCGACCAACCACTGAAGCTCGCCACACCTAAAACCCGCCCTCCGCAGATCGCAGGCTTGCATTGGTGTGAGCCTGCGAATCTGCACAAGGGAGCAGGAACGCAATGGCGCATTCCAGGAAAATAAAGATCTGTTTTTTTGCAGTCTTTAGAAAACATGCTGGAGGACCACTTGGGGTCATTTTGGAGCGGACTGAGGTGCGGATCTCCGGTAAGTAGTCCGCGCCTAGTCCGCTCCAAGGTGCAGATGACCTCCGTGAGAGGACGCACTGCTCTGTTCTAATTGCCTGATGCAGAAAGAGCCAATGACTGAACTTGCAAAGATCCCATTTCAAAAATTAATTCATTCTTATTACAAGGTTTTAAGAGTAGCCCATTGTCATTACTATTACAGTTGTAAAAACAAATGTCTCATAACATTTCTTGAACTGCTTATTACTTTTCCATCACTTTTCTTGTTACTTCTTTGATGTGAGGGAGGAAGACCCCTGGGGATTGATAAGGAATGAAATAAAACTTGAAACATTAATGTCAAAATGTTCATAAAAAAACACTCTTTGAAAGTAACATTTGAAAGCAACTAAGAACTATTATGCATTAGTAAGGCTGTAAATATTTGGATATTTCATTTTCACATTTGAGGGCAAATAATTTTAGCAGTTTTGTCCCTACTGCGGGAGAAAATATATATTTCTCTGCAGTTTTCTGAGGTATTTGCACATCCCAAAGTGTCTCATAACAGCAAAATTTGGGAAGAAAAATATAGAGGCAATAATTCTGTAGATTTTTAACCTGGTGTTTGCATATTCTGACATGCTTGAGGAAATTATTCTGCATATTTTTGACCAAAAATCATGGAGATGGGGTAAAAAACACACATTTTACGTGCAAAAATGAGAACTGTTTCCAGAAACTTGTAAGTATTGTTTTGTTTTGGACCTGTTTTATAAATGAATTCTTCACACACACACACACACACACCTGTGTAGACTTCTGGAAACAAGTTTTTTATGAATTAAAAATGTGTGTGGGGTGCACAAAGGCCCTTTTGTTTTCATACAAAAACCCCATAAGCACAGAATTTTTCAAAGGAGTGACAGAGGATAGGACCTATCTTTGGAAGTATGTTGGTTGTTGTTGTTGTTGTTATAATTGCTGTTGTCATTGTTTGCATCATTTACTCTATCAGTGAACATTAAAATTAAAAATCACTCACCTATAATGTGCTAAGATTTCAACTCAGCTGCTTGTATAGAACCTGATTGCTTCAAAAACTCTTGTGCAAGACTCCCAGCCAAACATAAGTCATTGGCTCATGGACTTCCATTTCTGGAAAATTTGAAGCAAACCCAAACAACAAAGTGCAATATCTAATATTAATCCAGTCTATGCAGCCTTTGTTTGATTTTAGTGGAGACCAGCACATCTTGGATTGTCGCATAAAGCAGTGCAGGAAAAGTTGCAGAGATTTGAGCAACATTCATGCTAATGAGATTGTTTTAAATGGCAACACACTGTAGAACATAAATCATCTCTTATCAGCTATATTCCTAAACAATAGTGTTGCCTCCTACAGGGTGATCTCCAGAGGACAAATATTCAGCTAGATTTTGGAGATGGCACTGCTGTGTCCTATGCTAATTTCAGTCCTATAGAAGATGGTATCCGACACATATATAAGAGCACCGGGATCTTCCAAGTGACTGCCTATGCCGAAAACAACTTGGGTTCTGATCTGGCAGCACTGTTTTTGCATGTGGTCTGTAAGTAAATATCAGTGTGAGCTTTGAATGTTCCTTCAACTGATGGCAAACATAGTCAGGGTCAACTGTGGAATTAGATAGGATGAGGCAGATGCTCCATGCAGCGGGGTTTTTTTGGTTTTGGTGTAAAGAAAAGCCAGAACATATTACTTACTGGTTTCTTTTTATATTTTTATTGCATATGGAAGATGGGGAGAGATGTTTATGGGACTTTGTGGTTCAGGTTCAAAGATGTAATCTTTGCTTGTTTCATTCCTGCACACATATGAATAATTGAATGAATGAATAATTTCAAAAAGATTCTTCCCACTGGATGAGATTGTGAGACTTAGTTTTTGATTTTTTTTCACATTTGGGAATTTTTCACAAAAAATGTTTGCATAAAATCTTTGATTTTAGTACCAAATGGTGTTTTTTGTGCTAATTCCTACACAACAAATATGTTTCTGCACAAAGATTTTTTTATGTAAACAACTTTTTTTGGAAAAAAAAGTTCTGCAGCATTAAAAATGTGGTAATTGACTGTTTTTTCAGTGGGGATCAGATAATTTGTTAAATACTCTTTACATCCCTTCTCAGTTGCCAGGAAAACTTGGATGAGCTTAAGTAATTTGATGGGGAAAGGGAGCAGCAGGATGTCTTGGACTCATAGCTGATAGTGTCTCAATTTTTAACTCCTGTTTTCCGTGGTGTGGTTACTGATGTTTTTACAGCTTAACTCTCTTTACTGCTTTACCTTCCTTGTTTCATATTTCCCTACAAGTACATAGGATATTTCTCTGATGTTCTTACTTTACACAAGGTAACCAAATGCTGAGAGATAATGGGGTGGATTTTGATTCTTGATTAACTTGGCTGAATTTAGTTTCCGTTGGAATCAATGGGTCTTTTCTTTCATTATCCCACTGAATTCAATAAGACTGATTCTCAGTTCAGTATGTGTGGGATTGCAGTATCATGACTAACTTTTCAAATTGATTTCAGTGGAGTCTAAATGCCCCTAACATGCTCTGGTTTGTTGACGAGTGCTTTTTATGAGATGTACCAAATCTCAGGCAAAATAACCTTGCTAGTGTTATCCATCCTTTCAGTCTTCCATCTAGAGTATAACTGAAATGTTCATGTGGACTTGGAAATTGTCTAGTATATTCTGTATGACCAAGAGTCAGAATTGGATGATATCATCATATTCTAATTTGTATTTCAAAGTGCTGATTTTAGCCTTGAAGATCCTAAAGCAGCTTAGGGCTAGTTTACCTGAAGGAACATCTTCTTCCCATGTACCTTTAGAAGCTCTGAGGTCACCTTTTGAGGCCCTCTCTAGATATTCCCACACCCACACCCACATTATGTGGGTGATAAGACAAAGAACATTGGGATCTTAATTCTTCTTCGTGGTCTCTGTGCCTCATACAATAGGAGCTTTCGCGCCTGCGCGGTAGCGTTCGGAAGATTCTAGAGCTCGCTGGCTTGGCGGAGGGAGCCCCTCCCCCGGTCGTACTGCGCATGCTCCTCCCGCCGAGCCGCGGTCTCTCCTCAGTTCTTTCTTGTCCGCCTCAGCGTACAGAAGGTTCTTCTCGTTGGCTTGCATTTCTTGCTGCGTAGTTGTTGGATTTGGATTCGGAATTGACCTCGGACTGTTTCTTGACTTCCCTTCGGTTTTCGGTACGTTTTGCACGGTTTTTTTTGGACTTTTGGACTGTTTTTGGCTTTTTCCTCGGCTGGGTCTTCGACTCGGCGCGGCGTCTTCGGACTCTCCCCCTCTCCTCGCCCTTGCCCCGCGGTTTATGTCGGCTTTGTTCAAGTCCTGCGCCTCCTGCGGAAGGAAGGTCGCCCTTTCGGACCGACACTCGAAGTGTCTTTTTTGCTTGGGTGAGGGGCATAACGTCCAAACTTGCCCCGCGTGTAGGGAGTTCACCCACCAGACACTCCGTAACCGGGCGGCGAGGTTGAAGTCTTTTTGTTGGGAGCAGTCTCTCCGCGCCCAGAAGACCGTCCCCGCTCCGATGGAAAGGACTTTCTCCACCCTCCTCCTCCTCTCCAACGGCCGCCGGGACCTCGGTACCGTCGGTATCGAGCCCCCGGTACCGGTGATGAAGCTACCGAGGATCCCGAAGATCTCGGCGAGTCGGCCCCGAGACGACCCCGCGGCCTCCTCTTCGAAACCGCTGACTTCTGCGCAGAAGAAGTGCCCTGCTACCGAGGAGGTAGCCAGGGAAAAGAAGAGGAAGAGGAAGGAGAAGCGGCACCCTCTGGAGACCGCCAGGCCACCGACCCCGCTGCCTACCCAGTTCACGGCGGAGTCGGCCCTCTCCGACGTCCCGGAGGAGGAAACGCCGCAGGCCCAGGAGATCCTGGAGCTATCGGACGACGACCAACCCGTCGAGGCCGCCCAGCCTCCGAAGCTAGTCGTGGAGACTGTGCCGCCGAGTCGCCGTCCATCTCCGGAGCGCCACGTGGACACCCCGGGCCGGAGACGTTCCTCCCCCCGGCGTGGCGAATCCCGATCTCCGGGCCACTGGGCCAGGCCTCCATCCCCGCGGTATCGGGAGATGCGCCTGGAGAGCGTGCGCGCGGGCGAGAGCGCTCATTCCCCCGGCTACTTGGGGAGATATGCGCTGGAGCAAGGATGGCACGAGCCCCCGGGCTCCTACTATTCTTACTCGCCCTCCTACCGGGACCGCTACCATCCGGACCCTAGATACTGGTCCCCGCGGCCCCGCTCCCGCTCGCCGCATCGGGAGCGCCACTACTCCCGCCACGGGCGATCGCCGAGGCGTGGGTCCCCGAGCTCCCACGCTCCCCGGGAGCCGTCGCCCCGCCACAGACCGGTCTCCCCGCCGCCACGGACAACGGCCACGGCGACCAGGCCGACCCCCCAGGCCACCCCGGCCCGAGCGGGAACCTCGGCCACGTCGACGACGCAGGCGGCGTCGCACCCGAGACCATCGGTACCGCCCCCGGAGACCGTGCAGGCCCCGACGGTACCGCCGGCCGCTCTGCCGACGCAGCCGGCACAGCAGCGGCCTAGAGAAGGGGAGAAGACCGCGCGCTCGCCATCCCCGTCCGACGAGTCCTACGAGTCGGACTCGGACTCCGCGGAATCCACGCCGTCCTCCCACGAGTCACCGCCGCTGGACTTCGGAGACCCGCTCCCGGAATCGGCGCCGGAGGACGTGCGCCAGTTTTCCGCAATCCTCCTCCGGATGGCGACGGCGCTTGGCCTCAAGGTGACGGAGCCCGCCCCGCAGGCGCAGGACCCGGTCTTCCAATACCTCGAGACCCGGCCTCCATCGACCGCGCCGCTCCCGTTCCTCCCGACCCTGGCGGACGCGTTGAAACAGCCTTGGGCGAAGCCAGCGTCAGCACAGCCTATCCCGCATAGGCTCGAGCACCTCTACAGGACTCAGAGGGAAGGAGCGGAGTTCCTGTTCAACCACCCCGTCCCGAACTCCGTGGTGGTGGAGTCGTCGCAGACGCGAGGTGGCAACCGGGCACACACCACCCCGCCCGCCCAAGAAGGCCGGAAACTCGACGGCTTCGGGAGGAGGTTCTATTCGGCGGCGTCCTTGGTGTCCAGGACCGCCAACACCATGGCCTGCCTGGCGGCCTATCATCGAAACCTCTTTGACCACCTGGGCCCCCTCCTGGCTGACCTCCCGGAACAGTCCCGCGCGTCTGCCACGCAGATTTTCGGAGAGGCCGTGGCGGTGGCTACCCAACAGCTCGCCACCTCGAGGCACGCCGTGGAGGCTACCTCGAGGGTGATGGTCGGCGCCGTGGCCCTCCGACGCCACGCGTGGCTCCGCTCCTCCGGACTCCAGGAGGACAGTCGCCGGAGAATAGAGGACCTCCCCTTCGACGGGCAGGGGCTCTTCCACACGTCCACGGACGAGGCCATGGACCACCTCGTGAAGGCCCGGCTGACGGCGAGGAAGATGGGGATCAACCAGCCCCCCAGGCTCGCCGGTCCTCCCAGTCCAGATCGTCCTGGCGGAGGTCCTCCTCGTCCTCGGCCTACCAGTCCCGGTCCCCGCGCTCGACCGCCTCGAGACCGCCCGCGGCGCCCGCCCAGAGGAGGCCCTTCCGACGACAGCCTCCGCCGTCGAAGAAGTCGTCGTCTTCCGGGGGGGGGACGCTTTTGATGCCTCCCGCAGGACACCACCGATGCCGTCCTTCGCCCCTCCAGCAGACCTCATCCATCACCCGGACCTGGCCAGACACCTCGACCGATGGCGCGAGATCACCACGGACTCCTGGGTACTTACCATTGTCCGCCTGGGGTACGCCATCGAGTTCCGGGATATTCCACCACGGGGCGTCTACTACTCCACCCCGGCCAGCCCGGCTCTGCTGGAGGAAATCCAGTCCCTGCTCGACAAAGGAGCGATCAAGAGGCTTCCGCCTTCGGCCAGGACCACCGGCTTCTACTCGAGGTACTTCGCCGTACCGAAGGCGGACGGGTCCCTACACCCCATCCTGGACCTGCGGGGAGTGAACGAGTACATCCCTCCCAAGAGGTTCAAGATGGTCACGCTACCGTCGATCCTCCCTTTCCTACGCCGAGGGGACTGGCTGGCATCCATAGATCTCAAGGACGCCTACTTCCACATCTCGATCCGCCCCCAGCACAGACGGTACCTGCGCTTCGCGATCGACGGTACCAGCTACCAGTACCGGGTTCTGCCCTTCGGACTCTCCACCGCACCCCGCGTGTTCACGAAGTGCATGGCTCCCGTCGTCTCCTTCCTGCGGACGAGAGGCGTCTCGATCTACCCCTATCTCGACGACTGGCTATTGGTGGCGTCCTGCAAAGACAAACTTTACAAAGACATTCACCTTACCCTGACGTGGCTTACCCGGCTCGGGCTCAAGGTAAACCCCAAGAAATCCCACCTCGAACCCACCCGCCTCCTCGACTTCATCGGGGCGACCCTCGATACCGTGGCGGGAAGGGCCTACTTACCGACGGAGAGGGCTCGGACGCTCACGCGCGCGGCGCGGGCGGCCGCCCAGGCCCCGACGGTGTCGGCCAGGACGCTACAGCAGCTGCTCGGCTACATGGCGGCGACCACGGCCGTCACCTACCTCTCCAGGCTACGAGCGCGACCCCTGCAGCACTGGTTCGTCAGGGTCTTCGACCCGCTCCGGGACGAGCAGTCCCGCCGCTACCGTATTCCCCCCGAGATCCGGCAGACTCTCCTGTGGTGGCAGTCCCACCGGAACCTGATGTCGGGAATGCCGTTCCGCCAGCCCAGGCCCTCGGTCATGATAACGACGGATGCGTCCCTGCTGGGCTGGGGGGCCCACGCCGGGGACCTCCGGGTCAAGGGCGCCTGGATGGACGACGAGACGTCCCTCCACATCAACGCTCTGGAGCTCCTCGCCATCCACAAAGCCCTGATGGCGTTCCGGCACTTGGTGGCGGGCCGCGCCGTGTTGATCCTCACCGACAACACGACTGCCATGTGTTATGTGAACAGGCAAGGGGGGACCCACTCCACCACTCTCCTGACCATCGCGCTCGCCCTCTGGAACTGGTGCGTCTCTCTGAGGATCCACCCGCTGGCGGTTCACCTGGCGGGGCAGGAGAACACCATGGCGGATGCTCTCAGCAGGGACACCTCCTCCTACCACGAGTGGTCTCTGGCCGACGACGCCTTCCGGATGCTCCGACACCGGTGGGGCGAGCCGACGGTCGACCTCTTCGCGACCAGCCAGAACGCGAAATGCCGACGCTTTTGCTCCAGGGCGGGTCACGATCCCCGCTCCATCGGCGATGCGTTCCAGATCCCGTGGGACAAGGAGCTCCTGTACGCCTTCCCGCCGTTCCCGCTCCTCGGTCGCGTCGTATCGAAGATCATCTCGGACGGAGCCGACGCGATTCTGGTGGCACCGTACTGGCCGAGGCAACACTGGTTCGGCCCTCTGATCGAGGCCTCGCGGGGGAGGATCCTCAAGTTCCCGCTAGCGCCGGACCTGCTCTCCCACTCCAACGGCCAGGTGCTGCACCCGGACCTCCCGGTATTGGCCCTCCATGCCTGGAGGATATCGCCGTAGACGACCCGGCCATCGGTACCGTCTTGACCGCGGCGAGGAAGGAATCGACACGGAGGAACTACCACTATAAATGGCAGCGGTTTGTCGCCTTCGCAGAGGAGCGACGGGAACCGACGTCCCCCGGGCCCGGGCCCCCGGACCGTCCTCCACTTCCTCCTCCACCTGCGACAGCAAGGCCTTGCCTTCACATCGATCAAGGTCTACCTCGCCGCGATCGTGGCGTACCAACCGCCGGGATCGCCCTCGGCGGCCCTCTTCCGGGATGATACCGTCAAGCGATTCCTGAAGGGCCTGCAACATCTCTACCCGCCGGTATCGCCCCCGCTACCGTCGTGGTCGCTATCGCTGGTGCTATCGCAGCTCACGAGGCCGCCCTTCGAGCCGATGGCGACAGCGGACGACAGGCTCCTGGCGATGAAGACGGCGTTCCTGGTGGCGATCACCTCGGCCAGGCGAGCCGGGGAACTGGCGGCGCTACGCTCCGACGACCCCTTCCTGGTCTTCCACCGCGACAAGGTGATCCTCCGGCCTGACGTCTCGTTCCTGCCGAAGGTGGTGTCCACCTTCCACCTCAACCAGGACATCGTGCTCCCGGCCTTCTACCCCGAGCCGACCTCGCCCCTGGAGCGGGCCCTGCACTCCCTGGACGTCCGTCGGGCCCTCGCCTTTTACACGGATAGGACGGCGTCCTACCGACAGACTCCACACCTCTTCGTCTGCTACGGCAGGCGGAAAAGAGGCCACAAGGTATCCCAGCGACTCTCCAAGTGGGTCGCGCAGGCTATCCTCTTGGCATACCAACTGGCCAAGAAGCCTCCGCCGGACCTGCTTCGGGCCCACTCCACCAGAGCCGTGGCCACGTCCGCGGCCCTCCTGCGAGGGGTCGACCTGCCGGAACTGTGTCGTGTGGCGACCTGGGCTCAACCGTCGACCTTCATCCGCCATTACAGGCTCGACTGCCGTTCCAGGCAAGATGCCCGGTTTGGTCGTGCGGTGCTGGCCTCTGTCCTCTAGGGTCTGGGACCTGACCCACCATCCTACAGGTGAGCTATACAGTCTCCTATTGTATGAGGCACAGAGACCACGAAGAAGAAGAACAGGTTGCTTACCTGTAACTGTAGTTCTTCGAGTGGTCATCTGTGCCTCATACACACACCCGCCCTGCCTTCCCCTCTTTTTCAGGTCCCATGTTCTTCGGCGGACCAGAACTGAGGAGAGACCGCGGCTCGGCGGGAGGAGCATGCGCAGTACGACCGGGGGGAGGGGCTCCCTCCGCCAAGCCAGCGAGCTCTAGAATCTTCCGAACGCTACCGCGCAGGCGCGAAAGCTCCTATTGTATGAGGCACAGATGACCACTCGAAGAACTACAGTTACAGGTAAGCAACCTGTTCTTATAGAATATCCTCCTGAGAGTGGCTGGTCTAGCACCTATTCAGCCCTCACTGAACATATTTTTTTATTGAGGCTGATTTTTGGTATTTCAACTTTAAAATAGTGCTTGTGCTTTTTTAGATCACTGCATCACCATGTTGATTTTCCATTATCTTTATTCTGTGGTTGTTTTAATTTTTTATTTTACATTGATTTATTATGTTTATGTATTTTAAGTTTCTTCATGTACTGTGCACAGAGCTTATTCTAATAGGTAGTTTGCAAATATAGTAGATAAATACAAATATTTTCTTTTGGGCACTCCAACGGGGTGTGCATAAAAGACAGAAATAGTTTTGGCATGAACAGAGGGATGTGTGTGCAACCATAGAAAATTTAAATTCAACATTTAATTAAATGGCAAGGTATAAATGTGATGCCCCAAAGACTTGAAAAAAACTGCATTTTCATTATGACAATGCCATTATCAGTCAGATATATTAATGTATGCTTTTCTGGTGGTAAATATCCTTAGAAAAGTGTTTTATAGAGGTTTTCAAAGCTGTACAGACAGAATATCTTGGGACCTTAAGAATGCATATATTTCCTCTCACCATATAGATCTCTTTCCCAGCTCAGCTTCTAGATGGAGATATATAGTTTTCAGTGTGTACGCACTGAATAATAATTCAAAAAGTCACTTTAGGAATTCAAAAAGTAAGAATTAGTGAATGGTAAGCTTTCCCACCTGTTTGCAATTAGAGAAATTTACCTGATTTGTCGTATTTGAGTAACTGCAAGAAATAATCAGTTATTCTGACGGTGCTCACTCTGCAACAATGACAAATTAAAATTCAGTTCCACACATGGAACTAACAAAAACAATGAAGGGAAAACAGATGGAAAGTAAACTGAAGTTTCAGTTAAAAACTTAAGGTTTTTCCATCTGTTTTCATTCTTTTCTCTCTGTCTTTTTTGTCCCCTCTTGGTGACAAACTGCCTGATTTCTTGATATGAAAGCATCCCCAACCATCTGCTACCTCACTCTGAGGGCACTAGAGTACATTATAAGTCAGCCTTTTTTTTTCACCTGCCAATAAATTTGTCTTTTTCTCCCCCTGGAATACCTCTGACTTGTTTACTCTTCTTCCAGAAAGAGAATTTTATCTGATGGTGATGATATTGTATGACTATAGTGCTAATAATAATAATAATCTGTAATATATTACTGTTTTAAATCTTGTATTATAATATCTTTGTAATATTGAAAATTGTCCTTGAGTTTGGAAAATATATAACTGAAAAAGAATAAGGTTTTGCTTATAAGGTTTTTAAGGAAACATCCCTAAAAATAAGCATATGTGTATGTTCACAAAACATGCACATGCATGCACGTGCACGCATGCACACACACATGTTCTGCACAGTTGACAGGACATATAGGTTCATTTTCACTCTTACATCTGTATCTGAGTACACTGTATGAAATGAGAATCTGCCCTTTTAATGCATAGGTTAAATGAGATATAAAGACTTTGCAAGTAGGTGACTGGCTTGTTACTACTTGATTTTTCAGCAAAAAAAAAAAAAAAAAAGACTAAAGTGCTAATACGTATAACTCATTTCTTAGCTATTGATTACAAACTTTACTGTATAGAATGTTTGTGTGAAATGGGTATCATTGACCGTAACTGTGGAAAACAGCTCCTACTATGGGGGCAAACCTAAATAGCGATAAATTAATCACTTATTAACTCCTTCATTATTTGACTGATAGAGGATCTTGACCGTGTTAGGAAGACTTGGCAAAGTTGCAGCAACTCTAACTTTCTATACAGTAGGGAAAAATTAGGATGCAGAGCATATGACGTTGTACAATTTGGGTTACTATTAAACAGGAAGAATTAGTTGCATTCTTGACTGTTGTGTATCTATTTTAGATTGCCACAAGTATGTCTTGTGAAAGCAGATTTACTAATTAATTAAAAAAAATATGGATAAGCAAGGAGTCTTCAAAAATGGCTTGCATTTCTTTTGCAATTCACACTCTCCACTCCCTTGGTACACAGTGGCCCCTCCCTTACCATGCACTCTGTATGCACAAATATGAGGTCACACAATGCGTTGCATTCCATTATAGTCAATGGATGCGGCAGGCACATGCCTATGCTGTCGTGGGCATGCACATGTCACATCCATTTACTATCATGGGGTGTGATGCTTTGTGTTTTTTTGTTTTACATAGAGGTTCCTGGAACAGAACATTTGCACATACAGCAAGCACATTGTATATGTTTGTCTGCTGGGACTTCACTCTGACAAAGTCAATACGAATCCTCAGAAGCTTATGTTAGAAATTTCTTTTGTTCAGTCTCAAAGATACTTCACATTTCTTTTATATCTTTTTGTTATAGAAGGAGTTTGTAAAATATACCACTCATTATTTTTCTACAGGTCCAGTGGAACGTGTTGATTTGAGAGTCCCATTTGTGGCCATCAGAAATAAGGAAGTCAATCTCACTGCTGTGGTTTGGCCTAGTCAGTCGGGTACCCTCACCTACTTCTGGTGGTTTGGAAACAACACAAAGGTTTGCTGCCATAATATAATATCATGTAATCTTTATTTTCTTTGAAAGGTTTAGTCCACACAAAACCTTAAATCCTATTAGCAGTCCTAACTAGAGTACAACCCATTGAATCAACAGACTTTAATTTTCTTGAATTCTGAAGTGCATTGAATAGGTCTGCTCAGGAATACCAACTGGATTTAGGCCAACAGTTCTACACTGAACTGCAATAAATGCAATATAATTTTATATTGCTGTCTTAAAAGTTTCCTTATTTTATTTTATTTTATTTTGGCTTACACCTCTCTCCCTTTCTTTCTCTTCAACATGGCCCTTGTTATCTGCAGTGGTCCTTACAATATTTAATTTGTTATCATTGGAATGTTGTGTTTAGGAAACATTGTTATTACTGGAATTCAAAATTATTCACCTTTTACTAAATACTACTGAGTTTTCTGCACTGCATGCAAAAACTGCTTGTGACTAGATAAACAGGATTTCCAATATGGATGTTAGTCCTTAGAATTTTAAAATCCAACATAGAAGCATTCTGAAGTTGCTAGGGACCAAATAAATTCTGGCGTCTGTGAATTCAAGATAAGATCACAAAGGATCTTTCTTCTTGTCATTCTGTGCTGTTTGTTCCAGCCTTTGGGGACATACCAGAGAAATATAGGCAAAATTGTTGTCAACAGCATTTAGTCACCCATTCTATAGAGTCCTGACAACACCATTTTTCTGATACTAAAGACTACCTCCCCCCTCCTCCTCCTCCTTCTCTTTCTCTTCCATCTCTTCCAAAGGAAAGTTCTAGTAATTACTTAATTTGGGCATGTCTCTAACTTAAGGCTGGTGGTAAGAACCTATGTCTAGTTTGAATACTGTGCTGAGGTTCCTTAAATATATATCTGACATTCCCAAAGAGATAATATGTCTTGGCAGACAAGTTTCATAAAATATACATACAGTATATTTGGAATTTACTGATCTTCGCTCACAATGAGCAACCACTGCAGGGGTACTGAGTATATTCTAGGAAATGTTCTGAATTCATATGGGCTTAGACTTGAGTCCTATAAATTTGACCAGTGTTCAGTGTAGAATGAATCTGAGCCCTAGAGCACTCTCTCGCATCATCTGAGATATACAGGCCTTCCATGGCAGATAATCAATATGTCTTTCACAGACAGATCAATGCAGAAAGGATTCCTTCAAGCTAGAATGTCTAAAAACTATACCATTGTAGCATAATTGTGACTATTGACATGTGGAAACTTACTTATACTGAATCATACCATTGGTCCATCTACCTCAGTGTTCTCCGTGCTGATTGGCAGCTCTCTAGGGATTCAGATAAGACTTTTTACAGTTGTGGGACCTTCTTTATGGCTAAACTTCTGCACTGGTACTCTGTTACCAAGCAATATTCCTTTCTCACTTTTGGTAGGCACATTGTATAAGCTGGACAATTTGGCTAATCTGTAAATGAACAATTATATTCTGCCTACAGGCTATATGCCAGTGCTTCAAGGAGAGACAAATAAAAATTTCATGGAAATGTTGGTGTGACAACCTTGTTTTTTTAACATGACAGCAGAGGGGCTGAAAAGACCTTTAAGCTGAAAGTTTTTTGGACCTCTGCTACACTTGTTAGAATCAGATTATAAAATACTCTCATATGATTCCAACAGTACAGGCCCCAAGGGTATGATGTGGACTTAAGAAAGCTGTCCATGCATTTTACTTTAGAATTTTCCATGACACATATTTCTTAGGAAGTATAGTGTTATAATCACAAGCCATAGGTTGGTTGGATATGGAATTTCCTCACTCAGTACTGGAGCTTAGACTTGATAATGTTGAGATTTGTTTGAACTAAGTGTTTGATTGGGTATTTCCATAGCATGACAATTTCAAACACACCATGATTTCCTCTTCTACACTTTGAAATTGCAAATTAGAGTAATTGCAGTTGCAGTTTTATCCCACCAATTTCAATCTTACCTCTGATTCTGATTCTTGGGTGCAATTCTCCACAGTATAAGCTCTTTAAACTGCAAGGCTAAGTGGTGCCAGAATAGAGGACAGTTTTAAGCTGGCTTTGCAAAATGACAGTAATCATGAGGTGGTGGAACAGAATGCTAAGTAATACTGCCATTCTGACAGCTTGCTTGAGGATTTTCTGATAATTTCCATGGCTTCACAACAGTGGCTGAAACGGCTATGGAAGAACTGCTGTTCACCCAGGGCTTCTGCCTTCATTGTCTTCTGAGGTCTCCACTAGAGGTCAAAGAAGCTATTACTCTCTGAACTCTATTTATGCACTCTCTGTGAGCAAAGAGCCCTAGGAATAGTTTCCTTGAACACCATGTAGCTTGAAGAGCAGTCCCAGGATTCTTTTTATGAGCACTGATTTATAAGCATAAAGTAAAAATCTGCACTAAACTTTTCCAATTTCTATAAAAAATGAAACTAAAGGCAGGGGATACCCCATTCACATTCTGCAGTCTCCTTTTCCTCCCCCTCCTTTTGCTTCAAGGCATATTGTTTTTGGATATTGTCATGCCATGCATACCTTACTAGGCCTGTTCTTATGTGAATGTGCAGTTTGGAAAGCTTGATTGCAAGACTGGAGATGTAGCTTCATAGTGATGCAACTAATCAAGCAGCATATGTCACTGTATCCATTCTAAACTTGGTAAAATTCTTGCATTCTTAAAATTCAAACGGATTCTGATAAATCATGGTCTAGAAACCTTTGGAAATACACAGCTACTATTATAGCTATAAAATATGCATGAACTTGTTGGATTTGTTGATTTTCTCATTAGTAGTGGCAAAACTTTGCATTTCTGTTTTGAAAGGAAGACGTAATGATGGGATGTAATGATGTCTGTATGTCGGCAGATAAGCAGTCTCCTATTTTACCTGCTGCCACAGCACAATGAGGGAGTTATTCCATCAAATTCTGCTTGATGGGCCAACCAGCTAGGTCCAAACAGCATGCTCAATTTGCATTACCATGTGGTCAGCAAGTTGCCAGATTTCTTTCATAGCTAGATTTATATCTTAATGTGTGATGACTCATGCTTTCCAAACAGTTTTCAGAGAAGTAGCCATGTTAGTCTGTTGCAGCATATAAAAGAGGAAGGGGGAAGGAGAAAGAAAAATCTAGCAGCACCTTTAAGACTGGTTTTTATTTTAGCATGAACTTTTACAGATATCAGTTCACTTCTTCAAGTGCCATGCAGAGTAACTTTTAAAAGCCTCAAGTCATTAGGCATATTTATAGAGCAGTGGGAGTGGGACAGAATGTAATAGAATCCAGAAGAATGCATATTGTGACTCTCACTCCAAATCTCCAAAGGGCTATGTGGGTTGATGCAGATCTTCACAGTGGTCAATTAGTATTGGTGTGTTAAAGCAATAGATGTGCTAATAAAAATTCACTTCCCTTGAGGCCAAAACCTTCTCTGAGAAGATTCCTTCTGTTGTATGTACAATACTGAGGACTCATACATTAATATATGTAGTATGCCATGAAACCATTATCCATGTTTGAACCACTGCTAATGGATTGGAATTTATAAATGTAATTCAATTCTGCTGTTTCTCTTTCTAGTCTTCCTTTGTAATTTCTTTGTACAGCCCTTTGAAGAATTTCCTGGAGGGTCACAATCTGCACTATTCTGGACCCTATTACATTCCATCTATCCCACTCCCTGAACAGTGTAAATACATCTAATAACCTTAGGTTTTAATAGCACTCTGTATTGCATCTGAAGAAGAGGTTTGACATCCAGAAAAGCTCATGCTAAAAATAAAAATCTTAGATTTCTCTTTTTTTCCCCCTCCCTTTCTCCTTACTTGACTTTCCAAACATTTTTTTACCCACAAAACAGTTAAACTGGGCATTCATGGAGGAGAGGAAAGAGCACAAACTTTCACCACTAGAGATTCAAAGATTGTACTCAAATTTCTTCATCTTCAGTGAGATGACTGTATTGACAAGTTGAGGCTTCCCATAAATAAAATATCCACCACTGTGAGATTTTCTACTTTGTCTAAAAGCAATAAGGTCCATGTTTTAGAGTTTTAAAACTCCTTTGGTTGTATGCAAAATACATTGGTTGGCATCCTGCCAGTTATGGTGTGTATGTTAGACTTGCCTATTTGTTTCATATTGTTTCATATTTCTGTTTATGAATGTGGCTCTATTGTCAGAATCACAAATGCCCCCCTGCTACAAAAAACCCTACTATAACAATCAGCAGCCACATCAAGCAAAGGAAGTCTGTTCTGCTTGCAGCCAGGGTGCAACTGGATGATGTTTCTGTCATGGCCCAGGAGTCAGCTTCTCCAGGTGAACAGCAGCCTCAAAAGAAGACAAGCAAACAGAAGTGCACCAGGAGCTAGTCAGGCCATGAGGGCAGCAGGTTGGGATGAGAACCAGATGGCTCCAGCCTTTTTAAGGAAGGCAGAGAGGGTTGGTTTAAGGCTGGGAACAACTTGTGTGTTTGCTGGTCCTTGCCTTTGTGTGCACTACAGATTCCCTGCTTTACTGTCTGCCTGGATTTTCTGGCCATTGGACTGTCCAATCTTGCTGCTCACTGGATTCCTGAACTCCTGGACTGACTTTTTGACTGTACTTCTGCTCAACCCTAAACAGGCAAGCTCTGTGGAATTATCTCAGTTTGTCTGCCAAAACAGCCTTCTGCTAGCTCTGCACTCTGTTGCTTGATAATGGGCAGCCGGCAGTTAGGACAGTTTCCAGTTTCTTCCTGACAGCAGCCTCCAGTGCTACAATCAGAAGCAGGATCTCTGTCATAACTTCTCTGTAGCTTGTCAGTCGGAGCAGAATGAAAACATCATCCTACTGTGCCTTGGTCACCAGCATAACTGATCTCCATTGCTTGGGACAGCTGCTGGCTGTTGAAGTGCTCTTGGGGAATTGGGTCAGAAGAAGATATGTTGTTATGCATTCATAACTACATCTGCTTTGAAGGATGATAATTCTTAGCCATCATTTTGTATATTTTTATTTTGCACTTTGTGCAATGTTTCCTGTAAAACAGTTTGTTTTCTAAAATGTCTGGTACAAGAAAACATGTTTTTTTTAACAAAAGCAACTTTTATGAAATCATCACAAAAAGTTCTACACTGCGAAAGAAAGAAAGAAAGAAAGAAAGAAAGAAAGAAAGAAAGAAGGAGCAAAATGAGCAAAAATTCCTGTATTTTTTCTGTGTAGACTCTCTGTAGAATCACACAGCTATTGGATTTTTTCCCCTGAAATTTGCCACTGCGGTATACAAACACCATTTTATACACGTCCTAAATAGGACTCTAATTTTCTTTCTTTCTTTCTTTCTTTCTTTCTTTCTTTTCTTTCTTTCTTTCTTTCTTTCTTTCTAATAGAGCCATTGTAGTGAAGTGCTGGTCTACTGCTTTAGCAATATACCAAAAGGCCAATTTGCTTGGATTAACACAGGTCCGGTTTAATAAATGTGTCCAGCTGTCTAATAGATTTTGAGCAAATGAACCTTAAACTCCTTGATTTAATTTAGAGTTAGTTTCCAGACCTCAGTGCTTGAATTAAATCTAAAGGAACTACTTGAATGTTAAAACTCTGTGATGGAAGTGAAATCAGCCATATCTAAAGGACATCCATCAAGAAAAGGAGGTAATTTTTAAAACAAAATTGGACTCTGTTACCTCTATTGGCTTCAGAATGAGTACTGTAGCCATCAATAATAGATGTATCTCCAAAGATTTTATGTAGAATTTGAGAAGAAATTATCGTCTCATCCCCACCCTCATCTCCATCCCTGGGCAAAGGTACCAGGATTCAGAAGAATAAAGTGACACATAAAGTGAGTGAGAGAAACCCAGAAGCATGCCATAATATCCAAATATGTCTGGTTTAGGTGTTGGACTATGGCTCTGAGAGACCAGGTTTTGAATCTGCTCAGCTATAGATACCTTGGGCATGTCACACTCTTTCAGCCTCAAAGGAAGGCAATGGCAAACCACCTCTGAAAGAATCTTGGCAAGAAGACTGCATGATAGGTTTATCTTAGGGCAGTATGTCTCAGACTTTTTACTCCTGTGACCCCCTTTATATTTGGATATTGTGTGACCCCTGCCCAGATGGAGCATATGAATGAAAATATTTCATTTTATTTAGCGTGCATATTTCTGTTTGCCCATTTATAGCAATAGCATGTGTATTTCTATACCGCTTATCAGCTAAGTACTCTCTAAGCAGTTTACAATGTGTTAGCTAATTGCCCCCCAACAAGCTGGGTACTCATTTTACTGACCTGCAGAAGAATGGAAGGCTGAGTCAACCTGGAGCTCTGCAGGATCGAACTCACAACCTTGTGCCTACAGTACCAGTATTTAACCACTGCGCCACATAAATAAACATTTATGTATATTAATATTTTACCATTTTTATGAGAAAAAAACATAATTCCAATTAGTTCTATTTATTTAACATTTTTTAAAAATAAATTCAGTACCTAACTCAACACAGTTACTTGTATAATGTTTGCTGATGAAACTTTTCTCAAGTAGGAAGGGCCATTCATCTTTTCACAGTACAGTTATATGCATGTTGACTCAGAGGTGAGTCCTTCTGCATTCATCAGGGCATATCTGTGTACAGCAGAAACAGGGACATTATGATCTTCCCAGTACTGTTGAAAAGTCTGCTATATTAGCTGAGACTGGTTGAAATCACAACCCAATGTGATCTGGAGGGTCACAGCTCCCACATCTCTAGCGTATAAGTTTCTGTTCCACACATTTTAGAGGCAAAGACAGGGCTAAGAAAACTCTGCAGTTTGGGAAACAACCAAGGACCTCTGTATCTCTACTTCATTCTCAAAAATGGGGTTGTGGATGGTAGGGAGGGGGGTTTCCTAGTTTACACACTCTCAATTTCAAATGATCTAACTGGTCAACAAAGTAAAACTTTCAATTTCCCTTTTTAAGAATGTCACATTTCAACTCTCTGAAGTATAGATAAGCAGACAGCACTTTTCCTGTTCTAAGGCCAGCAAAACATGGTTTCATGGTTTACTCTTACCCTGCATAGTGGTGGGGGAATGGAGACACTTGCACAGGTAGAATGCAGCCAAGATATCAGCTTGAAGGAAGGAAACCAATGACAGTGAATCAACAGAGGAAAGCTGGGAGTTCCTCCAAGTCAACACCCCTGGGGGAAAAACAGGGGACATCATCTTGAAATGCCCCCTCCTAGGCCAAGGAATTGCAGGTCAAAACAGTGCTTGGGGAGGTTTCCTTCAATTCAGAGCCAGGGAGAAGCAGAGGAAGGCACTCATGTGGAAAGAGAGGCTTGAGCACAAGCCATCTGCAAGACAGTCTCTGACAGGAAGAGCCAAAGACACTCTTGACACTCCCCTCTGGCACCTGAAAATGCTTCTCGTCCTTCCTTCCCCAGGCAGCTGCCACACCTCTCCCTGCAATGCTGTCTCATGGACCAGGTTGATCTCGCCCCACTTTAGAGGAAAATAACCCACCCCTGTTGTGCCACTTGAGTGAAAGACTAGCTGAAATGGTTTGCCTCTAGTCAGAAATTTCATGGTATACTTTAGCAGCGGTCTAATCCTGAATGCTTAGACTCTACTTGAATGTTCACTTCCTGTACTTGCAGGATGATTTTTTATGTGTCTTCTTCTTGAGCAGCTATCATGCCTCACGTTAGGATTGTGCCATACGGTTCTAATCCTTAAAAAGGATTAGAAGGCTCACAATACATAAATAAAAAAAAAAAATAAAGCAACCAGGTCTGAAAAAGACTGGCACTGAATGACAAATTCTGTGGTACGTATGTGTCTTAAATAAGTTCAAGAGAATGTTTAGATGCTGAGCAGGGATGGGGAATCTTTTCCCATTTTACCTGTCATCATCAATGAGACACCATGAAAATACCCAAAGCCTGTGTCCTCCTGTCCTGACTCTACATCCTCCCTCAGCAGGACTAAGACAGTTAGAGAATAAAGAGATCAGACTGGGAAAAGAAATGGGAGTGGGAATCTATAAGCTATAATTTGAGTCTTTCAAATAAGGAAATCCTACTTTGAAAGCATTAGTCATGGATATGTCTTTCAATCTCAGTTGTGCTAGGATTAATCTGTTTTTAAGATGAAGCTCATGTTTCCTTGTTTCCAGGGAATGAAGCATGGCAGAACTCTGAAAAGGGATTGAGATGTAGTTCTTCCTCCACATTTATGGGTTTCACTTTCACTAATTTGATTATTCCTGGGGTGCCCCTTGCCCCCCATTCTCCCCCTCCCACCCCCTCCCCACCCCACTTGCTCCTCCCATTCTCCCTGCCATCGGTGCAGGCGCACCCCACGCAGGCAGCAGGAAGATCCAGAGACGGTAATTGCCAGTTCCCCACACTCCTCCCACCTCCCTTGCCACTGTCACAGGTGTGAGTGTGCCCACGTGGGTGGCAGGAAGGTCTGGGGAGGGCGATTGCCAGTCCCCTACATTCCTCCTGCCGCTGCCACCAGTGTGGGTGCACCTCGCGCGGTGGCAGGAGGGTTCAGGGAAGGTGATCGCCTATTCCCTACCTGCCTGTCCACTGCCTGTATGGAGGGTGCTCTATTTGTGATTATTTGACATTCATGAGGGATCTGTGTCCCTATCCCTCATGAATGTGGAGGGCTTACTGTATAATTCATAATAAAGCTGCTCAAGCAAACTGTTGCTATTAATATTGCGATAATTTGGTAGTGTGTTCTGTTACTTATGGCATTTCTATTGCTTTCGGGGAGAACCATCTAAAAAGCAGAAAATGGCATAATTATTTCTAGGAAATCCCCTTAAATGCTCCTCAAAAACAATAGAAATTTGATAAGAAAAAAATGGCAAAAGTGATTACACATTACTAATTACAAAGAAAAGATTTTGATGTACACCTTTTTCCAATCACTTTACATTCATGCAATTCTTTTTAGTGTACATTTCCAAATTATATAGATTTTGTGTGTACTTTCCTCTGGCATGCACACTTTTGTATGCCTTTTTTCTGCATAGAAAAAAAAGCAAATTTTCAAATACAACTTTTTCTTGGCTCACATAGCTAGAAAGTGTGAATTGGGGGTGAAAATTCTCAGTTTTCCCACTTCTTGACTGGTGTCAAGGAAAAGAGATCTGTATTTTTTCATGTAGTGTTGAAACATTTGGGGTTTTTTTCCCTTCACAAGAGACAGAAAATTCAGCACAATATTTAAAAACTACATTTTTTCAAGAAACTCATGCAGCTTTACTTGAAACTATACAACTTTCTAAAGAACAGCTGTATAGCTGAACATCTGGATCCAGCCATGACTGTTTCATTTTTTACAACTTTTTGAGAAAGAGGAACAAGACAGCAAAGGAATGGATGGATTAGATACTATGAATGAATAACTGAAGGTGTACTGTGTATCGAAGTTTTTGTGGCTGGTTTTCCAGTCTTGTATCTTGTTTGATAGAAAGGCCAATCCCCTTTCAGCCTCTGGTCTTAGAAACCCCAAATAATTGACTGTCTGGTCTGTGGCTCTGTGCTCACCTTCTTTTTTTGACCTGCCTGCCTACTATAATTCCCTGATTCCTTCTCATCCCAGCTAATTCACTTCATTTCTTGCCAACATGGCTTGTCTCATGCAGCCTGGTCCCCTGCCACTCTTTTTCAGCTGCAAACCAAGAATCAGAGTAGGCAGAAAGTCAAGAAAGAAGGGGAGTGTAGACTCAAAACCCACAGTGTTCAGAGAGCAAATTTTTTAAAAAAGTGCTTGGAAAGAGATGTGTAGGACTGTAGGAAAGCAGCAGCAGTCTTGACAACAATGAAGTGAATTAGAGTAGAAAATAGTAATAGTTTTCACAGTTAAAGTGCACAACTTTAGAGCTGGGCATTCACCTACTCTACAGTCTCCTTTCCAGTGTTGAACCATTCAGATGCTCATAAAAATTGCACTGTTTTAGTTAGCTTAAGTGTACAACTTTGCCTTGGAGAGTTGCACTGTATTGCAAATGTATAAGGCTGCATATAGTTGACAAAGTTTGGCAGTGCTGAAACAAAAACATCAAATGGAAAACATTTGCTACCAAAGGTAGCCTGGACAGCTTCTAAAGATTACTAGAAACTGGTTTGATAGACTTATTTCTCAACCTCAAATACACAGATAAATTTGATGTACTCATGGTATGAGTGACTTGTCAATAATTAAAATGTTTCATCTTCTCCAACCCTGAAACTGTGATTAATGAATTGACACTGAACATAGTAATGAACTAACTCTGATTTCATGTGATTTTCACAGCCATTCATCACCTTGGACAGCAGCATTTCTTATACTTTCACTACTGAAGGAATGAATACCATCACAGTACAGGTCTCAGCTGGCAATGTTCTCATCCAGGACACCAAGGATATTGCTGTGCATGGTAAGCAAATATGGGTTCATTCAAAAGACCCTATGGTATCTCTGTGTGAACACTTAGCAATTATAATATTTAACAACAGTGGCTATATTCAGATACCACATTCCCAGGCTTTCAAACTCTGAATGACTGGACAAAAACAATAAGCATGCCTAATCTTGTATATTTTAGTAAGAAACATTCAGATTTCTTCTTCAAACTCAGTTGACAATATTATCCTAAGCAGCAAAATGTGCTTTAAGCAGTCCTGGCAAACTAGGATCAAACTATGATGTGCAGTCACTGTTTGGAAGGATCACTCTGGCCATAGTTTGCTAGCTCAGACATCACTGAGTAAAGCACAATATTCTTTTATTAAGACATATGAGAATAGAAAGGGGGGATGTATTAAAGAATATGACATTTGAATTTTTTTTTTAAGGAATACTTTTTAGTGATCAAATTGTATAATATCAGTACTGAATCATACCACAGCTTTTCAAATTTATAGATCAATATCAGGAATTATTTTCCTTTGATTTACTAAAATGTGAATTAGTCATATCAGAGAAAAATGTAACACATTAGATGAATCAATATATGAATATGTGACTGTACTCATTAATTAATTATAATTTTTAAGCATGGTGGGTAAAGATAAAATGGTTGTTGACTAGCAGTTAATTGATATATTAATGCAGGAACAGTTTGAGTGAGCTATCAGGCATTTGCAGTGATAGAATATATGTCTGAGCATCCTCAAAGGTCAGGAAAAAAACCTATCAGGTCTTCTCCAGTTACTTCCACCACCCATCATCTTCTCCACCTACGTTCATCCCCCACAACGGGAGGCCATCAATCTGTAGTTTACGGAAACAGTATTTCATTAATGAATTGCCTAGTAAAAACCTATGTTCTGTTATTATTCTTGTCATTGACAGCACTGCTTATCTTCTATTTCTTTTATTTGGTATGGTGGATAATCCAGGATTTTTTTTTTTTAACTAAATCATTCACTTGTGGCTAAAACTTTGTTTGGGATCTACACCCACAATTCCACATATTTACATAAGTTTTGGTTATTATTGGTTCAGTTTTATATATGCTTGCTTGTCTGGCACCCAACAAAGTTTTGGACCAGAAGCAATGATATTCCAGCTTGTAGAGGCCATTCACTTCATTCAGCTGTTAATATTTGAGTATATAGTTTGAGGCTGCCCGAGTCTTGTACAAAGAAGGCAAAAGTTGCCAAAACAAAGAGTTGATATGGCAATCCACAGAGGGAGTGATATTAAACATCTTGTGGATTACACAATGCTCTTTCAGTCTTCAGTTATCAGCCCATATCCCCTCCACATTTTCCGGTGTTGCCTAAGTTGCAGGGGTGCAGCTACAGTGGGGGAGGGAAGAAGAGCATTGCTGCCAGTTAGAATTCTCCCTGCCCTATGAAATTTTCATTCAGTCCTCAAAATTCTAGCTTTGCAGTAACTTAAACCTGCAGTTGAACTTTTAGAAATCTAATTTAGGCTTTCAAAGAAAAGAGACAAGTGAAGTTACCAAGGGAATGTGAACATAGCCAATATAAGAGTTTTAGTTGTCAATAGTTTTCATTGTCTCACTATCTGCAGTGCCTCATTTTGCCCTCCCCATAGCTGTACCCCTGCTTGGTTGCTTCATTCAGTTGATTCATTTTGTTGCATGACAAGGCTGGCCCTAGCTGAGATTACACACAAAACTATTGTCTCCTACCTAATTTCCATCTTTTGCATTGTTGTTGTGTGCCTTAAAGTTGCTTCTGACTTTAGGCAAACCTATCATGAGGTTTTCTTGACAAGTTTTGTTGTGAGTGGGTTTCTTTCGCCTTCTAAGGCTGAGAGAGTATGGCCTGCCCAAGGTCATCCAGTGGGTTTCAGTGGCCAAGCAGGGATTCAAACCTCAGTCTCCAGAGTTGTAGTCCAGTGCTAAAATCACTTTACCTCAAAGCTTGCTATAAATCACATTCTGCATTATTTATCACATATTGCAAGAATTTTTGTCCTTGTTTATGGACTAAAAGAATAACATATTTCTCTTTCTCAAATCCTTTGTGGGCTTTGTTTATTGGGATCTAGCCTTATAAAATTGTCTTCACTCTGTATTGTTGTATACACGTTCAGGGTGTCATGCTTTTAACCGAAAATGCATAATTTTAGGCTTCACTATTCTTTCTTGCCCTGCCAAACTATTCCACACAGTTGGACATTATCAATATGCAGAAGAAGGTAAAGGGAGTAACCAGATCTTCAGGAAATCAGGTGTCAAAAATGGCTAAGAAACAATGTCTTAAGGCAGGCAGCATTCACCAGCTTTGATCATATACAAGCAAGTTTTTTTAAAAAATATCTTTTTTATCTTTTAAAAAAATATTTCTGGAGGAGTCTAATTTAATAAAAATTGCTTGAGGGTCTTGACATTAGAATTCCAAAGCTTTCAGTCACCTTCCCATAAGTGTTCAACATTGTTAGGCCAACTTCTTCAGGTCCCCTGTGATATCTGGGCATTTCTGCCAACGACATCGGTAAAATACAAATATATATAGAATTATGCATAGTATATTGCACAGGAAATGCAGTGAACATCCTTAGATGTTGTATTGTTGTGTTTTATTGGATTGATTTATTGCTTGATGGTATTAAAAGCTGCTTCAGGATCATATATGTGAGCAGTGTTATAGACATATAGATCTATTCAGTCACGATGGACAATAATTCCCTCCTTCCAAACCTCCTCTATGACATTAGATTCCCTCCTTCCAAACCTCCTCTGTGACATTGGATGATCCAGCAGAGTCAAGACAACTGTCATAGATTGAAATCAGGCCAGCTGTATTCCTTAGTCCAGGGGCAAGGAGTGGCCATGTGGCTATTCTTGGGGCTTCCAGAGCTCCCAAGGATAAAAAAATAAAAAATAAAACAAACAAACAAATCCACCCCCCCAAAAAAAGTTTGTCTTTCAAATATCCTTTAGGATATGGAGGCTATTTTCATTAAATTTTGGGGCCCATTTGGACCATTTTAAGCCCAGGAGGGGCCATTTTTATGAACAAGATGTGACTTCCTGTTGTTTAAGAAACGGGAATGCAGTTTTCTAGATCTCCTATGGGCTTGTCCCCTAACTTCCCACATTTGCTCGCCCCTGCGTTAGAAGGAGTGAGGTGGTTACTTTTGGGCAGCTGGTTGTGGATATGAATCCAAAGATAATCAAGGAGAAAGAGTTGTATGCCACTCTGTTTTATATTTGCTCCCTGAGCTGGCCTGCTGCCTTCAGGCACAATGAAAGATGTTATTTAATGTAGAATACCAGGGACCACCTCTTATAACTTTGCCTCAGGCAGCAAAATATCTTAAGCTGCAAAGAGCGCATAACTCAAAGGGGAAAATGCAGGATTGAGAAGAATGGAGAGGGACAGCATCAGGAAAGATGGATTGCAAGACTCATAACTCCATCTTCTTGACAGCTCTTCATAAAGGAAAAAATGAGGGTTTCAGACCAGTGGTAGACAGAATTTGCAGTGGGTTAGAGAACAGGTCTGCCTGTGTGCATTTATAAACTTACCTGCCATTAAAATTAGCCTTGCTCTCGTGCAGTCCGTTAATTAGGAAGCAATTTCTTGGTGCCTCATGAATTGCAATACCTCGATTCGCCTTGTCATTAGCACGATTGGTATCTGATTTGTTATGCATTAACTACTCATGGCTGCACATGGGACTAACAAACAGATAATTCCTGCTTTTGAAAAACAGATTACTTACAGTGAGGATTTGCTCAGTGAAGCGCAAAGCATGCCAAGTGCACCAGAAAAACAAACCACTTTTGGAATACTGGCTTCCATTTCCTTGTTGGCAAGATTTGATTGCTGGACACTGCTGCTGAATGCAGGAGGGTTTAAGGTCAGGCTGCCAAGCAAGCTACAAATCTCACACCAAGAAGGAAGATTTATGTGCTCATCTGGCTTGCTTCCTGTTTGCACTTTCTCTTTCTGTCTGCTTTTATTTTAGTTTGTTATACAAAATGCTTCAGGATGGGATAAAAATTACTTGATAAAAAGCAATCTAGTCTTCTGTCTCCTTGCTCGTCTCATACAATATGTTATACTGCTTTCTTTCTTCCCTGCCTTTTCAATTGGGCTCATCTCAGATTTCACCTAGGATATAGTCAGCAATCATGAACCCACTTACCTGGTGTCTGCAAGATTGGATTCAATGGAATTTTAAGCAAGGCCTGTGAGGTTACTTCCCTTAGAGGACAGTACAAAATCAACTGTTGCCTTTTTGTAAAACACTATTATGACTTAAAAACTCTGTGGCTTGGTTAAAAGGTATCTGAATGTCATGTGCTGGCCTAACTTGCTGTCCTTGGTGCCTTTTGAACCAGTACCCAGATACAAGCTGCAAACAGCAACTGGTGATTGATACATTGTGTGCAAAAAGCAATTTACAATGGATATATCACAGTGCTAGCAATCTCTATTCCCTTTCATCTACTGCCTAAACTAAACATATCCTCCCTGTCAGCATGACAGGAACTGAGACTCCTGACACTGAAAGACTGTGTATTTCCGTATTATCTGCAAGGGAAGGCTTTCTTGTGGCGCTACCACCAGATATATTTGGAGAATACACAAGAGAGAGCCTTCTTTGTAGCTTCCAGCTGTAGAATTCCCTCCCATGGAAAGTTGGGCTGGCTTCCTCCCTACTCTCCTTCCATTATCTGGCAAAGACTTAAAGAAAAAACTTGGATAAGCTTTTGACTGCTGACTGAATAGTCTTTTAATGGAAAATGCTGTACCTTCCCCTCTTTTTTTCATATGTTCTAAATGCTTTTAAACCATTCTAATTCAGTGCCTGGTTTTAATATAATTTATTTAATTGTTTTAGAATTGTTCTGTAGTATTATAATTGATTTGGTTTTACCTGTATTTTCATTCATGTTGTAAGCTTCTTTGGGACCTGCCCTGGGGCAAAGGTGGGATAAGATATAAAACAAATGAATCAATAAATTAAATAGATAGATAGATAGATAGATAGATAGATAGATAGATAGATAGATAGAGGCTAGCATTCTGTTGGAGACTCACATCAATGTAAGCATCCTTACAGGTGCTGAAAAGAGAATAGAACAGTTGTACAATGCCCATATTCACCAACGGGCTGCTGTGACATCACCACATAATTGTGCTGATTGTGTAACAGTACCCACAGGAGTGAGCAATGTGCATTATACTCTGAGATACAGCAGGGCCTATTGTGCATCAGGGTAATCTGGCTTGTGCTTTGCTGCACATCTTTGCAATTCACTAACTATGTTTCATTGGGCCTCTGCTACTTATGTACAGAGGAGTGAAATTTCATATCATTGATCTCAGTGTAGAATCTTAGGTATAGCATATATGGGTTTGGAGATTAGCTCACCATAGTATGACCATGGCCCTTTCCACATGGCATTTGCCATGTGAAGGGTTGCCTGAAGTGTTGCGTGATTGTGAGGAGTGATCTGCACGATGAACTCCCAATCGTGTGATGCTCCCGGGGCCGGCAGGCGCTTATCTCACACCTTTTCATTTCAGCTGGAAGCCGAAAATAGTGTGCAATCGTGCATTGCTCCCAGGCCCTACACGCACCTACCTAGCATGCAGAGCCTCCGGAGCCATGCCAGTCGTGCCTCCTGCCCCAGTGCAGCCTGGGAAATTCCCAGGCTGCACTGCGGAAGGAAGAGGCAGGGCTCTTACACGAGCAGGCAGCTCATGTGGAGCTGAAGCAGCAGGGATGCAAGAGCCTCTCACTGGAGGCTGCTTGCGCAATCCCCGCACCCCAGAGCTGGAAAAAGGTAAGGTGTGGAAAGGGCCCAAGTGTTCTGGATCTTGTTTCTTAAAGGTATGCACTCAAATCTCACTTACTCTTTTACTAGATGGAACCCTTCTCCTTCCTCAAGCTATATATAAAAATTTATTCCACTGACAAGTTAAAGGTGGACTTTGGTTGTACTTAGTAGATACATTTTCATTAGACAGATGTATGAAACATGATATTTTAAACCTTTTATATTAGGGTTCCACCAAAATTTAGTATTTTCAGCATCTTAAAAAAATCAGTTTTTTTTAAACTAAGTCGTTTTGGGGGCAATAATAATTTGAGAGGTTCTTTTGTGAATTAGCAGAATGAAAAAAGTATTTGGTAAACCTAGCATTATACTGATTTTGCCTTCTGCTTCATCTGTCTGAGGTTACATATAGAATTTTCCCACATGTTATAGAAACTGGTACACTTCAGCCATCCCAGGTTAAATGGGCTGCAGAGTTTGCCATGAATTTTAATGCTGGACTCTCTCTTTGCAGAATATTTCCAGTCTCAGTTATTGTCTTTCTCTCCAAATTTGGATTATCACAATCCTGACATCCCTGAGTGGAGAGAGGATATTGGCAGAGTCATCAAGCGAGCCCTGATACAGGTAAATACCCATGACTAATAAGGGTGATTTTCTCAGATTCTGAACAAACTGAAGGACGACAGTTTAGATAAGAAAGCACATAGTTCACAATTAGCGACAATATTTTTTAAAAAATCCTCCCTGTCAATACAATAAGAAACTTCATTCAGAATCATGCAGCTATCTCTCTAACTCATGTAAACAGGAGTAAAATATGCTGGGGACTTAAGACAGCAGTGGACAAGGATTTCCAGATATTGGACTTCAAGTTCTGTTAACCTGATTGTATTGTCAGTATAGCCAATGGAAAAAGCTTATGGGGATTGTAGTCCAACAAAATCTGGAGGACTTGAGTTACCCACCTCTGTCCTAAGCAATATCAAGTTGAAAAGGCCCCATAGCACTGCTTCTCTGTGTGCCTGTTGCATTTAGAGAGGCTTTTTAGAATCTGAAGCCCTAAACTCTATTTTACATTACTTGTGCATAGATCTGGTAGTGATCATATAACATTTTTTCAAATACAGGAAAACAAAAAAAATAAGTTTAGTTTAGAAGCACCTTCTGAACAAAAAGGAGCATTCTGATAATCTTCCTAGTATAAACCAAAATATTTTGCAGTATCTATAGCATCTGTCCTCCCACCAATCCTAGAGGGCAGAGCAACGCTATTCTATGGATGGAATCCTAAAGAGATGAGTTGATAATTTATTGTCATTTCAGTCAGCCCATGGTTGGTCAAGCCTCTTGCACAGGTTTCCATTATTCAACATGTTCTCTATCCTATAAGTCACACTGGCCAATCAACTTGCAGAAGTCTCTGCACAGGACCCTATTTTTACATTCATTTCTAAAATGGTGTCCTCTGGTTTCCACTTCAGAAAAAATTGTACTATATGTGTTAATGCAACAAGAATTCAGAACAAGGTAAATCCATTGATACAACCACACACATACACACTATTTAATATGATGGCTTTTTTTGTTTGTGTATTGACCTTAATATTTAAGTCCATTTGTGCTTGTTTAGTTGTTTGGCCTTCTGGTCCACCCCATTCTCAATCCTTAGAATCGATTATACTATATAAAAATATATTTTATTTTCCTTTTTTTTAATTAAAAGTACAATCTATAGATCCATCAAAGAGAAGACTTTAAGATAAAACAGGACATGTACATATACAAATATTCAACAAAATATCTATTAACAAGTGAAGCCTTGAACCAAAAAAACATATCTTTCCCATGGCTTCTTCTAGTGGCTGGGAGCTAAACCTTAAAGGCTAAACCTCTTTCTGAATAATGCTGGTTTCCTAAGCTATGAAAGATTTTTGATTTTTTAAACACATGCTAGAGGAGGCAGGAAGCAGGAAGCAGAAAGCGGAGGAGTGAACATCTTCCTCTAACTGCAACCTGAACCACTAATCCCTTTCCTTTGTGTCACTTATGGTTGTAGCATGGCAAGGGTCACCATTTGCCCTCCTGGAAGGAGGAAGAGAACACAAAAAGCATCATGATGCAAAACATTATTGTGTGAGAGGGGAGACGGTAGTGTGAGTACGGGTATCATCCTCTTTCATCATTGTATGGCCCACACACTCTTTCTGGAGGTTTGGGAAATTGGACTACAGCCTTTAGGAGCTGACTAGCAATTCTGCTTCCTTCTTGGCATTCACAGAAACGACTCCCAGTGATAATATAGGAAATCAACTTTGGGTGGTACTTTAAATGAATTTATTTAGTTGATTCAATTAGTATCATTGACGAGCACTTTGGTCATCTGTTGGTCTAACTGCTTCAATTGACATTAAATTGGCTATAATTGATATTTATCAATTGTCATTTAATTGGTAGGCTAATGTTGGAAAGGAAGTCTTTGGATAGTTGTATGTTTGTGCCAGGATCCCAGTGTAAGTGTTAAATTGCTGGTATATTCAGCCAGACTGTCAATAATTCTCCAGCTTCATGACAGCATTATCTTCCAGCGTGAGAGAACTGAGCATGAGAGAAAGATGTCAAGTGGCTCTTTGTTTTTTCAAGATGAAGGCCATGTTGTCTGCATTTTGCATAAAAATGTCTCTTTGCAAAACTGGTGTTTTTTTTCAGCTAAGCATAGACAGACAGAAACATCAAGTCCCAGAGGATAGTCTGATTGATCACAAAGACATAAACAACTCATCCAACACAGTACTTTTACTAGTCTATGCAACACAGCAACAGTTTCCAGATTTCATCTCCCAGTTTTATAGAAGACAAAAACTGTGTACACGAACATTTTTTAAAAATGCACAAAATAGTGGGAATTCTGTTAGTGACATATTCTGGTGCAGACTCCCATGTACTGTTGTGGTCATTGCAAAAGGAAGTATACAGTGCTTTCTTGTGCAACAGCCCCACTTGCCTGCAACAGAGCTTGCCAGGTACAATCTCATGACAAGTCAGTTCCTGGGTAAATGACTCTCAGGCACCCCTAGACTGGTTTTGTGGCCATGAGAAGGGATGGCATGTTTGTAATAGCATTATTTTACTTACAAAAATACATGATGAGTATAGGCAAACAGCAACACAATGTTTACACAAATTACAAATATAGTGCTTCTCATCAGAGAGCACCCTGCCATTCAGAATGCCTTTCAGTTTTGACCCAAAATTGCCATTAATTGTTCCTTTACACGCCATCCAAACACTATCTGTCTAATCCTAATTCCTTCATGGCAATGATACAGCATGGTCACGTCATCATCTACAAAAATTGTAGAGGATGAAGTAAATTGAGAAATAAGTTGAAATATGTTAACTAAATTTGGTGAGACCTGGAATAGGCTTCATGATTGAAATAAATAAGCTGGATATTTGTTTTTTGAAGCCTAGTAGCACAAGGTGCGCACATGTGCTTTGAATATTCTACATTGTACAATTTAGGCATCAAGGAAGTTTGCTCCTTTGTGCAGTAGGGTACTGTTCCAACATTCTCTGTCATTTTAAGGACTTCTGAGTGTGTGCTCAAACCTCACAAAAGACTGGTACTTTTTGCATATTAAAGCTCCTACAAGAAGTTGAATAACTGAGCCAAATGCATTTATGAATGCCACTAATTCTCCTTCTGGTCCTCTTCTTCAGGTGACTGGCATTCCTGAAGAACAAGTTCTGGTGGCATTATTCCCTGGTTTGCCCACCTCTGCTGAGCTCTTCATCCTACCCCATCAAAACATGTCAGAGAGAAGGAAAGGCAGTGAAAGTGACCTGGAACAGGTAAGGAGAACCCTTAACATCTGAATATCCTCTCAAGTACTTTCACACCACATTAGAGATCAGATTAACTAGAAACTTCCAGGTAGGTGTGTCCTTCCTTGGAGTTACAAGTAATTTCTTAACAGCAATGGTGATAAAATCAGCTTAATTTGACAGTATGGGTTCCAGACTGTAAAGGAGTAAAAGTTATGCTATAAATTAGGGACAGCCTTGTGCTCTCTATCACAATGATGTGTCAAGAGCATCAAAGCCCTGAGTTTCTGTGGTCAAGCCTGAAAATAGCCTAGTGATGCCACAGGGGTTGCTCCTCCATTGATGTTACCCCAATGTGGGGATGTGATTAATATGCATGAACCATAGTTGCTCAGAATATGGCATTCAACTGAAAAACACAAAGTCTAAGAAATAAAGCAGTATTTCTCTGATTGTTTTCTAAGCACTCCAGTGAACAGATGAATAAAACCAAACAAAAACTTTTCAAGATCTTTAAAAAATATATTTGCAAGCATTGCTTTGAACCATAAGTGGGAGTTGTAGTCCAAACAAAGACAGCAACTTCCCCCAACTCTATTTTTAACAATTTTGAATGTGGCAATTTTGAGGCAGGGGTATTGTAATCTAGTCAAAGTAACTTTTTCAATCAAAAAAGAGGTTTGGCAAATTCTGCTTTCATGGTTTGTGCCCTACCCCCCTCACTGGCCCCAATTTCCTTTCTTTTCCTTACTTTTTTCCCCCCTGTCACTTTGTGGAATGCTTCTCCATTTGCAAAATAATTACGATAATGCTACCAATCCCCATACATTTAGAGGAAGGGATTATAATTGTGTGGATGCTGATGTTGGTCATGGTGGTATTTCAGTGGTGAGAATAATGAAGATAGACCAACAAAACGATCTTGTCTTTGCAGACCTACACAGAAACAGATCCTGTTCAGTTTAAGAGGATGTACACATTTAAAATGCTGAGAATCTTAATCCTCATTTCAAAGTTTCTAAGGGAACAGGCATATGAAAAAAAGTGGAAGAGACTGAAAGGGAGGAAAGAATGAGAGAGCTTTTTAAGTGTACCTAGTAGAAGTGAGGGAAGAAATAGTGGATGAAAGAGAGAAAGAGAGGCAGAAGGAAGGAAGGAATGTTGCACCAGTGCAGGGATGTGATTAATATGCAAAATAATATGCAATATGCAATAATATGCAAAATAATTACGATAATGCTACCAATCCCCATACATTTAGAGGAAGGGATGATAATTGTGTGGATGCTGATGTTGGTCATGGTGGTATTTCAGTGGTGAGAATAATGAAGATAGACCAACAGAACGATTATAGATGAACCACAGTTGCTCAGAATATGGCATTCAAGCGAAAAAATACAAAGTCTAAGAAATAAGGTGGTGTTTCTCTGATTGTTTTCTAAGCAATCAGAGGGAGGAGAAAACAAATATAAATAGGAGAATTTGAGAAGTAGACAAAGAAGAAAGATTCTGAGCAGGTGGGAGAAGTGCAAGTAGGAAATGCAGGGAGGGAAGAGAAAAAGAAAAAAGGCTGAAATGAATGAGTAAATGTTTAGGAAAAAAAATCGTGAAGAGAAAGTAGACAAGAAAGGAACTAGGGATGACAGAGAATGTATGTGTATGGAGGCACTGTGGGTTTCTGGAAAAAGAGAATGAGAGAGAGATAAGATTTTTAGTCAATGGTTTTGAGGACAGAAGAAAGACAAAAATCTTTTCTTTTCAGGGTCTTTATTCCCTTGATATTTGATATCACCCTAGGTTCAAAGAAGAGGAGTTAGACCCTGAGGAATCTTAGTTCTCCAACTACTTGAGTTTCCTCCAAATGTTAGAAGGCCAGACCTACTCACCTAGAGGAAGAGGATCAAACAGTCAGAAATGAATTAAGGCAGGGATTCGGTTCCAGTTAGGACTGTCCATCTTGATTTTATTCCCAGTAATTTTAGAAAGTATGCATGCATAGTCAATGCTCTCTGCTTAAAAAACTCATGCTATCCTACATGAGCTATCCTATATTAGCTGACATGGCTTCTATTAGGGGTGGAAAAAAATTGATTGGGCTCAAGAGTCCAAAAGTAACATTTGCATACTTCCTGAAACTTGTTATAGGAATGCCTTAAGCGTTTTTGCACATTTGTGAAGCTTACATGGCATACCTGATAAATAGAGTATGCTGAAATGAATGCACATATTTTAAATGTTAGTGGCAAACTATGCATAACTGAAAAAAATATACACAGTTGTTATTTAGTCAGTGGGAAAAAGTTGTATTAATTAGGTAAATAAGTACTTATATTAGGGAAAATGCATTAAAATGTACACAAATTTCAGTGCAGAAAGAAGTCTCACACTCTGATATGAAAGAGAGTTGGGAATTCATAGAAGCTCATCAAGAAGAGGAGCATGAGAGTTTCACATCCATGATTGCTAAACATGAGTTGAAAATGGGGCCACAGATACCACTGGTCATGACAAGATGTGATAATATGCTGCCTGTTTCAAGAATACTATGTGAAAAACAAAGAAAGACTAGTGCTACATAGGAAGCCACCCCCCTCCCCATACAATAAAGCTGGAAGGCAACTGCATCATCACATTCCATTACTCCCAGGGTATCGGAAGCTTGATTTTTGAATGAGTCTCAATCAGTCTCTTTAGCAACTAAACGTTCAGTTCATTTGAAATTACTATTATCTATAAAGCAAGCAAAAAAAAGATCTTAAAAGACAGATCTTGAGTCACTTCATTATAGTTTGCGCATGTATCTTAAGACTTTTTTTTTGTACAGATTTATTTTAAAAAATAACCTAGACATTTATGAGGAAATGGTACAGAATGGACTTTATAGTGAACATGTGCAAAAGTGACACAAAACAGAATTAGACTGGTCCATCCATCACCAGTTTCCCATCTGAGTTATGTCTGCTGAAATTCTTTCTTCAAGGCAATTACCAAAAGTGTAACAGTCTTGTCCTCTTTCATATCTGGCCACCCTCTTTACATCAAATGCTGACCACATTTAGAGTGAAATCAAGTGTTCCCCTTTCTCTTGGCAGTTCCATGACTAATATTTTTAAGGAAAGTACAACTTTGGTCTTTATTGATTATCCAGGCAAGTTGAAAGTAGCTGAAGTTTCTTTAGCTGCCTTCCTGATTTCTCTTCTCTGCTACCCTCTGGTATCATCTATGGTTTTGACTCTGTGCTTTCTTTGAAAGATACAATACCACTGCTTTCGAAGTATGACCTCCTGTGTCCTTTATATAGATTGCATATCCAAGGGTAACTGTACCCCATTGATTTTCACTGTTCCAGCACATTTCTGACATATCTACTATATCAATATTCTCTTTCAGTTCTAGGCTATTACTATAATTAGAACAGCCAGATTTAATTGAGGGATACTATATTTTTAACAGATGTGTACAATAGGAATGTTCAGAAGGTGCAGCTTTTCTGCATGATAAACTTAGCTTGCATCTATCAAAGTAGCCTCTTTTCTAAGACACACACACACACACACACTAACTCCTCTGCACTCCTTTGCCTTTGGTCACCCTTATTCTAATTCATCCATCTGCCCTTCAGGTTGTCTTCAACAGCATGATTGGATCATGCCAGGGATCTTGCAGTTTCATTGACTGCCAGTTCATATTTGAGCCCAATTCAGTTATGTTATGACTTTTAAAGCCCTGTGTGTTGAGACCAGGAGAAGGATCACTTGTTCCCATGCACAGTTATCAAGATCATTTTAAGATCTTCTTCTGGAATATTCAAAAATATTCAAAAAATGGTCAAAAAGTATTTTTCAAGTTTTGGGAAACCCTGATGCAGTACTGATGGGAAACTTTGCATTTCAGAATTTATTCTGCACAAATTCACCCATTGTACAGAAAGTGCTGTTTCCTGCAAATACAATTATGTTGTTATATACCTTCAAGTTGCTTGTGAACTTCTTGTGATTCCACGAATTTCATAGGGTTTTCTTAGGCCATTTCCACCATACACCATGCTATTATTCCACTTTCAACATCCTGGGGAATCCTGGGGTTTGCAGTTTGGGGAGAGGCATTTGGAATTCTCAGCCAGAGAGCTCTTTGGCCTCAGTAAACTACAAACCCCAGAATTCCACAGGCTGTTGAAAGTAAAATAATAACACTATAACAATGTAGGGAGGAAATGGCCTTAGGCAAGGAATAATCAGATGTGGTTTTGCCAGTTCTGAAATATAGCCTGTAGCACATGGTATTTGTTAGCCGTTTCCCATCCAAGTGCAAACCGGAGCTGACCCTTCCAAGATCAAACAGGATCTGATGCCTTCAGGGTATTTAGGCCACACAAAAATACCATGTGTGAACAGAATGTCCTGAATGGTAAATAGTTTTCAAAAATTGTGTTGTGTATGAAGACATCCTCTCAGTGGGAAGAAATTTTCTTAGGCTGCTTGTTGTTTCCTTCTAAAACAAAATTAGCAAAAGACTACATCCCTCCTTCTGAAGTCCTTTTCTGTGATCCAACAGGTAAGGTCTAGTGGCCAGGGAAGGGCTTTTCTGTGGATGCATCATTATCTGGCATCATTTCAGCACAATGAAAGACTTCTTACATTATTTTCTTGGGTTGTTTACTCTGTACCTTCTTTCAGATCCTGTTATCTAAATACTGAGGCTTTCTCTCATGTAAGTGTATGTGGGAGAGCTGCCAGGCACCCTGCTCTTAGGCACATCTGTCACCTGAGTATGAAAAGTTACTTTCTGGGACTATGCTGGTTGGGCACTGTGGCAATGGAAGTCCAAAAAGCTAACTTTTCCAAGCCCTGCTTAGGAACAATATTTTGCAGTTAGTTTATACATTACTGGCTTAACTGCACAATTTTTTTTCTAAAGCCCTTTCCTCAATGAGGGTATAATTAATAGACATGATGGAAATGAGATCAGGTTTAGCATAGAGGCTCTATCCCCAACTTCTGCATGTTTCTTTGAAAGTCAAGTGGCAGATCATACATGTATACATGTAAGATGTATACATGAGTATTGGAAGTAAGTAGTTACAGATAGGGATGCAATTCTTCACTATTTCATTCTTTAAGTGAACAATGAATCATTTTAGCAGTTTTTTCTCCCTGCTGTGAGGAATGCCTTCAAAAACTGTGAAGATTATTCACAATATATTCTGTAGACCTTCACATTTTTCCCCCTTAGAAAGCATTTTCTGAGCAGCAAAGCAGCATTTTCTGAGCAGGAAGCAAACTTTTTCTGCACAGGAACCATCATGATTGAATTTTCCATAGAAGAAGTTTTTAGCTGCGAAGATTCTCATTAGTCCAGGATTGTCCTCATCAGGATTTCCTGACACTCAAGAAACAAGTTTTTAAATCATTACTTATAATATTTTCAAATATTCTTTCCACAATATTCTTTCAAATATTCTTTGTGACAAATAACCAATCCCTTGTGAATAGTACCTTTTCTTCTGTTGCTAAGAAACCATCTTAATCTGTTATTTCAGAGATTTCTTGCAGGGGTTATTTTCTGGCAAGGATATGCCAGAAAAAGAGAGGGTGGAGAAAAGATAGAGAAGAAATGGTTGCAAGGAGGAGCTAACTTGCTCCATATATAGACCTTCAACAGCTCACAACCACAGCCATAATGGCGGGACAAGGTTAGGCCCAAGCAAGAGTACTTTTGAATACCTCTAAGCTGGGGATGGTCAATTTAGCACTGCTTCAGTTGATATAATGTCAGATCAGCTTGCTCTCGGTCAGTTAGGAGTTCCCACAAAGTTACATTATAGTGGTAACCACACTCCTTTTGAACTATGTCTGTCTCAGTTATTGTCGTGGTGACAGGTTGGCTTTGCTACCTAGATATACTTTGTACCATAGACCAGCAGCTTGTACCATTCTAGTGTTTCTTTAGGAGTAACTAAACAGGAAATAGTTGGTATTACAACCATCTTTAAAAATCTGAAGGTCCATCATTGAGCGAGCATGTTTGCTACAGTTCTAGAGAACAAAACCCAAAACAATAGGTTCAAAATATCAAAAAGGGCATTCTTAAGAAGTATTAGTACTTTCTGTGGCAAGACTTATTTGACAGTAGACTATACTACCTAGCAAGATGGTAAATTACCCTTTGTTAGAGCTTTCTAAACAGCAGATGGGTGGCAACCTTTCAGGGATACTCCCTACATTGGTAGGGAGATGAACTGGATGGCCTTTGTAGTATCTTCCTGTTCTAGTTCCAGTTGACGGTTCTATGATTTGGTGTTCTCTCCTTAAAGAAAGAGAATTGGCTGCAGCTCCTTATCAAGTGTCATTTGGAAAGCCAGTTAAGATACAGAATACAAACTATATTTGGAACTTGCCTTGCCCATTTACTTAAATAAATAGGTAATTACAGTGATGAATACTGTTATACTGAAGTGAGATTAGAGTCATGAACAAAAGCATAAGCTTTCTAAAATGTGCCTACAAAAATAACTAGTCAATGAATCAGCCAGATTGCTGTTGGGAACTTTGGGAAGCACAAGACTTTCCAGAAAATTCAGTTACTCTTCTTGATGGCTTGCCGTATAGGAATGGATTTCGGATCAATAACCTATAACGATCCTTGACATTTATGTTGTGCTTTAAAATGCTGTTTGGTATTGAGCTAAATGTTTGGAAGGGAAAACTTGGTGCACAAGAAGGAGGTGAAATAAGGAGGGGTGATTTCAGGGAGGCAGAATGGAGACTTTTAAAAAAAATTTAAGGCAGGATTTCTGCCATTAAAGTAGCAATGATAGCAATAGAAGGTAGCTTACTGCTGTCAGCAGTCATTCCCTTTCCTCCAGAATGTGGCATCGATAAATTATAGTATTTGTTAAGATCATTATTATGTTTCTTTGAGATGAGGCATGGCTTTGAGATGGGGCATAGGCATGGCCCTGCAGAGAAATATTAGTTAATGGGAAACTTTCTAGCAATGTTATAAACATGTGTAATTATGTCCTATATGCATGTACAGTTAGCCTTCCACATTTGCAGGTTTCCCTTTTGTGGGTTTGATTATTCACGGATTATTTGCTCCCCTATGCCATTTTTAATGGGGACTGCAAGCCTCATGAGACTGAGAAACTGTGAACGAGGCTTGTAAGTCCCTATTAAACATGATGTGGGACAGCAGTGGAGGTCGCAGGAAGTCCCACTAGCCACCCACATCTGCCTTATGAAGGAACACTGATGCCTCAAACGAATCCATGGTGGGTTGAATATGGTGATCATACTTTTTGTGTGTTAAATATGGTTTGGGAGGGCCTAGAGTTATTCATAGTTTTTCCACTTTCAGGGAGATCCTGTGCCCCTAACCCTAGCAAATGTGGAGAGATGAGTGTATATCTCTATTATTGATTTATTTATTTCTACACTGCTTTTCTCCCTGAGGGGACTCAAAGCAGCTTTGACAGGCCACAGTGAACTATTATCTGCCTCTTTGACCTCTCATTCCAAACCTCCTTTGCTCAGCAGTCCCAGCACGGGCTGATCCTGCTTGCAGGTAGGGAGAGGAGGGAGAAGGAGGCAATTCAGATGGTAAAAATATAGCTGTTCTGGCCTCCCAGGAGAAGGAGTGGGAGGGTACACGCCATCTGTGTGTGCACCATTGTTTCTACCCCCCCCTGAGCTGCAACCAGCTGCTTCAGTGTCTGAGTTGCCTCCCCTATGGATTTAAATCTTTGACTACTTATAATTAATTACAATATAATTAATTAATCATATAATTTTATAATATAATATAGCATTATATAATTATATAATTATTAATTATATTAATAGCTGAGGCAGTTTTCTCAATCCTCAGGAGATAATGAATATTCCTCTGCAGTATTTTTCTATATTCAAGTATCCTGAAATGTGTTGGAGGAACTATTCTACAGACAAATGAGACTTATTTTCTGTGTGTGTGTGTGTGTGTGTGTGTGGAGGCACATTCTGCACAGGAAACATGGGGGCTTATGTAAAAGAAACTAAAGAAAAACCATGTCTTTTATCCTGGTCAGTATTTATTGCCATGTTCACAAATGCCCCTTGAAACCCAACTTAAAAGCTAGGCAGTTGCACCAATTGGAGGAGTTCTGCAGCACTGGACAGCAGGGTGCTGAAGGATGATGTGTCTGTTGCCCTTCTGCCTGTGAGCTTCTGTGTGATGAATATTTGCAACAGGACGCTTTCCATGTTCCCCATGCAGGACCTCAGTCCATGTATTTTTATCTACAGAATAATTCCTCCATAGCACTTTGGCACATCCAACACAAGAAGCAAATTGCACAGAAATCTTTCTGGTATATTATTCTTCCCAATGGGCTTTTCTGATTGTTGGGAACCCCATTCCTTTATGTGGGAATGAATAGTCGCAAATATTCTTTCTTTCCTACTTTCCCCTCCTCACCAGTAAGTAGACAAAAAGCGCTGCACAGGGGCTTGAGATACCAGGTCAGCAAGAGAACACCAAACTATGTGGGCACAGTCATAAGGTCCACCTGTGTGATGTAGGATGTATACCAGTATCTCCAAAATGTCTTCCTAACACTTCACTTGTAAAGCACACAGCCAATTGTTGTGGTGTGTGTGTGTGTGTATTTTCTGAACAACATCTTAGTCATTGTTCCAATAATCCTGTAAGGTATGCTTGTTGCAGTGTGTCTAAGTGAGTTCATTATACCAGTGATGTCTGAACTAGGAATAGTTCAATTTTAGCCAGTGCATTATCCCAGTTCTTATATGACTTTTTAATTTCACAGGACAAGTAATTAAACAATACAGAAATGTTAAAAATGATGTAATACCCCAAGATGGAGCCACCTACTTGCTGTGGGACTACCAAAATCATCCGATTTCCAAAATGTGTGTAACACAGCTACATTGCACTGCACACTTACTAGATACTTAGGATGCAGAATCATGAGAAGTTTAGGTTGAAAGCTTAAAAGAATAACACACACACACACATACAGACTCCCTTTAGATGCAATTTTAGACTTGAAAGGTTACAGGCAAAGGTTGAAGAGTTGGTTCCTTTTCTCCAGTCTAGCACCAATGGTCTGAATGTGGAAGTAGTCTTCTGCATAAGTGTAGCCAGACACTCATCTTAGATTTTAAAAAAGTGGACTTCTGTAAACTTAGGGAGCTGCTGGCTGGAATTCCGTGGTCAAGAATAGTGAAAGGGAAAGGAGTTCAGGAGGCATGGGAGTTCCTTAAAAAGGAGATACTGAAGGCACAGTCTAAAGCTGTGCCAATAAGGAGGAAAAATGGAAAGGATCTGAAGAAACCAGAATGGTTGACTAAAGAACTCTCAGCTGAGCTAAGTGTTAAGAGAAACATGTATAGGAAATGGAAGAAGGGGGAAACCACCAAAGAAGAATTTAAGCAAGTAGCCAGGAGATGTAGGGAGGAGGTCAGAAAGGCTAAAGCACAGAACGAACTTAGGCTGGCCAGAGACATTAAAAACAATAAAAAGGGCTTTTTTAAATATGTCCGCAGCAAAAGGAAAAAGAAGGAGACGATAGGGTCGCTGTGCAGAGAAGATGGTGAATTACTCACGGGGGAAGAGAAAAGGCAGAACTACTTAACACCTTCTTTGCCTCACTTTTTTCCCGGAAGGATACCAGCACTCAACCTGGCGGTTGGGGAGCAGGTGAGGAATCAGGGGAAATGAGGCACATAATAGGTAGAGAGGTGGTACAGGAATACCTGGCCACACTGGATGAATTCAAGTCTCCAGGGCCAGATGAATTGCATCCTAGGATATTAAAAGAGCTGGCAGAGGTCATTTTGGAACCGCTTGCTATAATCTTTGAGAAATCTTGGAGGACAGGAGAAGTTCCAGCAGACTGGAAGAGAGCAAATGTTATCCCCATCTTCAAGAAGGGAAAAAAAGAGGACCCCAAGAATTATCACCCAGTCAGCCTGACATCAGTACCCGGAAAGATCCTGGAGCAGATCATTAAGCAGTCAGTTTCTAATCATTTAGAAAGCAACGCGGTAATCACGAGAAGTCAACATGGATTTCTCAAAAATAAGTCACGCCAGACTAATCTTATCTCTTTTTATGATAGAGTTACTAGCTTGATAGATGAAGGGAATGCTGTGGATGTAGCATACCTTGATTTCAGTAAGGCCTTTGAAAAAGTTCCCTATGACATTCTTGCAAAGAAGCTAGTAAAATGTGGGCTAGACAGGACTACTATTAGTTGGATTTGTAATTGGTTGACCAACCGAACCCACGAATGGCTGCTTTTCATCCTGGAGAGAAGTGACTAGCGGGGTGCCACAGGGTTCTGTCCTGGGCCCAGTGCTGTTCAATATTTTTATCAACGACTTGGATGAAGGAATAGAGGGCATGCTCATCAAATTTGCAGATGACACCAAATTGGGAGGGGTTGCTAATACGCCGGAGGACAGGATCAAAATTCAAAATGACCTGGATAGATTGGAGAGCTGGGCCGAGGCTAACAAAATGAAATTCAACAGAGAGAAGTGTAAGGTTCTATACTTAGGTAGAAAAAATGGAATACAGAAATATAGGATGGGGGACACGTGGCTGGATAGCAGTATATGTGAAAGGGATCTAGGAGTCTTCATAGACCACAAACTGAACATGAGTCAGCAGTGTGATGTGGCAGCCAGGAAAGCCAATGCAATTCTTGGCTGCATCAATAGGAGTATGGTGTCTAGATCAAGGGAGGTACTGGTACCACTCTACTCTGCTTTGGTTAGACCTCATCTTGAATACTGTGTCCAGTTCTGGGCACTCCAATTCAAGAAGGATATTGACAAGCTGGAGCAAGTCCAGAGGAGGGCGACCAAAATGGTGAGAGGCCTGGAAGCTATGCCCTATGAGGATAGACTTAGAGAGCTGGGTATGTTTAGTCTGCAGAAGAGAAGGTCAAGAGGGGACATGATAGCCATGTTTAAATATTTGAAGGGATGCCATGTAGAGGAAGGAGAGGGCTTGTTTTCTGCTGCTCCAGAGACCAAGACAAGGAGCAATGGATTCAAGCTGCAGGAAAGGAGATTCCACCTGAACCTCAGGAAGAACTTCCTGACAGTCAGGGCTGTCCGGCAGTGGAATGTGCTGCCTCAGAGTGTAGTGGAATCTCCTTCCTTGGAGGTTTTTAAGCAGAGGCTTGATGGCCATCTGTCGGGAGTGCTTTGAGGGTGTTCCTGCATGGCAGGGGGTTGGACTGGATGGCCTCTGTGGTCTCTTCCAACTCTACATTTCTATGATTCTATGATTCTGCAGGCAGATTTTCTGTTTATAGGTATGTCATAAACATAAAATAAGAAGACCTGGTGAGGGTGTAAGAAATACAACAGAGATTCTTATCCCTTCCTCTTAAAGCATTTGGCACTCCCAAATCTATCCATCTGGGATCTTCCTGGTCAGTGTGAAACACGGTGTGGCAGCTGTAGTTAGAAGGGGAGTTTGCCCCACAGCAGATAAATGCAGCTATCATGAAGGAATCTATAAGGGATGCAAAATGGCTTTGAGTGACAATAAACTCTTCAGTTGCTTGCCAGTGCCTCATATTTTTATCCAAAACCTAAACCAATAGATAACTGTCCAAAGAAGGAAGTTCAAATTTGATTATATACCAGTTTTGTCTGGATGTTTCTACACATCTGGCTGTACCAAATACCAATAATGTTCTTGGTCTGTTAGGAGTACGTGTCTCTCTGTGTTAAGAATGTGATGGGAATAATTTGGGGAAAAATGGGAGCTGTAACTTGGAAACAAATGGGGGCTGTAGCAAAAATGTTGCAGCATGGCTCTTTCTACATAGCCAGATCATGGTTCCAGCTGCTCCATTTCTTTTCCCTTTTCCCCTAGTTTTTGACTTTATCACTATCCAGTAGCCCTATTCAAAAGCTCAGAAAGATATTTAAATACACATGCAAGGGAGGGAGAGCTCTCTCCCACTCCCTGCTGCCTCCTTCCATCATGGCCTTGACCATGTGAAGTGAACTGCAAAGATGTGGAAAGGAGAAGTTTTGCACCAAACCTTGTTTTGTACCTGTGAAAACCTTGGGGTTCCTCTAACCTGATGATACCTTTCTCTTGCATTTTGTCTACCTAAGGGATGGCTGGTGCTTGGAGACTCAGTTGCTATTACTACTTAGGAGGCATCAGTAAGAATTCTTTTCAAGTGCTACCATTTATGAATATCGAACTGTTTTTTTCCCCCTAGGCTGTGGAAATCCTCTTCAATGCATTGAATCAGAACCTGGTCCAATTTGAATTGAAGCCGGGTGTGGAAGTCATTGTGTACGTCACTCAGTTAACATTAGGTAAGCTGAGAGAGAAGAAAGGTGTACAAAATCCAATATTATTTTTTACAGTTAACCTAATGCTATTCAGATACATAGGCAGTTAACTTAATATCTTCAGAGAAGAAAGCAAAAGATAAGTCCCAATGGCAAATGCTCATTTTTGACCTGTGGACATTATACTTGGCTCTCTCATCCCTGCATTTATATTCCAAACCAGGTTAGGAGCAATTTTGACACTATCATTCATAATTATATGCCAATGGTTTAGAAAGTTCAGGACCTTATGAACTTTGTGATAATCAACATTTAAGAGGTGAACATTACCCATAGTTTCAGTTGAGTTGATGCTATATTTGAAGATTGAGGGGTTTTTTCTTCTCAAGTCAAAGTGCTTTTCTAATTGGAGGGTTTTCTTTCCTTTTCTCTTCATCTGCACCTTGGCTTACTAGTGATACTAGCTCTTCTTTCTCCAAAGTAATCTACTCCTACATTCTGGTGCTGAAAAATGTAAACTATCTACACTTACATTATCATGGATGGGAAGACTCCAAAGGCTGAATGGCCTGTCTTTAGTATGGTGGCCATTTATAGTGTATAGATCATAGGATTGGCTTATCTTGATACTGTAAAAATTGAAAGGTGTATAGAAAAAAAGCAGCTGAAACTATAAAGGGCTGGATCCCCTGAGGAGAGAATAAAACATTCAGAACTGTTAAGCTTATAGAATGATGACCTAATATCAGGGGAAAAAAAAAAAAAAAGTTTTATAAGATTGTGAATATTCAGATAAGAAGATTTTCCTCTCATATCCAAAGTTTCTTCTTCAACCAAAGCTTAGTTTCTGCATCTCAACAGCCTGGCAACTGTGTAACCTTGTTTAGAAGTTTTTGCTTCTCCCACATAAAGGAGAGAGAGAAAAAAACATGTTTTATTGTGAAGGTAGAAGAGTCACAGAAAATCCTTTTCCAGTCTAGCCAAGTAATGTCAAAAGCTTTGCCTGAGTTGTAAAGAATAGGAAACATACTATGCATGCGAAACTATCAGCATTTCACATGTTCCAATGGTCAGATGTTGTCAAGTGGCACAGTATACTTTGCAAGTACTACAACAGAACATTTTGGTGAACACTGACCGTTAAGGAATAGAGGATGAGCTGTCATTAAAAGTGGAGTGAGAAAGACCAAGTTAAAGAAGCAGCAGGCAAGAGTTCAGAATTGGCCTGAACTACCATGGTGGGGGAGATCATCTACTTAGGGTCAGTTTCAGGTGAATTAAGAGTTACATAAAAGACTGCAAAGGAAAATATTTGTGTTTTACCTTTTTTCCTGCTGAAACCTCATAAAGTACCAGAAACTGAACCCTTTTTCTAACTTGCTTTTGCTGTTTCCCCATTAAACAAAGCCTGTTTGCTCAGTCTCAGAAAAAGTCTGAATCAAAAGCAAACTGAAGCAGTGAGGTGGGCAGTCTCCCAACACAGTTTGTCTATACATGGCTGGCAGCTTTCTTTTCATTATGGTGCTGTCTAAAAATTGCAGCCCTGAGTTCAAAGGAAGAAGAATATCTTTTTTTTTCCTATGTCAGTTGCCTTTTTTCAGATAGCACATGGCACATGTCAGTGGTAATAAACTAGAGGCTGCAAAGGAAAATGAACAAAGCTTCTTCTCAGTCCCCCACCCACCCCTGCTGTTAATGACTTCCTAGTCTAACACGATGTTCTTCCATCTTCTAGCACCTCTTGTTGACTCCGGTGCTGGGCACAGCAGTTCAGCAATGTTGATGCTGTTGTCAGTGGTCTTTGTTGGCTTGGCTGTTTTTTTAATCTACAAGTTTAAAAGGTATGTTGCTACTCCTTGTGTTTTTTAATATGGCTAAAAAAAAAGAAGAAGCTGAAAGTGAGTCTGTGTTTCATATAAGTTTTGGTTTCAGATTTGAGGAGAAAAAAGAAAGAGAGAGTAGAGAATGCTCCTATAATATATGAAGAAAAGAAAGAAACATCTATTCTAAATGTGTTTCACATGTGATGTTTTTCCACACAAAAAATGTGTTTTTGTTTTGTCCTGCAGATAATTCCTCTACAACATTTTGGAATGTCTGAATACCAGCAGAAAATTATAGTCCTTTACTCTTTCCAACAGGGTATCCCAACAGCAAGGACAGCCATTTTTTGACCTCAGAATAAATACTTGCAAATGTTCCTTCCATTCCTATCTCAAAGTAGATGGATGTGGTACCAGCCCAAGAGAGGTTGCTCTTTGAGGCAAAAACCAATATGGCTTCCTCTTCCATTACAGTTATAAAAGGCAGCTAGATTGGCAATTGAATCTTCTTCAACACTCGTGATGGGACAGTGTCCTCCACCACGGAGACAGCTTAATGGGGATATCTGTGTAGCAAAGAGCAGAATTTGGACACATACATCTCTCTCCTCCAGTTTCTTGCTGCTGTCTTCAAGCATTCACCACCAGAGGCAGCCACCTCCCTTGGCCTCATGAGAAGGCTATCTTTATACTTCTAGATCAATTACTAAGGCCATTTCTGCACTATGGCCCCATCCTCGCATGGGGACACGTTGGAGCTGGGCCATGATGCATGCTACCACATGATGTTGTCATGGTCCCACTCTTGTCATGTCCCCAGGCATCACGACCATGCATTATGCTATTACTGGAAAAAATCTGATAATAGGCCCCTTTTGTGCAAATGATCACATCAGCTGGGGCTGTGTAGAAAGTGCTGAAGCGCTGTCTTAAGTGCTGCCTTCCTCAGTGCAGCACAAGAAGAAGCCAACTGCACTGTGGAAGGAAAGAGCATGTCCCGACTGCTACCATCTGCCAGTAGCCAGCCAGGTGTGGAGGGTAGCATTTGGGACAAATTCCCACAGGCACTGCTGGGATGATGCCAGGATATTACGGGTTACAGATAAGGTGCAGAAAGGACCTCAGTTTTCTCACATAAGCACATTACTGACCCTCGTCCTCAGTGGTATCCCAGAGGTGTGTGAGAAGTGGCAAGTGGAGAGAGGTTACTATTTCATCCAGATCCTCATCTTCCTTTTGTATGGCAATGAAAGTAATGTCACCAATGCTGTCTTCACATATTCACATGAAGTTTGATCCATGCATTGAAATGACTTTAGGTCAATGCCACTGGTCCTATTCAGTGCATCATGCATATTAGCTAGTCTTACCCTGGTATCTATTATGTAACGTTAGAGATAGTAATATACCTCACAAGCAGAGTTAATAGTACTGAAAACAAAAGGGGAACAACAACTACTTCCACAGCACTCTACCCCAATCCTCAGGGTCCCGTAGAAAAAGAAAGCAGACTTTGTCATCTTTGTAAAAAAAAAAATAATGAAGTAGATTTATTAACAAATACTAAAGGTTTTATAATTTTTTACAATGAAAACCTCTCTAACATGTACTTTTCAAACATGGAGGGGAGAGACAAAACTATGGAAGATTAACCAACTCAGACTATGTATGGACTAACTGATACAGGAAGAGTTGTGACTAAGACCAATAAACAAATGACACAAATATATGCTATGCCTAAATTTTCAAGGAGACACATAAACTAGCAACTACTGAATATAGGCATGCTAGGGTTGTTACCTCCAATAACCGCATGGTCACCACAGAGTTCGCCTGTGTGGGTAGATGTCTGTGCAGACAGGCTTCCATGTATTCTAGATTCTTGCACTGTATCCTAAAACATGTGGAAATCTGCATCTGGGAAGTTCTGTGTTCATAGTCCTTTCTGCTGAAAAAGTCCAACTTCAGTACATGGACAACAGAAGTGGACCTTGTCAACATGTACAGTTTCAGTAGTGGAGGCAGCAGTTTAATCCCACAGACATTTCTGTGCATGGAGAAATGTGAATTGGACTTAAAGTGTGCTATGCATATATAAACACAATGACCATGATCACACTGGCCAATGTCTCTATTTCAGAAAAGCTGGCAGTGATAGTGTCAGCAACAGGACAGTAGTGGGAGTAAAATGGCTGTGGGCACCAGAGTGGTAGTAGGGATGGCATAGGAAGTCATCCTTGTCAAGAAAAAAAGGCTGCCATACCAGCGCCTAAGTTGCTCAGGAGCTGGAAAGACAGCTTTATCTGGTGATAGAGATGGCTTTCTGTACCATTACTTCACTGGTGGTGTACACTGCACCAGAAGGTACCTTACACTGACAGAACAGACTGGCATAACAAGATGATTCCACCCATTGTCTATGCTAAAGTTTTGTTTCATTATTTTGCCTGTAGTTCAATAGACTTCCACAACTTATTTTTTGAGACTGCTTTGTCTGATGTATCTGTCTCTATTCGTATTTTCCAGTGCTGCAAATTTTATTTATTTTTGCAATTTTCATATTGTTGTAAGCTGTCCTGAGAACAGTATATTGAGAAGTGTGAAATGTCATTCCTTTTAACATATACACAAGTGTACTTTAAAGTATACACATATTTGTGTGTGCGCATGTGCGTGTGTGCGTTTGTGTGCAGAGAAAGAGAGTACTAAGAAATTTACCTTGTGTTATCTGTGCTGATGCTTACATTTCATGGGTGGCAAATACAGTTCTTAAAACTTGTTTGACACTAAGGCCTTTTCCACATGATGTTGCTATCCCACAATAGCAGTGGGTTGTTTCCAGTTCAGGAGCCATGCTACCACATGATATCATTGCTATCCAGCTGCTCTCCCATCCTCAACCATTGCCAAACCGCCGTAGTCTATTTCCAGAAAAAATCCATTAAGAGCCTCTATTAGTGCTTCAATCTTGTCAGCTGACTCGGTGTGGAACCATAATAGAGCTTGATAGTGCTTCCTGTTGTTGCAGATCCAGCAGCGGGTGGGGCATGGGCATGCCCAGCTTGTCTCTTCCTCCCCGCTCCCATGGTATGGTAACTTCAAAATCGATCACCTCTCCATGTTTATTTTAAATTTCTCCTTTGAGTTAATTGTTTTTATTTTTTAAATACATTTTTAAGCCTTATAGTATAAAAATGCAATAGTGTACTGGCATGTCCTGCCATCACAGCATTGCTATGCTAGTACATCCTACAAACAAAACAAAACAAACAAACAAAAAATGGACCAATCAGGGATGGTGGGGTGGAGTGAAGGTGGGGAAAGGACACTGTGGTGCTGAAGGAGCACCAGTGGCAATAATGCTACTCATCCACTGAAAGTGAAAGGGTATGGAAAAGACAGTTCCTAAGCTGACGGCATCGTGCGAATGGCAATGCCACAGTTGTAACAGTATATTGCACTAATGGCCTTTGGTGCAGAAATGGCTTAAGGTTTGTTCAAATCAGAACTAAATAAGCCTTTTTTAAAAAAATGAAGTTTGCTAATTGTTACAGGATTTTCATGAAAATTGCTCAGAATTTCAACCCAACTCCAAAGACAAGGTTGTTTAAAATGGTTAATTAATGTAGATTGTATAACCAAAACAATAAAAATAAAAACAAAGAAATTGAAGAACTCTGAAATGTTTCTTCAGCAAGCAGCCAAAGTAGTTGATGGATCACATCTAAAACCTTTCTACGGTCTTTATTTTGGTTGTATTGGCTAACACACCAAGGTGGATAACTTTGTGATCAAACATAGGAATTTGTATGGTAGAATTTTTGGTTGCTGCCTACCATTCTAATTCTTCATGGTTTGCATTCATGTCAAGTTGTCATCCAGAATGTTTGGTAAGATATATTTCTATCCAGTATGTCAGAAAGTTGATTCCAGTCCAGTGATTGTTGTAAGAACATGTATCTGTTTAAAGTCCCATCAGTGATATCGGTTGTGTCCATCTGCATTCCACTGACCTTCCTGCCAAGGTGATACTAAGGTCAATGCAGTGGGCTGCTTTTTTCCATTGAGATATGGATCATGGGATCACTCAGTTCTCTGTGCTATCTAAAGTCACACAATTTTCGGTTCCTGAATGAATGATGGAATGACTCCAGAGGTGTTATTTCAGGAACCAAAATGTTTGCAGCTTGTCCAAATAGAATCTACAATTTAATGATCCATTAAATTTTGGCAAATACATATCGGTTGCAGATTTGATCCAGTTTATTGATTCTTTTTTTTCCCCCTGTTCAGTGGCTCTGTGTTGGCTTTTTTACAGTTAAAGGAAACTTATTTAGGACTCTCAGTCCCTGTATTCCCATGCATGCAATATTTATCTCCTCAGTACTGCCAAAGATGCTGATGCATAAGAGCAACTATTTCCATGAAAAATGCACGTATGGAGTAACTCTGTCAAAACCTGGGAGCTGCTCAGGTACACAACTCTACAAGGTTCTGCCACATTTGAAGGAATGAGGTTACTCATCGGAGATTTAGTTACAATTTCTTATCTTGATTATTATGATTAATGTCATAAATAAGAGGCTTCAACAAAGAAGATAACAAGAGAGTTTCTTATACTTGCTGTACCTTTTGTGGGGGGTGGGGGGAAACTATTTGGTTTTATACCAGGATCAGGTAGCATTTTTATACATTTATATAGTAACATATTTTTTACTCTGTCACCAAGTCTTGAAATAAATCACAAGAATTATCTCCTATTTACAAATAGAAAACTAATGCTGAACCTACATGGTCAATGGCTGGTCTACAATTTGAACAATTCAAATCTTTTAAGTACAGAACTTTGAAAAGTTGCTTTTCTGGATTTCAGTTCTGAGAATGCACCAGCCAGTGGAGTGTTTTATAGCTGAGTGATTGTAGGCATTGGATTCCACAACTGTAACTTCTCCAAGTTCTACCCATGTAGCTTTTCAAAATGCTGTCATATAGATCTCAAGACAGAGACATTGGGGTAGAGATAGGTATAGTATAGAAAGATCACATGTAAAAATATTTCCAACATTTAGAGAATTGTGACAAAATACAAAGGTGCACCTAGATCCTGGATGCAATCATTATATAGATGTCCTTCTTTAGATGGCTATGCTGCCTTACTTTTGATACACATGACCATCTCCTCTCCATCTGCCATTATGTGCTTTACAATCATTTCTGTATTTTTATAGAAAATTATAGCAACTGACTCCCTGCCCCCAACCATATTTTCTTTTAAGGAGATGCAAGGATGTTGCAATGAACAACATCAGTGTTAGTGCATTTCCACATTCCCGTGTTGACTGAGGCATTGACTCTAGGGCTTTTTGCCAATGCTCATATCATCTGGTGCTTTCTGAGTAAGTTTCCACTATAAAATGTGGCCATGTTGGGAGATTTTAGCATATATTTTGCTTGTTACAGATTAAAATTGCAGGGGGAGGGGGTATGACCTTGTTCAAATAAGATAAAACAAATCAGCCACCCCAATTGAGAACTTTGTTGAATTTTTCCCATTAACTAGAAGTGGTAGGATCTGTGCATATGCCTTTCTGGGAGTGGGGGGAGGAATAAATGTGATTTGTGTAATATTTAGAATTGTTGGCACATAACATGTACCAAAAATATACACAAATAAGGGAATACAATCCATTTTTAAAATCAAAATATGTACAAACATGCTGTGATTTAATACTGTTACAGTGTCTTGCCTTTAAAAATATTTTCACTCATCTAGCATCTTTTTCCAACTTTAATATATTCATATTCCTCATACATTTTTATGTTTGTTTCTATATCAAAGTTTTCTACCTCTCTGAACACCAGATGAGCACCACTAGTGCTTTGCATGGCCCCTTGGGAGTTTAACAATAAAGTTACATCCGTGCTGGAGAAGAGTTTAAAATAGAGAAGCCAGGTGCAAACCCAGATGGGATCTATTAACTTTATGGCCTCCACAGGTAGCATATTCACAGAACTAATCTCTTGCACCTACTTACCTCATCCATTCCTCAACCACATTCTTAAAGCTGCTGAAACACAGCACTGAATCCCACAATCTAACAGCACAATCTAGGAGGTAATCCTAGATAGAGACAGGGTAGCCTTGCTGAAATTGATGAGGTGAGTGGGGAAAAAAATCTACTTGTCACTATCTATCAGACTGGTGTGTGTGTCAGGGCAGATAGAATTATGTATTACATTATGGGAAGACAGACATCCGCCCTCAGGGAACTGGGTGTAGTGAATTAAAATGAGGGTCCCAGAGCACCTGCTAGTACAGGGTATTGAAAATACTGTGTATCTATGGTGTATGTTTTAGAAATATCTTAGATTATCTAGAGTGGGCAGGAAATTTCAATGCTCATAATACTTTAAGGACTTGCAATATAAGAGAACACAATCCCTTCAAAGTAAGACAGATTAATGTTGTTTTTCATGTGCTGCTTCCTTGAAAACCTCTTGGAGCTATAAAAAGAAGTACAAACTTGAAAGATTTTTTTTTAAAAAAAAAACCCTATGAGGTTCTAAAATTAAGAGACAGTAACCATTAAAAAAAAAAGAAGAAGAAAATTGAGCTGACTTTTGTGCTGTGAACTTCTGGAGTGTTCATATTTGTGAGTATGAAAATATTTTTGTAGAAAAACCCTTAACTCCTAGCATCATAATGGATGTGGAATAAAAGAGAAGAGTGGCAGTGGCTTCACCCCTGCCAGAGACTGACTCTACCTACAGTTGTCAATTTCATCAGTTTCATCAGTGCCTAGTCAAGTTTGGAGAGATGCCCATTGTAGCTGCCTACCCAGAGCAGCATGAACCCTCCTGGTGTAGAGTGATGGAAATTTATCACTCCTGAGGTGATTGCCTGACTAAACCTCATGGTAGGGCTGGGCTTGGGCCATGATCCCTCACTCCCTCTGAGGTCAGAACTCAGGAAGAGGCAAAAAGGGACAAGTTAGGATGTGTACTGTGTGCTAGTGGTGGGCAGAGAAGGAAAGGCATCTCAGCCTCTTACCTCATCCTCAAAACTGAAGGGAAGTAGGTCTTGCCTTGAAGCATGTGTGACTAAATTCTCTCTCTTTACATTCACATATCACAGCAGGCAATGCATATGTAGTTCGCCGGGGGGGGGGTCTCCTGTAAATTTGCAAACAATGTCCAATCAAAGGGAAATGACTCCCATTATGCTTGCCCTACTAGTAAAAACCAGACAGTTTTTGGGATCAGACCCAATCTTGGGGGATGAGAATTTATTATTGCAGCACGTTGTTTTTCTGTCTGCCCTGAGGGTGGTACTGTTATGCTCCTAATGCTGTTCTATGAAATAAATTCTGTTCTATGGAACTATTATATCTAAGCCATGGATTGAGGCAAGAGTAGTTATATGTTTGGATGGTGTTACAGCTACAAGCCAATCTTTGGTTAGCTAGGAAGTTATTTTTAATGTCTGGGGTGATTAACAAGATGTAGCCTCCTTCCATTCCAGGCTGACTGGACCAGTTATGTCATTCTGTTTATCAATTAGTGAAGGGACAATATTCTTCACTAAGTGTTGGGATACTTAAAGTAACACAGGGCAGACTGTGTAGCACATAGCTCTTTGCTCCAAAAGCCACCTATCGGCATCTTCCACCTGAGGGAATTATACCAGTTTTCTCAATAATTGTGCCAGCCCTCTTGGTACATAGCCATAAATGTGTGTATGTTTCTCAAAGAGCCCTATACTCTTTTTCTCAAAAAATCCTGCACTAGGGATGAAAAAAAAATTCATAAAAGGATTTAAAAAAACATGTTTTCTGAGTCTTCAGAAACTGTGATGAGAATAATCCTGGACTGCTGAGAATCTTCACAGTTCGGGACTAATTGTACACAAAATTTGCACATGGTTGTTTTGCACAGAAATCAGTGTCTTTTGTACAGGGAACAGTCCTTTCTGCCTAGAAAATAATATTTCAATACAAAAACATTAGTTACTGCATAGAAAATGGTGCTTTCTGTAGGGAAAAAAGTCCTACAATTGAAGATTTATTCAGTGTAAAATTTGCAGATAGTTGATTTGCATAGAAAACAGTAGTTTCTATGCAAGAGGTAACACTTCTGTATTTTGAATGAGCAACCAATTTGAATGGAACACACAGAAATAAAACTGTTTCCTGTGCAGAAAATCTGATTTCTGTACAAAACCATGAGAGATGTTTTTCACCATAAAATAAGTCCCAAATGGTGAATAGCCTTTGAAAACTGTTTTTTTTTTAAATCTATCTTGCAATGCAAAGAAAATTGCTGAAATTGTTCATTGCTATCTTCAGGAAAAAACTGAGTAAAGAATTATATCCCTACACTGCATATTTGAGAGCTAAAAGACAACTGGGATGACAAAATGCAAACAAGTGACACCACTCAACACCTCTGCGTGTGCTGACCCACCTTTCCTGTTTGAGCAACAAGTTCTGAAGAAAATTTAGCTTTGTACTGAATTCTCTATGCCTTTCTTCAAGTTGAGGGAAAGGGGCAAGCATGCGTGCATGTGGATGAGAGAAAATGCTGTGAGTTTGCTGAAAATACCTTAAGATGCAGGCTTCTTCCTTTCTGAGAATTTGATGGAGATGTGTAGATTTGCTGTTTTATAGGAGAACCTTCTATTTGCCTCCACTTTAAGTTTCACTTGTTGTGTTATTTCAGGTCATTTCTGATTTATGGCAACTCTGTAGCCAGTTTCTAATATTCCATTTTTGGGCAAGTTTCTGGAGCATGTAGTTGCATCCTACCTCCAAGGGGTTCTGGGATAAAACAGATTATCTAAGTCCATTTCAATCTGGCTTCAGGCCTGGTTATGGGGTGTACACAGCTTTGATTGCCTTGGAGGATGACCTATGCAGGGAACTAGATGGGAGGAGTGCATCCTGCTGGACCTCTCAACAGCTTTTGATATCATCAGCCATCGTATCCTTCTGGGCTGACTCACTGGGATGGGACTTGGGGGCATGGTCATGCAATTATTTCACTCATTCCTGGAAGGACACACACAGAAGATAGTGCTGGGGGTGTTCCTGTTCAATGCCATGGCTGTTAATCTGTAGGTTCCCTTGGAGTTCTATTTTGTCCCCCATGGTGTTTAACATCTACATGAAATTGCTGGGAGAGGTTATCCAGAGTTGGCTGATGACACCCAACTATACTTCTTTTCTCCATCTGATTGCAAGATACTGAACCAATGTCTTTTGTCAGTAGTAGACTGGACGAGAGCAATCAAACTGAAGCTTAATCCAGACAAGACAGATATATTCTTGGTCAGTCAAAAGGCAGATCAGGGAATAAGGACTCTTCCTGTGCTAGATGGAGCTACACTTCCCCTGAAATCTCAGGCTCATAGCTTGGGTGTTATCTTGGACTCTACTCTGGGCCTGGATGCCCAGGTTTCAGCAGTGGCCAGGACTACATTTGTACAATTAAAACATGTGCACCAGTTGAGACATCAGATCTGGCTACAGTGACATATGCCTTGATTACATCTCAGTTGGACTACTGTAATGCATTCAGTGTGGGTCTGCCTTTGGAAACTGTTTGGAAACTTCATCAGGTTCAAAATGCAGCAGCCAGAAAGCTCACCAGGGCCTGTTATAAGGAGCATATAACACCATTGCTAAAACTGCTTCATTGGCTATCTGTTTCCAGACATAATTCTAAGTGCTAGTCATGATCTATAAAGCCCTATGCAGCCTAGGTCCAGATTATTTGAAAGATGTATCTCCCTATGCAAACCTGACAAGAGTTTTAAGATCTGTAGAGGGAGGCTTTCAGTCCTGCTACTGTCCAGACTCACTTGATGAGGACATGAGAAATCACCTTCACAGTGGCTGCTCCCACTCTCTAGAACTCCCTTCCACAAGAGGCTAGGCTGGCCACCTTCTTACCTTTCACCAGCATTCAAGCAGGCAGCAACTGCTCCTCCTCCTCCTCCTTATTTATATGCCATTTTTTCCTGGTATGTCTCTGTGTGAGCAGGTGAGCTTTCTATTTTATTGAGATGTTTTACTTGTTTTTTTTTTAAAAAAACTTTTGTATGCCTTTATAATGATTTTATCCTGTTTTTATTTGTGTATGTTTCTAACTTTTCTGGAAGCCACCTTGGGTCCTACTCTGGAAAAAAGATGGCATATAAATGCAATCAGTAAATAAGACAACCCTATCACAGGCTGTTCTCAGCAAGATTTGTTCAGAGAAGGTTTGCCATTGCCTTTCTCTTAGGATAAGTGAAGAGTAGTCAGACCTAGGGACTTGGAACGATCTTCCTGCCAAACCCTGAGGTCCACCAGCTAGAGCTAGGCACAAAAAATATCTCAGCTCTCATTTCACTTGGGAGAATGAAGGGATATGGTTAAAACCAAAGACATCTTTCATTATCAGAACTGACTTCATAGTTCTGTTTCATACAAAATTTGATTCCTGGTTCTTTCCCCATCATGACAGTTTTCTCAATTTCAACAGCTTAATTTGTTCTTGTTCTTGTTGTTACACAATTGGAAATCAGAAACCCTTGCAGATTTCACTGCTTTCTGCCACCCTTCCTTTATAGCAGCCTTCGTCAATTTGCTGCCTTTCAGATATTTTGGACCACAAAATCCCATCAGTTCCAGCCAGCATAACCAATGGTCAGTAATAATGGGACTTATAATTCACAACTCCTGCAGGGACTCAGAAGGACAGTGTACTCCATAGTTATAACTAGGTTATGATCTTATCAAGAAAGTCCATTATCAATCTGTTGTCTTGCAATTAGATGGAATGCCAGGTTGAATACTGGATTTCAGCTTAACTAAGGTAGGCAAAACATGTGCCTGCATGATTTTTCTTCTTCTGTAGATTGCTGCAATTGGCACTCTCCCGGTAAACACACACACAGTTCATTAGCAGCTTTCATGAAGGAAAGTGCTCAGGTGGCTTGTTAGGCATTCGTGTTACAAACTGTCCTCCAAGCCTTGCAAGCTGGCTGTGTGAGCTACATACATGGAGGAAATTTATTAGAAAATAAAAAAGTATCCTGCTGTGAACAAATGATGACATAAGGAGACAAAACGATATCTTTTCATGTTTTTCCTTTGTCAAGCTAAAGGAAGACCCCAGTCTCCAGCAAAATATGCACATGTTTTGGAATGATCAGGGGCACTATATATACACAAATATACCTTATAAGAGTAATCTTTGCTTAGGTGAACTTATACCAATCTCTGGCTCTTTTAAATAGGAAAGATAAAGACAAAAGATTTTTTTTAAAAAAATCACACATTTCTTTATACATTTAAGAAGTACTCGGAATGGGGAAAAACTGGTGTGGAAGAAGTCACAACTGATAAATTCACCCATCTGGATGGAGGATTTTGATTTTTTTTCCATTCTCAAAGTCTGACTTTGGTTTGGTTTGGTTTGCTGTGTATTCAACTTTGTCTTTGGAACTGAATTAGGGCTTCTACAGGTTTGTTGTTTTTTTTATTTGAGGCTTCTCATTTTTGGCAATTACAACGGCAGGTAGGTACAATGGTCTATGTACTTGTCCTATCTCAGTCCCAGCACAGCTGATAAATCAAACAAAACAAACAGCTTGTTACTTACTTCCAGCCAGTAAGCATGGAGTCATAAATAAAGTCCAACATAAACAAAGTCCAGCAGGGTTTCACAGCAAGAGAGTGTCCAAGGTCAATTCAAGCATTTGTCAAGGCATCCAGCAAGGCAGCAGGTCAGATAAGCTCTGACCACTCCTTCAGGGGAAGGGTGCCAGCTAAATAGGTCCCGAGCCTAGCACAGCCGAGACTTGATTGATTGTTGTCGATTATAAATCCTGAGAGAGCGACACTGGCTCTCTCTTTGCTGCCTGTGCACTGCAAAGCTGGATCGAGGTAGGTGTTCCTCTATATCTGAAGAGGCAGGACTCTCTGTTGGAGGTGGCACTGCCCCCTGTTCTGTGTCTGGTACTGTAACCTCTCTGTATAGCAGGCCCTGGCATGTCCTCTGTTTCAGACTGAGTTCATGCTCTGAAAGCAAGGCATGACACTATTTGATGTATCTGTTGAACTTATCCACCGTGGATGATGTAGAATTTAATATGATTTTGTTTTGGTAAGAATTTAGCCTCAAATCCAGAAATTTACTTTGTATGTCTGGGGGTGGGGGTGGGTGGGACGGTAGAAGCCTTTGATGTTAACAAAGAATGTATGGAGGAAATTGACAAATTTGTTTGTCTCAAGTGGTAAAAGGAAAGAAAGTGGGTCAGTGTTAGCCTCTTTCTCAATGTAAATCTTGGGCAGGGTGAGAAGTTTTCATAGGAGAATTTCTATCCAGAATAAGTCCGTTCATCAGATTGCCCTTGTGGTCACAATTCTGAGAAGGGTCACTAACAGTGAGATCCACAAAGGCCTTCTTTTTGTCCTGAAGTCTTGAAATGGACCACCTCAAAAAATCCACCAATATACATTTTTGATAGTCTAGCTTAATTATGAACATGTAACTACTATAGTAATTGACCTAAATTCTGGTGATGCACGATGCCAGGATAACTATGCCAGCAATGACATTGGGAGAAAAATGTCTGGGAGTGATTGTGAAGGAAACCATTGGAGAAATAAGCTGCTCAGAGCTGATAGATATTTTTCTGTCTATCATTGCCACTGTTGCATCTATGGGGAAAGTGCAGCTGCTAGCATAGAACACCAATAGGATTCTGGCCATATTCAGTAATACAGAATGTAAATCTTCAGCATCTTAGTCTTGATGTGTATTTTTTCATGCAAAAAGAAAAAAAAACTGTTTGCAGGAACATGTGTTACTGTGCAAAAAAAAATTGATGATGTCTTTTGCATACAAAATACCAATTTGGCACAAAAAAGCTTCATGTATTTCTGGAAAAACGTGGTTTCATGCAAACATGTTCATGCAAACATGAGCATCTGTATTTGCACATACACACAAAAAACTCTCTGTTTTCAAAAGCACGCCTTGAGTGAGGGTTTTTTTTATTATTATTATTATTTATTTGTATCCCGCCTCTCCATATGGATCGAGGAGGCGAACAACTTACAAATAGCATGTATTTTGATACATTTTCTATACATGCCCCCAACAAGCTGGGTACTCATTTTACCGACCTGCGAAAGGATGGAAGGCTGCGTCAACCTTGGAGCCTGGCAGGATCGAACTCACAACCTTGTGGCTTGCAGTACTGGCATTTAACCACTGCACCACCAGGGTTCTGCACAAAATTGGTAGGAGTTTTCTTGCAGAAAAGAAAATCCACAAATTTACTGCCCCTGTTGAAACCTCCAGTCAGCAATGGAATCCCATTGGGTGATATTGGGCTTGTCATAGTCTCACAGCCTCAAAGAAAGATAATAGCAAACCTTTTCTGAATAAATATTGTCAAGAATACCCTAGGGCCAATTCAGAATCAATTTGAAGAATGTAACAGCAATGTCTCTGGACATGAACATTTGTCTGTGATCCTTGGGTGTGCCAGGTGCCCCCCTCCCCCAAAAATGTTTCTCTTTAATTATTATACAAATCAGAGTCCCTTAATGTGATGACCTCCAGACATGGTAGACTGCAGTTTCCATATTCTCCCGATAGCTAGCTGAGGTGATGGCGCCTCTAACACATTTGGAGGTTGGAGAAAGCTGACATGGAAGTATGCATTCCTTCATGTTGTGTGAAGAAAACATCTTACCATTACACAGACACACAGCCCATATCAACTTGATTTAAAGTAATAAATTCACATTTGAAAAATTGGCAAATTTTGCCTTTTTTAATAGGCAGTGAAGCAAAAACATCAAGAACAAATGTTGACATGCATAGGTAAGCAACACAATTATTTCTGGAGGCATAACTGATGGTAGTGCAGGTAGGACTTCCCTAAGATACTTTGCTATCTGAAATGAGTGATGAAATCTGCATTGGAAAAATCAGATGTGAATGATAGCTGAAAATCCTGCTTTAACATGAGAAAAGTGTTTTCCTACACCTAATAACAGCAAGTAAACCATCAGGGTCCAGTATAGGCTGCATAGCACACACAGCCACCCCATTCCAAGTCTCTGTCACCAGCAAAGTGTTCCCTCCTTCTTTCTATTTGGACTGAATCTGGTCATAAAAACAAGTGTTAAATAAAAATCTGTTAGTTATTCAGGGACTTATTCAAATTTATTCAGGGACTTGTTCTACTTATTCAATATTTGGGTGGCATGTTAACTCAGATATACTTTGCAATCCACTTGTGTTGAGCTGTGTGTAGCCCCAAGGCTGTTTGTGTGACTTTTGCTCCACACTTCATTGGCATAGCTCTGCTGGCACAGGGGTAAGCAACAGGAGGAAACAGTTGTGTGCACAGTAATCTATAGGAAGTAACTGTTGCAGAATGTGAGAGACAGCAATGCATCCCACAACCAGAATAATTAATATTTACAAGCAGAAAGCTTACAAATAGAAACCACAACTCACACAGGGTTTAGCAGAAAAATAAAACATTCTTAGGCTCATTTGTAAAAAGTATGCAGTAGGCTGTATTTCAGAGGAAGGCACTGGAAAAAAAAAATCTCTGCTTATTCCTTCCCTAAGAAAATGCTATGAAATTCATGGTGTTACCATAAGTTGACTTGAGACATGAAGGTGCACAACAAATGCACACCATGCGCACAGAGAGAGAGAGAGAGAGAGAGAGCATGCTTTACTTACAAATACTCGTGGTGAAAAGCTCTGTAACATGTAAGAGAGAGATAACTTCAGACAACAGAACACAGGATGAACAAACTCTGACTAACTGATGCAGGAAGAGAGAAAGTATGGCTGAGACTAACAAATAGAAAATGACATGAATACAAGGCTATGCCTAAACCTTTAAGAGGGACGTGCCATGCATGCTGAAGCTGTAGCCTTTAACAGTAACACATTAGAGAAACAAGATGTTCAGAGGCTGAAAAATTTGTCTGCCTTCCTTTGTCACTGCTCCCCACCCCCTGGAAAAAAGTGCAATTGCTCACATAGCATACAAACAGTATTCTGAATGAGCCTTCAGGAGTAACAATTCACCTTTGAAACAGGTTGTCATTTTTCAAAACTATATGTGGATTTGAAGTCACATACAGTTTGTTTTTCCCTGTTTTTTGGATGATTTTGACAATCAGAGAGCCTTTGGACCCATTACAATTGGCTGTTCCTGAGATAAGAATTTAAAAGAACTCAAAATAGATGTGGAGGGAGCTGTGCAGGGAGTGGAAAAATGGGATATAAGGCTTCTTAGCTATATTTGTTTGGTGAAGGGCCAGTGTTTCTTCAGACCTTAGGAACTCTCAAAAAATATGAACCTAGTTGAAGATTCCTAGTCTACCTATTAGTAAATCTTATTTTCTTTCCCTTTCTACCATTAAAATGGAAAATAGGCACCTTAGAAATCATGTATTTTCCACGCTTGGCCTAAGACATGAGTATATGCTAAGATGGAAGCAGGTATAATTTAATGTTAATGGAGCTGAACTGTTTTATTTCATCAGAGTTTGTGTTCATGTACTGAGCACTAAGGAGGTTGAAAAGACAGAGGGAACTGTTGCAGGATCTCCTTTAAATGCTGCTTTGTTGTCCTCTGCTATGCATGGAGAATGGCATAATAAGGTTTTATTCCATTCAGATAGCTCGCCATGAATGGTATGAGGTCCTTTCATAGGTATGGAAAAGATATAATATATGTGTGCATACATTGTCTACTGGTAGGAGGGATTCATGTGCATACAAGTTCCTCTAATAAGCACTGGGCATACATCTTTTCCATGCATTGTATTAAAGAAGTGTCCATTCAGGTGTCCCTAAAGGATGCACTAATCAAAGCCTAAACTAAGCTGATCAAAGCCTAAACCAAATCCTCGTTCTGAAATGGCTTTACTTTTATCTGGCTTTTTCAATAGAGCAAAGAAAGAAGCTACCCATGAACTCTATCTAAGTTCAAAAGGCCCACTAGTCAAAATAGAACCTAAGAACAGAAGCAGGAGAGAACCCAGACAAGCATTCCAAGCAATGATGACGCATTATGTGAGCTATTCCTGTCCTAATTTAAATGTAGAAAATCAGGCAAGCATGCACCAAAGTTAAATGAGCTTGGCTATCCGTATTCAAGAGGATGTTAAAGGGCTTAAAAGATAAAGCATAAGAAAGATCAAAAGCATCAGATAGATTTGTCCCAATGAGGATAAAATTTGGAATGTTGAGTATTCCCTCTCTAAATCAAGCCATCTAAAAAGGTGCCAGAAGAAGTGAAGGAACCTGCCCACTGGGAATAAGGGCAGTACCTCTCTCTTCACTCACCCTTTGTTGTTCATCCTGACCACTAGGAATAAGGGTGGAATCACAGCAGAGCTTGACACCATTCTTGTTTTGAATTACAGCTCCCTCAGGTTCTGGGATTTGTCATCCAAACTTAACATTAAACAGTTCTACCTCATTCATACTTTTAGTAAGTACAACTAAAAAACTATGGCCATTTCCGCACAGGGCGAGGGAATTGCCCCGCGCCGCTACTTACTGGACTTTTCAGCTCCCCGGTCTGGCCCATGACACTCTGGAGTAGTGTGTGCTTGTCGATACGCACTGCTCTGGCGTCCCAAATGGCGGCTTCCAGTTGGTTGAGGGTCTCGACCAACCACTGAAGCTCGCCAACCCAAAGCCCACCCCCGGCAGATCACAAGCTCGCATTGGGGCGAGCCTGTGAATCTGCATAAGGGAGCAGGCTCACAGTGGAGCACTCCGTGCTTTTGAAAGACCTGTTTTCAGCGGTCTTTCAAAAGCACGCTGGACGACCACTTGGGGTCGTTCCGGAGTGGGCTGAGGTGTGGATCTACGTTAAGCAGGTCCGACCCAGTCCAGTCCCAGGTGCAGACCTCCTCCTTGGAGGACAGACTGCACAGTTTTAAAAACCCTGTGCAGAAATGGTTTTTATCTCATAGTTGCCTGTAACTGCAAGTTATAGTTTTGAAAAGCCAGTCATCCCACTGGGGCTGAATCAGTTGTATTCTCTTTTCAAAGTTCTTTTCTCTCTGATAGTATCAAATGCACCTAATCTACCTGACTATGAAATAATTAAATATTTTATATTTCATAGGATAACAAAAAAGTGTCCCCTGTCTTTTTATTTCACTGGCTGCTGTGTCCTCCTCTTCCTCCACCTCCACCATCACTTACTTTCTCCTTTGCTTCATTAGCTATCCTGATTGGTTGTGATAACCCACATTATTTATTTAGTGACATCTAAAACATCAGCAGCAAACTCACATGGCTTGCTTGCTTCAGTTAGTGCAGAAAACTGAATAAATTACCATAGATGGTTGTAGTTCTCCTCTCTTTTCACAGAGTGGAAATGCATCTCTTCAAAGTGTCCTGGAGGTGTGGACTACATCAGGTCTTGCTTGTCTTTATTTCTGTGATCTTGCATAGTCACCCACCATAACTGACATCAGTGAACAAGATCTTATTTGAGTTAGAATTCCAACAGACTCAGATGAACCAAGCAGAGGTGGGGACCAAGGACATAAGGACATAAGCAGTGATATGATTAAAGTTCTTGAACAGAGATGGATAGGGTAGTCCTAGCTGTAGAATCACACCAGTCCAAAGTTGGAATCTCTGACTTATCTAAAAAGCTTGCTCAGTGCCTGTTGGGGGAGTGAGAGGAGTGTTGTTTGCTTCCATCTTTTTGGGATTTTTTTTAAAATTCTGAACAATTGCCAGCAATGGAAGACAAATTCTTTATACTGTCTCCAATGGTATAAATGTGGCTATAACATTTCCCCCATATAAATGTGGCTATAACATTTTACTCATGGGAAGATTTCTGATCCTGCAGATTCAACACCTCCTTTGATATTCCCACACTGTGCCACCAATTCTTATTCTTTCTATCCCTCTCTAGTTTAAGCCTATGGTATTGAAAAGGTTAGGGTTGCAGAACTTTTAAGACTGGGTCTCTTTCATGGATCAGAGGGGAAGCTGATCTATCCTATGGCTCTCTGGATGCTATTCCAGGGGCTTAAGAATTGCATGCATGGTTTTAATTCTTCTGGTATGATGTTGATAAATTACTATATTGTATGATTAGTCTGTTCAGTGTTTTGACTGGCATCCTATTCATGAGTTATGATGACCTAACTCTAACTCATACTGGGGTAATTCACTTTGATGGTTGTTGGACAGGCCTTTCAACCATACAGGTCTCCTGGCTATGCCAACTCCACTCCCTGCCCCGCAAAAAAAACCTCTACCTCTGAAGTAGTACATCCCTTCCCAACACAGCCATTTTTGTGTTGACAGAGAGCAGAGGGATGAGCAGGGATCTGTCCAACTCTTTTCTTGTAGCTGAATGTGTTTGGACAGGTATCTGCAGGTTACACCCCTGAAGCTGCATGTTGCAGAGCATCCAGCTGATAGAAAATAGCTAGATGTATCTCTGCTCATCCTCCCACCCTCCAAAAATACAGAAATGACCATGTTGTGGGGGTCTACACTGCTGAAAATGAGAGGCATTATAAGACAACATAAGTACAGAGGTCTCAGCCTCTATGTCTTCCACTTCATTTATTTATTTAAAGGGATTATTGTAAACATCTTAGGTTGCGTTGGATTTTTATTGCCATCAATTTCAATGGAAAGTTTAACAGATCCTTTAAGTACCATTTTGGAGGGAAACATCAGGACTGATAGAACAAAAGCTTGAGCTTGCAACCTGCAGATCTGTCTATGATGTATAAGTTGCCTTTGTGTGTTAAACATATTGCATAGTACATGTATTTAGTGGAAATGATATTTTTATTTTTTAAAAAATAAGTGTTAATTATACTTCTCTCTTGCTGTGTTCCTCTTGTTTTGTGATTTAATATATAGCATATAAATGATAAATCATTAACACTGTTGATGAAGCAACTGCCACCGTGAAGCTCAAAGAGACCAAACACCTAATCAAAGTTATCTTTGTTTCTATTTCTTAATGCAGGAAAATCCCGTGGATTAACATATATGCTCAGGTGCAGCATGACAAGGAACAAGAAATGATTGGTTCCGTCAGCCAAAGTGAAAATGCCCCCAAAATCTCTCTGAGTGAATTCACAGACCCCGAAGAACTCATGGACAAAGAACTGGACACACGAGTTATAGGTAAATGCCTTGATTGCTGTTAGGGAGTATAAAGAATAGTCACCAGATTTCTGGTTATCAACATGGTGAAATACCCTGTTCAAACATTAAGAATCACTTCAGGAATTTTAACATCCTGCGCAGGAGTTTAACATTAAGTACTTTTTTTCTTCTTCTGTTGAGGTCTCTGTTATTTTCAAGGGAATCCTCTTGGCAAAACCAGTTTTCTGTCTAGTACTTCTACTTTTTGAAAATCCAGGCAAGAAGGATGCAGTTTATTATAGCTTACTTAAATATCATTGGTATAATTTGTGCAAAAATATAGTGTCAGAAAGGCAAATGCTGCCTTTGAAAATGCACACAAATATTTTACTGTCTCACCCAGTGAAAATTAATATTTGTAAATTTCCCATCCTCATGCATGAGAACGAGCTAAGTAAGAATTTGTATTCCTAGAGTCAAATCATCTCAGTATCTCCTGAAAGTATTGAGTATGTTCTGCTCCCAGTACCCCCTTCAGTGTATGCATGGTGTTAACAATAGTAGGATCTGCATTATCAAGAATAGTGTATGTCCTGGATCAATACTGGGATATTACCCTTTCTGGAGATGTTACTAGTTCATTGGTGAGAAAAAAACTTCTGGACTAATATTTTAACAGGTATATATAGTAAAGGAGAAGAGAAGAGATGATTTTGATGATGATAAACTTTATTTATGCTCTGACTTCTCTCCAAAACTGGGACTCCAAGCAGCTTGCTACTTAAAATGCAAAACAGTTAAAACATACAAAACAACAAAACAACATTAAAATGAAATTAAATTACCAACAACATTTTAAAACAATTTAAAACATGGTTAAACATGATAAAAATAAATTTAAAAACAGTGCAGTTATAACAATAAAAACAGTAATTCACCCTCCTAAAAGTCCTTTCTTTTAACAACTTTCAGTTCTTAAAAGTCAGTCAGATCAAACAAGTCTTTACCTGCAGATACAAAGACTGCAAGGAAGAGGATGCCCTAGCTTGCCTAGGAAGGCAGTTTCAGAGCCTAGGGGGACCCACTGAGAAGATGGTAATGTTAGAATCACTTCATAGATTTCATAGACTACGATGCAAAGCTTGGAACTTATTTTTTGGGCTACGGTTCCAAGAATCTAGTAACAACCTTGACTACCACAATTCTGCAAACAGAAGTCCAAAACCTTTTTCTAAACTTTAATCTCAAGATAACAGAGTTTTTACTAGCATACAGATTCATCAGTGACAGACAGTGCACTATAAACAGGAAAAGAGATTTTTTTAAAAAAGTAGCTAGTGCATGCAACTCCATTTCCCAAGTCTCAGGGTACCTCCTCCTCAGCTGCATTCTATGTTGTCCATTCTGTATTCCCACTATTATTCAATGTCTGGCTGTTTCCTCACTACACTGTTATAGTGCTCTTATTCTACTTCAACATCCTATGGAATCCTGGGGTTTGTAGTTTAGGGAGGGGCATTTAGAATTCTCAGCCAGAGAGCTCTTTGCCCTCAGTAATCTACAAACCCCAAAATTCCGCAGGATGTTCAAAGTGGAATAATAGCATTGTAACAGTATAGTGTGGAAATGGCTCTGTTTTCACTCTCTGCTCTCTGAACCAGGACAGTATCAATTCTGTGTTACTGAAGACATAGGCATATTGGCAGTTTATTTAAAAAAAAAGCTTTCACAGTAGTCTCACTAGTGCACACCACAAACTTTTTCAGATTGAGGTGCTGGATAAAGAAACTTCATTATCTATAAAAGTAGTAGTACAGAGCTTGAGAACTTGTGTTCCTGCAGGTGTCACTGGGCTACTCCTCTCTCTAGGTAAAGCTGGTAGTGGTTATTAAGAATTGGAGTCCAGCCATATGTTCAGTCTCACAGGTTCCTTAGTCTTGTACTGGAGCAAAGGAGGAAATATGCACTGTGAAATGTTCAGTGCTTGATACATGAACAATTTTCCAGAATAAGGTCAGGCTTGCAAGGTGCAATTCCACTGACTGTATCTTTCTCCTTTTCCCTAGGAAGTATCTCAACCATCTCCAACAGTGAAAGCACAAAGGAAATACCCAACTGCACTAGTGTTTGATACCAGGAATCAACTTTGAGAGCAACATTTCTGAGTTTTTATTTTTAATTAATAATATTATTATTATTACAAAGGGAAAATTCTATGTCGTTATTATAATTATTATAATAATAATTATTATTATCAGTATTATTATTATTATTATTATTGGGTGCAGAGTATGGGATTTTTTTAGGTTTTGTTTTTGCTTTTTTCTTCCCTGGGGCCACATTCATAAATTCATGTATCTGGAAAACTGTATTTTAGAAAAATGCAAAGCTTAATGGAAATCAGGAATAAGACCCTGAACTTAAATTTTTGGGTACATTTTCTATTTTTTTTTGCAGCAAAACAATTGGCCTGCTTTTCCCAGTGGCAGTTTCAGAAGACTATTGGGTTGTTCAGAGCCAGGCTTGTTTGTATACAGTGCAGGGTTCTCCCCAACTTGGCAGCCTGTTGGATTCCATCCACTGAGTATATATATAATCTTGTATATCATTAAAAATGGGGAAATAAGCCTTCTGAGGTTAAATGTTTGGGTTCTCATGAGGGTGGGCAGGATGCACAAAATGGCCACTATCAAGCCTGACCAAGTTTATGAATGAAGCCCTCACTGGTGCATGTTAATACTGAGGATACTGATGGCATACTGTAGATAATGACCATGTAAATATCTTTTTATTTCTTGAGAAATAATTTAATGTTTAGTAAAAGATAAATTTAAAATGAACAAACCACACACACATGTACACCCCCTTCACATCTACATAAAAAGCAAAACAATTCACTTGAGAACCTGCAGTGAGCAGCTGTGTCACATGTGGGGTCTAAATACGTATCAGTTGCCTGTCATATTTAACTCTTGCTCTCATTATATTCGGGCAACATTGTGAGGTGGACTTGCATATGGAAGGAAGGAAGTCTCCATGATTTTAACATACTGGGGGATGAATACTTAAGAATAGATATATTTGCTCTTCTTGGAGACAGTATGGAGAAAGGCCATGAGCCACATCTTCAATGATTCTAGCATGAAGTCTCAGAGATATCACATTGAATTTGTGGGATACTCACTTGAATCGGAGGGTTGGTCAGGAAAATATGCTTCATCAAAAAAATAAGAAAATCAAGAATCTGAGAGATCTATAATTTTTGACTTTTAACTTGAGCTGTTGGCCACCACAATAAATTACATTTTTTCTGTTCTACCATATTTGATGTTTAAACAAATGAATTTCCCAAATTTTGTTCTAGTCATAGGCACCTTTAGCACACTTTATAGTAGCTTTACAGTACTCCTGATTTCAAATTCATACAGATGATGATGAAGAAAAGTTGAGTGGGCCTACCGATGTCTCTGCATGCTTGTCTCTAGCCTTTGTGGTTTTGAGCATCTCTGCAGTGAAGATTATGTGAGATCAGAAACATCAGATGTTGCAAACCAGCATGGTGTTATTATTCACAGCAGTAAAGAAATCTGATCGGTCATGAGAAATAATAGGATAAAGTAACTAGGAAATACAGATGAGGGAGTTCTGCTTTGCTGTGAAATACCTTGGTGAAGCAGTTTTTGATGCTCTTAATGGTACTGAGCGATATCATGCTTTATTACTAGATCCCCTGAAATCATGCGTGTTCAGTGGAAGTGTCCATACTGAATTTGAAGTTCTGAGTTCATGATCAGGTCTGCCAGTGAATTTATATGCAGTGTCAGAAGGATATTAAACCTACTTAAAATAAATAAAAGCAAATCTCCAACAGTCATCCCACCAAACCTGGAAATCCCCAACACCATAGCTCAAATAAACAGAAAACAAAAAGAAAAACAAAAAAACCTGAGGGACATTCTGCCCATCCCCAATTTCTTGCTTTTCCTCAAGTCACACACACACTGTACGAAATTGCTATTACATTAAAGTGTACGATTAGGATATTTTTGACAGAATAGTGATGACACGGTTTTCATGACTTAAAAAAGAGCCACCCATAAAAAAGACTGTGGAGTAAAGAGGTCTCAACAGAATGAGATACTGAAGATATAATTATCAAGGCTTTTCCTTCCTGACAGAGGTCATATGTCCTAACAGATCAAATCAACAGGTGATTTTCTTGAACTTAACATGTAACAATAGGAAAGGATATAAAATGTTAAATACAGACCTCAGGAAAAATATACTTCCTTGGACTACATCTCCCAGAATCCACTGGCTATGCTAGCTGGAAGATTTAGGAAGTTGAAGTCAGAAAATGAACTTTTCAAAGCTTTCTCCAGGACAATACCAACCCAGCTCATCAGCCTTTCATTCCTAGTTGCTAGGCTAAGGTGCTTTCAGATTCAAGACTTATCTTTTCCCCTTTAGATAGTCATGTATATGATTTCGGTTGAGAAGTGCATAACTTACACATTCTGCCCTTGGTGCTATTCCATGTTTTAAAACCATTAGAACTAGGATTGACAGAATAAAATTGGAGAGTGCGCCTGCACCATTAACGTTTATATGGAAATAGCATTTCAGCAGGTGTTGCTTGTCACCTGGTTGCATGACAAGCAACACCTGCTGAAATGCCTGCTTCTCCATGACCATTAAAGATATAGGAGCCCTTGCCAGTTTTCAGTCTGGCAACCCTAATTAGAGCAAAAAATTCCCCAACTGAACATTAGACCAAAAAAAAACAACCAACCAACCAACCAAACAAACAATAACGCATCAACCAACCAAATAAAAATCAATTGACCACTCATTTTTTTAAAAAAAAAGCAAATGAGCCTTAGCAAATTCACATTTTCAACTCAATTACTTTTTCAACTCAAACTTACAACAGAAATAAAATGGAGTATGTTTCTCATGTTCTAAGTTGGCTTTGCTTGAAAATAAACACTATTTTGTTCAGGAAAGGGATTAAAAAAATAAAGTAACAAAGCAAGTTGCTATAATCATGATATCTGGGGAGCTAACATGCCATGACTAGAATAGCTTTGAAAAAAATGAGGAAAAAGAAAAGGTAATATAGTGACTGGCATCAGTCAGAACTGGGCGGGATCTGCCCATTACAGCCCAGATGCTGACTCAAACTCTGTGTGGTGCTGCCCCCATCATTTGCTGATCTCTGGGTGGTCTTCTGGGATGGGCTGGCCATAGAAACCCTGGATCTTGAACCTGAGTTTCAACCCTAGCTGCCCCATTGCTTGCATTGAGTGCAGCTTCTCCTGACTGACAGAACTGGGATCCAATTGTACTACTTTTGAAAGCTGGCAAAGTGGCATATTTTGCTTTTGTTCATTTTAAGGTTTAAATAAGACAGACAACTGTGATACTTATTTTAAAAGAAGTATGACAAATGCATGAATCATATATATACATAAAAGTACCTATATACTGTTCTTGGTTTTCTTGTTCCATTTGAATATTTCTACTGTAAAAAAAAAAGGCAGTGGTTTTGAAATTGTTGAAAATAAATGTATTTTTGTACATCAGAGCTGCCACTTTGCATTATTTCTGGTGGCTTCTTACAAATGACAATGGTTTCATATCCTCTACCATTTCACAGGTAAAATCTGGAGCACATGTGGCCTAAGAACATCAGAGTGTGGTCAAGATAGCAAAAGTTAGTTGTAAAGAAAATCAAAGAATCTGGGAGAGGGTGCAGCAATTTTCTTTCACTAATTCTATAGGGAATGGCAAAAATATACCCCTCACAGTTCTTCTCTCCCTGCTGCTGACTTAATTGCATTCAGGCTACTTTTGCAGTCTGAGCTCAGTTTGCACTGATGGAGCTAAACCAAGGAAGAAGGGGAAAAAGTGGGAGGAGACAGAGAAGAACTGGGGCATTTTAAAAGCAACTGAAAAATCGATGTGATGGAAAATTAATGAAGACCACCCCTGCCAATTCAAGACAGTTGGAAGGCTTACCTTCCTGCTATTTCATGCAATGACAGAGTTGCATAGGATGTACTCTACCTATACAGTCCTCAAGTTCACAGGCAAGAAAATTTTATGGCTTAACAAATTGCAGACACCCATTCTTGTGTAATGACAAATTTAGTTATAAACCAGGAAAGAGGTACTTCCGATATTAATCCATGTGCTTGAGGAGAGGTTAAGGCAGAGTGCCTGAACCCAGCAGGATCACTTATATTAAGTAGGGTTTAGCATTAAGTCTGAATGAGCCAGCATCATTTCACTAATCTAGTTGATGCTAGGAAGAACAGAGCCAATGCAAATCTGGAATGGCAGCCAATCATGGCTCCAAATAGATTCAAACCAGAGCAATCTACATTTCCAGGGACCAGGACCAGGACTACCAAGAAGCTGTGTAAGGCAGTCACCTCAAATAATTAGAATAGCAAATTCTCATTAACAAACAGGACCATAATTGTGACATTTGTTGCCGCCCAGCCTGACACGTCTTGTGTAAAGGTCTGCACTGCCTGGGAGATTTCTGGATCAAGCCAGGGCACGCACACACAGACCTGCTTCTATCCTCCCCCCACTGGGAATTGCAGCACCAGTTTCACTATTGTCCCCCTTTGGCCTCCTCCTACCAGATTGATCTCCCTCCCCTGCTTTCCTTAAACTCTGGCCCTTCTCAGCAATAAGAACAAGCAGACTTTTAATCCTAAAAGAAAGTGGTACTCTTGGTACTACTGTTGTAATGGTTGCGTGTATAATCCAGTATGTAGAATGACACTCTGTGAGACTGCTTTTATAAAAACAGAAAGTTACATTTTATTGAAACACTGTTACTGTAACTTGTTTGTAACTAAATTTTTCTAATACAGCATGCCTTTCTCTCTCTCTCTCTCTCTCTCTCTCTCACACACACACACACACTCTCACACACACACTCTGCTCAGCTCATTTACTGTCAAATATTCACTCTGTTTCCCAGCTCTCTAACGCAGCTTTTTTCTCTTTCTCCCTCACTGGACTCTCCCTCCCAGTGACTCCCTCCCGTGTCAGTTAAATTTCCATTTCTCCTCCCCGCTTGGTTCGCCCATCCCTTGAGCTCCCCAGGGTTCCATCTTTCCAACCAAAGATTTGAAACCACTCCTGGTCACTATGGAGGCTTGGTTACCATGCCCCTCCCTTCAGGTTTCATCACAATAATGAATAATCGAATCACCTCAAACAAATGCTGGAAACAGTGGCTGAGATCCTGCACCATAACTGATCCCTGAAACCCACATTGAAAGATAATCAGCTGTCCCAAGTGATGGAGATCTGTGGTGCTAGTTAGCAGGGCACTACCATATGATATGACCAGCTGCATTCTGCCAGCAAGCAATAGTGCAATAAAGAATTGCAACTGTATCCCATATGTCTGTCTATTCAGACCTGATTTTATACTACTTCCAGTCTCTATCAACTAAAATAAATGATGCTAATTTTTTTATATAAATTATTATGCTCTTCCAATTAGAGGAAAGGTCTTACTGGGCTTGCTTTGTATCACTGGAAGACCAGTGGTTCTTAGCTGCCTTTCATCTGATTATATCAGCCATCTGATCCTAGTAACCCTTCTGCATCTTACAAGTCAATCATTTGCTTATGTTCTTTTTCAAGCCATTTCTCAGTTTCTTTATGGTTAAGTTGCCTTCCTGCCTAGAACTGATCAGTGCCTGTATCCTTGACATTTCACTAATATTCCTGCTCTATACTTTGCAAATGCTCTTATTACATTGCTATTCAGGCGTCAGGGGTTTAAATTTGCAAAATACAGCCCAAATCAGTGCTTGGCCTCTAACACCCTACTGTGTCAGAGACTGGTCATACTAAAAAGCTAGATATTAAAAAGCTGGGCTGTCGATTGCAGCAGTTTCTGCCAGCTAAGTGGAGACTGGAGGATTCTCACAGTCCCTATATATCCCCTAAAGCAAAGGCTATGTAGGGATCATGAGTATGAAACAATCACTAGAGAGGTTATGCATTCAACAAGATTCTGGTCATAGTCCCTTAGAATAAAAGCAGAGGATCCTCCATTTGGATGTCTGTATGGCTTTGCTATTGCTAATTCCCCTAGGAAACTCCAGTACTATCTCCTTTCATATTTAGGATGGTTCTTTAGTTCTCTAAAAGACCCCTTTGGGACTGAAAGTGATTATGGGCAAGATATTATTCTCTCCTTCCATTTTGCAGGAATTTCAAGTGCTCCATTCCATAAGCAGGACTCACTTCACTTACAGATTTCTTAGTCAAATGCAGTGGGGAATTTTCATTTACAAAAAACTAGCACTTGCAAATGAAGATTATGAGAAGGTCTTCTTCCACTGAAAATAGTTTGAATTCAGCTAAGGGTGTGGACCAAAGCACAGAAGAATTTCAAACATTTACTTTCTTGAAAACAAATTATTCTAAATGCACCAAGTGTCAGTGCAAACAATTCTCTCAAAATGTTACATTCACCTGTACCCTACAATGTCTCAGTATGGCCACTTTAGAAAACCTGCTGGTCACACTCTTTAATCTCATGCTATAGGGTGTTATGTCCAAAAACTACCAGGTAGAAAACAACCATTTAAAAAATTTGGTGAAATTCAGACACGATGCAAAGGTTATACACAGTCTGTCTCCTTTTCTCTCACTGTTTTCCTGGCATTCTCCCCAGTGCAGTAGGACCATTATTAAGTGTTATCAAAGCACCACTGCACTGCTGACATATTATTGTAATACATCAGCCAAGTGCTGTTCTTCGTATCATGGTATCCTGACTGATGGCTGACAGGAAGAATAAGGTGTGAAAACAAGTCTGCTCAGTGCAACATTTTACAGTGCTGCCTTTCTTTGAAGTGGAGAGTTCATTCTATGAAGAAGGTCAACAGATGGGAACAATAATCCCTTATAACCTCTACATATATGTTATGCAATAGCTTTTTAGATCTCAGCACTTACATGACAGTAAGAGAAGAAAAGAAGGCTCTTTACAGCAGAGTGGAGGCCCAACCTAAGCTTAAGAATTGGTACAGTAGCAGGTACGTTCACTGTTGTGTACACACTTGTCTGCTTCACCTGATGGTATGCATCACCCTATGAGTCAATCATTGCTCTGGAAGAATACACACATAGCCTTGGTCTTATAATAGGGTGGTAGTAAAGGGAGGCATTTCATGCAGGGAGTAGGATGCTGTTTAGTGTATTCTTACTATTCAGCAGGCTGATACAACTTTAGCTAGTGGAATGCTATTAAATGCTGTCAAGAAAGTAGTCACTGACTCATACTTATACCCTTAATCTTGGTCTGAGTGAAGTGAGCTCATGCAGCTGTTCCTTCCTTAACCATCTGTCTCCTCTTTGGAAGACAGACCTTTTCTGCATCTTCTAAATCAGCCTACTGCCTGTCCTGAATTTCCTAAATTCACCAGCTACCCTCAATGTGGTGGTTTCTATCATATTATCATCGTTGAAGTAATGTTCAACTGCCAGTTCAGTCAGCTCCCACACATGGATGGGAGAAAGAGCTAGTTTTTTTATCCAGAAAAAGAAAATGTGTTGGTCCTGGTAAGATAGCAAAGAAAATGAACTGTACTGAATATCCTTAAGCTTCAATTATTGGTGAAGTGCATCTGGCTGGCATTCTTTATTGGAGTTACAGATCCATAACTACTCCATATTCACTAACATTATTTAGTCATGATTGTGGCACTATGGTCACAATTGTTAATGCCCTCCCAAGCCTACTTTTATAGGCAGCAGGTACACTGAGAGATGGAAATCTGTTTATCTGGTCATCAGTGTGCAGGAAGGTAACATTTCCACCCCTTCCAATCAGTGAGTGAAGCTGAGACAATCAGAAGCAGGACCTTGTCACAATTCCTGGTAGGTTTAAAGGGGTTGGGCCAGGAAGTGGTATTTAGCTATGCATTTTTAACTAAGTAGGGAATGTAGAACATGGGCCATAATTTTTAAAACTAGTGACTATGGGAGAATTTCTCCTCTTAGTATGAAGTTAAATGAAGCAGCAATGCTGCAGCCAGCATCATGCAACCATGCAATTGCTAATTGGATCAGTGTCCTCTCTAATGTTAGTAGCAATTACCAACGATAATCCATTTATTCAATATCAGACTCATGTCTGCCTGATATTGAACCAGGTATCCTTTACCTCCACCAGTTCCTCCCTTCAACATTTGCAGGGAAATGCCCCACAGTTTGATGGTGACAGTCACTTGAAGTTATGGCCTGCATCCTCTTGTTAATCCCAACTAGAGAAGATCCATTGAAGCAATAGGATTGATTTACCATTCCACAGTTGATTCATTAAGTCTATTCTAGTTGGGATTAACCTATGGTATTCTGTCTAATATACATTTTCTCAATCCTCATTCAGAAAGCCATCTGTATGAAAACTGAGGTATGGGAATTTTGCTGAAATATTCCTAACATCTTGGTGGTCTACATAGATATGAATGCCCTTATCACTGCAATCTGCTAAGTCATTGAAGACTTCAGTGAGGAAGGTGAGAAGTGAAAAAGAATATAGCCGGACAACAAGTTGATGGTGAATATTAGGCCTTTCCACACAACACTGTTATGATGCTATTATTCCACTTTCAACATTGTATGGTCTCCAGGGGCTTGCAGTTTAGGGAGAGGCCTTTAGAATTCGCAGCCAAAGAGCTCTTTGGCTTCAGTAAACTACAAACCCCAGAATTCCACAGGATGCTGAAAGTAAAATAATAGCACTATAACAGTGTAGCATGGAAAGGCCCATTGTCTTTCTTATAAATGCTGACCTAACATCAGTGAGATCAGTAACATTGTAGCTGATATGATCTAATAGATTTCACATTACACCAGCCCGAATTCAATACTTTCATTTGCAGATAGAACTCCCGAAATGATAACCTCAGTCCTTTTGAATCCAGCGCACTGGTTAGTGTCTTTCTCAGAGGAATAAATGAGGATTAGCTATTGATACAGAAGTCAAATGTTTGATAGAAAAAGGAATTGCTATCCTTATTTATCTGATGCATGTTATGAAAAATCCTGTTGGAAGTAGAAGGTCAAAGGAGATGACATACTAGCCTTGCTAGTGACTAAAAGGCAAAGAAGCCGCAAAGTTGAATGCTCTGTGATTTTCTAGTACAATATTGTTCCTGTACTCTAGAAGAAAAGCAAAAGCTAAGGAGATGGACAAAAATAAAATTGAATACAGCCAGCTCTAGGGCCTGGATGTTTGCTTGAAAACAGAAAAGAAAAGAATATGTTAATAGGTAGTCCAATTAAAATTAAATTTTAAAGGTGAGTACCAGCTTGTAGAATTTTTTGCCAGATGTCTGGAATATATTAGAAACCTATTGACCCTTATTTTATACCCAACCTGTGGAACTCTGCAATTATCATCTTCTATTACTTCATTTTTATTTCAGTACTTTCAAATGTCTGACCCATCTTTCAATCACAATACTGCATAGGGATGTTTACAGTATAATAAAACTACTAGGAAGAAAAACATCAACCCTATAATAAACATCAAGAGGTAAAAGTTTGCAGTGACAGAAAAAATCTACTGCTTTTCACCAACTGTCTGGTGAAAGAAAACAGTCTAATTACCTTTTCTGAATCACCATATGGAAAATAACAAGTGTCTAAATTCAGAGCATAACAAGGATCACGGCTGAAAGCCTGCATTGTGAGATGCACGTGTATCACGTAGCTAAATCTTCATAGCTGTGTCCCCCATTGGTATTCCCCCAGAACTCGCCTTATAAATACTGTTGGTCCCTCAAGCATGGTCCATTTTCATATAATCAGAGAGCAAGAGATGAGCAGGGATGCCTTTTCTTGTAGCTGGACATGCTGCAAGGACAATGCCTATAAAATGTTCACAGGAACCCCCAGAAATCCCTGCAGATGTCTCTCAGAGCATGTTAAGCTACAAGAAAAGAGTTGTTTGCATCCCCATTGACCCCTTTGCTCTCTAACAACATAGAAATGGGTCGGGAGGGGTTTGGGGGGGGTGAGTGTTTTTTGGAGAGACATTGATCATTTTTTGGAACAGAATTCTGTCCTATGCTACAACCATAAAAGTGAGCGACCATAAACACTTATGCTACTGTAATTCAGTAACAGGATGCCGGCAGACATTTCCTGTAATGCTTCTTTTTGGAGTAATAAATGGCAATGGCATTAGTGGTTTTCTATTTATAATGCTAAAGTGGTAGTGGAGTAGATTAATAACATTTAAGTATTCCCCAAATGTTGTTTTGAGAAAGCATTTGGGATTTTGGAATTTCTTTCTTGCCATTTTGGTCATTTTTCTACTTGTAAACTTGGAGGGTGGGGTTGAAAAATGGAATGAAATAAAATAATGTTAATTTAGTCTATCAGCCCAAACCCATTGCTGATTTTAAATCTAGCAAGCTATAAAAGAGTAATAACTAATATTAACATGCTAGCCTTTTATGTAATGATTTTAAGTTATGGTAAAATCATGGACCATGTTAATGATGTATGAGTGTGGAAACTTACTTCCTTGTATCTAGGCACCTGTTGACCAGATCTTGGGACATGTGCAGAGGCCAATCAGAATTAATGTTAAGGAGACCAGTGAATTGCTGTCCCAAGCTCATCTGAAAACGAAAGCTGTGTGTTGGAAGCTAAGAGGCATAACACCTATAAAAAGTGATTAGTGCAAGAGGAGGATCTAGGTAATGCTTGTCCTTTGTTTTCACCTCTCTGAATCTCTCCTTGGTCTATGTGCTCAAACCTTTTGCTTCCTTCTTACCTGTAGATGTCACTTCCCCCTTTTCTCAAAAAGTTAGTTTGTCTCTCTTCAGCAGTGAATGCTGGTTTACACCCACACACTAAAGTCAGCTTTTAGGGCTCTTCTAGCCAGGTATATGTCAACTTCTTTTGTCTAGCTCTTTTACTAGATGGATTTCCTGAGACAATAAATATAAAGGGTTTTTTTTAACCTTACAAGAGAACCCTGAATCATTTCTCCTGTTCCTACCCAAGCTCACATTGCACTAGCCCTGCTGCACTCTGTTCAATACAGATATCAAATATTCCTACACTGTATACTTGTTAAAAGAGGAGTCATAGGTAGAAAGACAGAAAAATGCAAGCCTTTACATGTGATATGTTATTTCAAGAACGACCAGTTCCATAGCTCCTTATGCAGCTACAGGAAGAAGAAACAGCTGTTGGGAGTGTCAATTAGTACAGAAGTCAGGGACATTGATTATGGAGACAAAGGAAGATATAGCTGCTGCCATAATTTACAGGCCTCAAGTATTAGAATAAGTCTTGCCCTCCACATTTGTGGGTATGACTTTTGTGGATTTGATTATTTGCAAATTTCTTCAACCCCTGCCCCTGCCCCTCAGGCACTTCTTTTCTGGAGAAACTTTCCCTCCCAGTGGCTCCAATCAGGCTGTGCAGTCCTTTAAAAACCTGTCTCTGCTACAGACTTGGATAACTATTTTGTAATATTTTGATTATTCCTCAACAGCTTCTGCCTAGTCACCTAAGGATGGATCATAGCCAGATTTCTCAGCACCACAGATCCTCTCTCAGTGGAGATGAGCAAGAGAAAAAGAAATATAGGGCCATCATCCTGACCTATCTCCTTTCCCTGACCTGGTTCAGACCTTGGGTGTATGTTCTCCCCACTATGACCAAGCTCCTTTCCCATAGACACAAATTCCCACTATTTTTTCTACTTTTGTGGGGGTCCTGCGCTCATAACCCTGGTGAATGTGGAGGATTTACTATAGTGGATACACACAAGGAGCTATATCATGCATAATTTTGCAACTAAGAGGCAAGAAAATTAAAATTTTAAAATGAATTGTTATATTAATAAATTATAGGCAGTTAAGCTGAAGCGAAAACTTTTATTCGGAATAATCAAAATATTACAAAATAGTTATCCAAGTCTGTAGCATTCTTTTTCAGGCAGGATATTTTGTGTTTGTATAACAAAACATCCTGCCTTAAAAAGAAAGCTACAGACGTGGATAACTATTTTGTAATATTTTGATTATTCCGAATAAAGGTTTTCGCTTGGTGATATTTTCCTTTGTTTTTGTGATACTAATGGGCAATAAGGATGGGAGTTGTTCTGAGGTCTTGAAGATGCAGCGTGGTCATAGCATAATTTCAGAGAGTCAGAGAACATAATTTTACAATCAGAATATAAAGTTTCCTTATGTTTCAGGAGACTGCATGACTGAAATGAGATTGTGGTATGAAATGCTTGTGGGAGTAGGGTTATGTTCCAAGTTTGTTCTGAGTCTAAAGAAATGAGAGCTGAGCATTGCCATCACTTTGAGGTCCCTCCCTAAACTGCAAACCCCAGGATTCCACAGGATGTTTAAAATGGAATAATAGTGCTATAACAGGCTAGTGCAGAAATGGCCTTAGTATAGGATGAAGGAAGAGGTTATGAGCTAGACTATTTAGAATCTCAAAAGCCAAAGCCAGTAGCTTGCCTTGATGTCTCTCAGAAGTCTCTGAAAACAATTCAGATGAGCACCAAATTTAATAATGACCAGCCAGCCACATTCTGCAATACTTGAATGCTAGAATCCCACAGTTGGGCAATACCTTGATTAGGACTCGCCAAGTTGCCACAAAAGTGTGCTTACAGGGCACATTCTTCTCAGATGTTGTTACATGCATGTGCATATCTTTTGGTCATTGCAGCATATGCACTAAACTGTAAAAGGCAGTATTGATTATGAAGAAAAATCACTACACTTTATGGGCCAAGTTTTGTATATAGAGAAGAAGAGAGCAAATATTCTTTCTCTGCCATCTCCTCCTCATTCTCTTAGTATGTACAGTGGTAGAGCAGCCTACCAGAGGAGCCCACTGGAACTTCCTTTAGCTAACCCTGCTGCATATTTCCATCTGCCAGTGGGGTAGATTGATGGAGAGACAAAGAAGTAGGGAAAGAGAGGGAAAATAGCACAGATGATTTGCTGAGTCCTCCATTTACCAGCTTTAAGTAAAAGAAGGGGAGAAACTGAGTCCTCTGAGAGTCTCTGGCAGGCCCCCATCATCTGGGATTTTCAGTACTTTTTATAGTTTTTGAAGCTGTAGTGTAGTGATTAAAAAGTTGTATTGAGAATAGGAGATCCACTATAAAACTCACTGGGTGACTTCAGTTGGATCACTGTCTTTCAGCTTAACATATCCATGGGGTTGTGAGGCTGAATTAAGGAAAAGCAGAGCCATCTGCAGTGCCTTGAACTCAGTGAAGGAAAGGCTGGATATAAATATAAATAATAAAAATGGCACCACTAGGATCTGTATCACCAGGCACTATCCCTAGATCTCAGGAGCTAACCTACTTGTGCAAGAAGTGCTCAGTGATCTGTAGCCACAGTTGTTGTGGAGAGGATAGAGTATATTCAGATATTAGTTCATCAGCAGAGCTGGTAGGAAGGAAATCCAAGAAACTCAGGATAATTTTCTCAGCCATTTTCTTTCCTTGGATGAGGGACAGTCACTGTTATAAAACACAAGCAGAAACTTGCATATAATGAAAAACTGTAATTATTTAATTGGTTAATGAATCAATTGCTCAGCTGAAAAGCAAGGTGCTTAATAGACTCAAACCCATTTAATTTATCGATAACCTTAAGAATAAATTCTGAAACTTGGTTTCAACTGTTTTAATTACAGCCATTTTGAAATTTAGCAACATGATTGCCTCATTTTCATGCTAGTAGCTTTTGTCTCTTAAATTAAAACTAAAACACATGCACATGCATGCAATTAAGCTCTAATCTACTCTGACTTTGCTAAGTTTTAAGGCTCAGACTACAAGCAGCCAAAGACACTTTCAGACCAGCCCTTGACAATTAATCCCACAACTGCTGTGGAAGGAGATGAAGCTCCTTCTTTTGTTAAAGGGACTTTATTTGTGATTTTAATCTGTTTTATGTCTCAGTTGTTACTATTTTTATTTTAATTCAACACTGATAGCCAGCTTGAGGGTTATTCCTGGGAGAAGTTGTTGCGGTTTGGTATCCTTGATTGAGTCTTTCCACCTCTAATGTAGTCTCCTACTTTTCCTTCTGCCTTTCACCTCGTCAAGCACTATTGTCTTTTCTGTTGATTTATGCCTTTTCAGGATATGTTCAAAGTATAACAGTTTCAGTTTGGTCATCTTGGTTTCTAGGGAAAGGTTCATTACATTTGAACCTTCATTTGCTCTAATACCCATTCATTTGTCCTTTTGGGAGCCCATGGTATCTGCAGAATTCTCTTCCAACATTACATTTCAAGTGAGCTTTATTCTAGTCAGCTTTATTCACAGTCCAGCTTTCACAACCATTCCTAGAAACTGAAAATATGGTGGCACAGAGAATCCCAACCTTGATATTCAATCAACCTTAACATTTGAATCTTACTCAGTTCCTTCATGGTTGCCCTTCCAGGTCCAGGGAACAACTGACTAATGGTGGGTGATACAGCTGAGATATCTGGAACAAGGTTGGAAGAGAGTCTTTGGCATCAGCTAGTGTGAAGCTGGAAATCACCATGTGATGCTGGGATGTATATTCCAGCCTGTTATGATGTATATTCCAGCCTGTTATGAATTTTAGCTGTTAATTCATCTTTGCTGCCACCACACATTGAATTCTGATTATCTGGACACTACAATGGGACTCTGTCCAACCATGTACATCCCTAAGCTTAAGGATCTTCCTTTTCCCCCAGTCTACCTAGCTTTGGCGTGGAAAGGAGAGAAACAGGGTCTTTTACAGAAAGTATTTATTAAAGGTATGCAAATAAACAAGGCAAATTACCACACATGGGAAGCTCCCTCCTCCCAGGCACGCTTAGTTACAAGTAGTTATAAAAGAACAGATATAAAAGCACAGATACATTCTTTAGATCAGCCAGCCTCCAAAATAACAGAAAAGTCTCTAACGTGACTAGATAACTATTTCTAATTACTCACAGTTGTTCCTAGGCTTAGATGTTCTAGTAGGAAGGGACCAGGAGGCGAGGCCTCAGCCTTCTACTGGCTGTTTCTTTGTTGTCCCCTTGATATCTCTCAGCCACATGGCCTCGCAAGAAGTTTTATAACTTCTCCTTGGAAGCATCCTGAAGATGCTCACCTCTTTCCTTTTTGATTGGTCAGGTCTCACCCTGTGACCTATGATGCTGACCCACATGACCTATGATGTAATCTAATCCCAACACCTTATTAACCCTTGGTTTACCTGAAGAGGGAAGTTTCCCCCTTTAGCTAAGTCTAGATAATGGGAAGCCCCATTATCACAACTAGCCTCTGCTCCCTCAGAGCTACTGTTTTCCCCTCAGGACTGAGACTTTGTTGCCTGCTGCAGAAGGTCTAAGCAGATAATTTTAACAAGCTATGCCTCCCTTCTCAAGCTTTCACCTTCCTGGGTGGGAAGGGAATATAAACTCAGAGGAGTGTTACCCCTTTGGGTCACAACTTGGCAAAAACATAAAGGCACAAGCATTACCTCTTTTTGGATGATTTAGAGAGAGACCTTGGATGAGAGTTAGGGTCTTGGAATAACATCCCTCACAATAAGAGTGTGGGTTAAATTTCTTAGGAGGACATTTTATAGTCCCTGGGTGACTGTAAATGACATAGGATGGATTGGGATATTGTCCCATTTCTTCCTGCAGAACCCTTCTGCTGCTAAATTTGCCAGCAAAAGACCCTCTCAAACAAAGATGAAGAGCACAGAAAGGGTGGGATGGGTAAAAAAAAAGAGTAATACCAGAACTAAACCTTTGCCAGTCACAATTGTAGGCCAGGGTGGGTATAGGAGTGTAGTCTTAGACTTCCATTATCATCATAATAGGATTCTGCCCAGCTGGCTCTTGTCATTCAGAATGCACTCCTAAATGTCATAAGAAATATTGTCACTGGGATATTCCATTTCTAGCTATGTTATATTTGGCTGTGCTAGTTACAATTTTCTGAGAATTGTAGTATAAAAAAGTAAATATTCCAAGCTGTTCACCTGTCCCCTGCTTTAAGCCCCATCCTGCTTCTTCAAAAGCAATTCAGTATTTTCTCTCTCCTACTGGTACAACATGTAGTTTGATCCTACGTTCTCACTTATAAAGAAGTCAGTCTGCCTCTTGCTGTGATTGGGCCTTTCATAACAATCAGGTGGGGAAAAATTAATCAATCTCTGTCAGTTTACACTGTTTCACTCTTCATGGTTTCTCGTTTCCAGGCTGTCAGATTCATACTTTGCAAATGTGGGGCAAGTTAAGGGCTTTGTGTTCTGGGGTTCATTGTGTTGCACTTCCTGAGATGGTTAACTTTGCTATGCTCTGGGATTCCTAATTATTTCATAAGGTTTAGGAAAGCAGTCTAGAGAGAAGCACAGATAAAAGTGCTGTCCTTTTAAGTGCTTAAAGTTTAAGTGCTTAATGAAAGCTGCAGTTGATAAAGACTTTGTTCATCATTTTGTAAGAAAATCATTATTTAAAATATGGACTGACTACAAGAATAAGAACATTAGGCAACTACCTACATGGGTCTCCCTTCAAGAAGCCTTTTTTAGGAGATGGATTGACTCAGATAAGTGGTTGTGTTATGATGACATATTAGAAAAAACAAATCTGAATCTTTTAAAGATGAAATCAAGAGAAAAATTGGAATCAGAAGGAATAAAGTTAAACTGGTTCCCTTACAGACAGTTATCTGAGAGATTCCAGATGGATGTGAAAACTCATGGAATAGAACAAGAAGAGCAAGGAAGAATGTTGAACTTACTGCGGGAAAACCCGCCTCATTTACTATCACATTTATACCAGGAGATTTTATACCAAGAAAAAGAAGATGAGACAGTCAAATCAGCAATGATATTGTGGGCTCAAAATATTGGACATCCAATTCAATTAGAACACTGGGAACAGAGCTGGCAATGGACACAAAAATTTACAGCAGCTCGGAACCTAAAAGAGAACTATTACAAGCTTTTTCATAGATAGTACCTGACACCAGAAAAATTAAAGAAGATATATGATATGGGAACAGGTCATTGTTGGAAGTGTCAGGAGAACGTTGGAACACTATTTCATATGTGGTGGTCATGTCCTAAGGCTAAAAAATATTGGAATGATATACATAATATGATATGTAAAATATTGAGGGTTCAAATTGATACGAATCCTGAACTGTACTTATTAAATATGACACATATGTTAGATGGAACTGTTGCAAAGAAATATTGGAGAATAATGCTGTATATGATTACGACAGCCCATATTGAATATGCAAGGCTATGGAAAACTGAGCAGATACCTACAATAGTGCAATGGTGGGCAACTTTTATTGAAAATCAGAATGCAGATGTAGTCTCTCAGAGATTAAAAGGAAAATCAGATGATGACATTTACAAAGAATGGCAAATTGTTATGCAAATGGGTTGGGTGTTGACAGGTAACAATTCTTAATTCATGGTAGCATGAGTAGCTAAAGCAAAAATCAGTGGAATATCATGGAACATGTAAAGTAGGGTTGAAGAGCAGGATCTATCTTGTATGTTAACAAATGTAATGTGATGCATAAAGTTGATATGTAAATGAAATAACAGTATTGAAATCCAGAGAGGAGTGGAAGACAGCTGTAATAGTTCGGTAAAATGTACAATGAGAAATATTTGTTTTATACAATGTAATCACAATAAAATTAATGTTTTAAAAAAGTTTACGTGCTTAAAGTTCTTTCAGTGGCTTTCCATACTTTCAAAAGGCTGTCTAAATGCAGCCAGAACTTAAGTAGTCTTGTTGCTTTATATGGCTTAAAAACAATTGCGTTACTTGACTCTCATTTGCTTTCGATTTTGCAAAAAGTGGTATCCTTTAATATTCTAACTGTGCAATTAATAAACTCCATTCTTTTGTAAAATCTTCACTCTGGAGGCAAACAACCTCTTTCCCTACAGTGTTTAAAATATGATAGATGTAGAGTCAGAAAATGTGAAAAGGTGTGGAAGCAATGCTAACTGTGCCAAACAGAATATTAATGATCCATCATGATGATTGGATCATGACAAAATTTAATGTGGAAATCTTAAGAAAAACTGTAATTAAGGAAACAACCAAGGATGACACTATCTATGAATTCATAGGATGCTCCTTTGAGGGAAGAAGTTATGCTGATGATGAGAGTGTTATTGGTAGAGTATCCCATATCAGACTGGTTTCTACTGAGGAGCTAGTATAAACATGTCAAACACCTTAATGCAGTGAGGGAAAGCTACTAAGCAGAAGCAGTTGCAGTGACACAGGCTGTGGCAGTTTAGTTGGTTCGTGTGAGTAACACACAGAAGAAAGCAATAGTAAACTACTGCTGATGTATTTGACCTTGAAAGCCCTATGACAAGCCAGTCCAAGGTGAAGCAAGCAATAGTGCTGAAGATGAGACCCTGCCCCAGTCAGAAGGCATTCAACTGGCCACCAGGAAGTGCAAAGTACAAACAATGCTATGTGTAATGATGCAGCTAGCCTCAAACCAAAGGGATGTTCATTTGCTGTGATCCCCAGAGCTTGAGGGAGAGGAAAGTCCAAAGGTGCATGATGCATATAACTCATAACATGTGAGATTCATGAACGGGGAAATTAGAAATTGTACAACAAGAAATGGAATGCATAGATATAGCCATACTGGGTGTGAGTAAGCTAAAGTAGACAGGAATGGGACACTTCCAATCAGATAATTATAAAGTGTTTTATTCTGAAAATTACAACCAAAGAAGAAATGGAGTTGTATAAATAGTGAGGAATACAACATAATCAAGGAATATAATGCAAAATCTGACTGAGATCAATGAGACTTTGTGGAAAAACTATCACTATAACCATAATCCAATTTTATGTTCCAACTATACAGGCAGAAGAAGAACATGAAATATGGGTGTCCATGAGAAAATTCATTCATTCATTCACTCAATTATACCCTGCCTTTCTCCCAAGATGAGACCCAAAGTGGCCAACAAAATGTTAAGATAAGCATTTACGTTAAGAAAAAACAAACGTATTTTACAAAGTTTTTTTAAAAAAATCCAATTTAAAGGCACGTGGTTAAAATAGTTTAAAATGCATTTAAAACATAATTTAAAAGATACAATTAAAAAAGATCACACCACTTTTAAACACTGTATTATACATCTGATTAAAAAGCAAAGGCATGCCTAAATGGAAAGATCTTAGCCTGCTGGCAGAAAAAGAACAGGGAAGGGACTAACTGGATCTCCCGTAGAAGGGAGTTCCACATCCCGGTAGCATCACTGAAAAGGAAATGGCCTGGGATGTAATCAAGGTATATGTCACTGTAGCCAGATCTGATTTCTCAACAAATAGTGCACTAATTTTAACTGTGCAAACATACTCCTAGACATCTAGGCATCCAGGTTCAGATCTGAGTTCACCAGTATGCCAAAGCTGAGAAACCAAGATTTCAGGAGAAGAACAATCCCATTTAGCACAGGTGTTGAATGACTAGCAGCATCTCTTTCTTGTCTGGATTACATTTCAGTTTGCTCACCTTCATCATAAACTGCAGATACAAGTTTAGTACAGAAGCAGCTTCCTTGGAATTAAGTGGGCAAATCAAGGTGGAGTTGAGTGTCATCAGCATATTGGTGATACTGAACCTTCAAATTCTAGATGTCCTCTCTCAGTGGTTTCATGTTGATATAAAACAGCATGGGAAGACAGGAATAAGCCCTGTGGGACCCCATAGGCCAATGGCCAGGGTATCAAACAACCACTCTCCATTATCATCTTCTAAATCTACCCCTGAAAAGAATTGTAACCACCATAGAACAATGTCCCTAAGTTCCATCCTAGAGAGATGGCCCAGAAGAATATCATGGTTGATGGTATTGAAAGCTTCTGAGAGATCTAGAAAAACCAATAGGAAAACACTCCCCCATCCTTTTCAGTTCAAACACCCAAGCAGGATTCAGAAAAGGAAGAGACACTAAAAATCATATTACGAACATGTGTTGGCTAATGGGATACAACAAACAATTTCAATAGAAAAATTCAACCTGTTTCTTACAGATTGTTGTGAAGCTTTTGACAGTAAGTATCCTGAGAAGCTATAGATGACTCTAAAAGATATAGCTACACCACAATATTTGGTTGTCCTGATGTATAACTTATCCTTTGACAGAAGGCTTATCAGACAGAATATGTTGAAACAGAATGGTTTCCAGTTGACAAAGAAGCAGATAAGTTTGCATTGCATCACATCATCTGTTTAATTTATACACAGAGTATATAATATGGAAAGCAGGATTAGACTTGAAGTAGGTGTGAAAATTGGGAAAGGAACATCAACAGTGTAAGGTATGGAGATAGCACCATACTACTAACAGCAGAGACCTGGAACAACTCTTGATGAAAGTTGAGGGAGGAGAGGAAATATAATTAGAGTTGGATATTAACAAATAAAAATAATGTCCTCATCTACTTTAAAGTAGATGATGAAGCCACTAAAACAAATATTTCCCATGCCTTGACCAAGTCAGAAATCAAAATGGAGATCATAATAAAGACATAAGAAGACTAAGACTTGGGGAAATGGCTATGAAACAACTAGAGAAGATATTCCAATGTACAGAATATCATTAAATAAATAACCCATGTCATCAGAGCTGGATCTAGGGTGGGACAACTGGGGCGTGTGCCCTGAGTGCCAATGCTCAGGGGGTGCCTTCCTGCCTGCTGCCCCCATGCCCCCCGTTGCCTCCCCACACCTGCCTCCCTGCATCTGCTGCTGCCAACCCATGCCCACACATCACCTCCTTGCAACCACCTATCACCTCCCTGTGCCTGCTGCTGCCAATCCGTGCCTGCCCATCACCTCCTCATGCTTGCCATTGCCAACCTGTGCCCACTTGTTGCTCCTCAGCACCTGCCACCACCGCTCACTGCTGCACCTGCCACTGCTACCCTCCCAGCACCTGCCACCGCTGCCGGAGTGTTTGCTGGCCCGGTGCAGCAGCAGTGCAGCAGCACCTGGGGTGCAACTTCTGCACATGCTCTAGGCATTGCTGGGCCTAGAAATACCACTGCATGTCATAGTCTTTTCACCTCTCAAAGTTCATTCTATGGTTGATGGAGAGTAGAGAAGACAAACATCTGACTATGTTCCCATAGTCAAACACAAAAGGAGAACATCTTCCACCAAGATTCATTGGGGTCTGCATCTGGCTATGTGAACATAACCAGACTTCTGATATCTCCTTCACTATCCCTTGAGGTCAGTCATTGCAATAACATGGTGAGTCTTAGAAAGATTGGTTTTGGAAAGGAGGAAGGGAATAGCAACTGCCAGCATGAGCACATATGTATGTATGCATGCAAGCAGAAAGCTGAATTAGTTTGTATTTGTCACTAACAGGATGCCAACTGGAATCTGTTTTTATGTAACACATGTTTTAAGCATTTGTTAGATGGTTTAAACAATGCCTGGGTGGTGTCACAACTAAGGCCATTTCTGCACTGGACTGTTATAGTGATATTATTCCACTTTCAACATCCTATGGAATCGTGGGGTTTGCAGTTTAGGGAGGGGCCTTTGAGGAATAGTGGAGTAATGTGGAATAATAGCACTATAACAGTCTAGTAAGAAAGTGGCCAAATTTCCTACAGCAGCAGTAGGATGGACTACATGACTGTTGGACACCCTTCCAACTCCATGGTGCAACTTTAAACATTTCCAAAAGATATTATAGGATGAAAACATGAGAGCATGCTTGAGTGCTGGCTGCATTTCTATAGAAGCCAAATCTCTTTTATTCCAAAGTGTTCTTTCCCTATACTTCCTTTTTTAAAGCATAAAAAAAAATCTGCAGAAGAGGACAAGGATTAAAATGAAAAAGGATCTAGAATCATTTTGACTGAGAGGAAAGAAATATTTGTACATTATTCATCGCATTCTGGGTTATTCATCAAAAGTTTCATTCTTCAGCTAAAGTCTTTTCCTTATCTTAAAGCCACTGACATGAATACATATCACCCAAGTTGAAAAGATTGAATTACATTTCTCTTGCTGCTGCTAAAATTCATGGGAGCTCAAAGCCAGGGTTAGTCCCTAGGTGTACCGAGCCAGTGAATTTTATGATTTTTTTCCCCGGGAGAACAACGCTAACAGGGTTTGTCTCTTCATTGTGCTACGGAGATGATTGAAAATGTGGTGCTATATCATTTGATGAAAGACCTTTGCTTCAAAAGAGAGTAGCTTTGTCATCTCAGAACATTACCCATGGGATTTCAGAGACTGATTTAAGTAACAGCCTCTCAGTAGGCTTTCTTCCTGCCCCATGCCAGAATGTTCTCTGTAGCTGGGTCCCATGAGTGAGTGAAAGAGCGAGTGCACAAGGAATACATACAACAGATAGAGAGAAAGGGCAAACTCTGGTCAGGGGTTGCTCAAAAATTAGTGCTTTGATTCCAAATTAATTCTGGCTGAACAAAGTAGACTAAGGCAGTTTAAAAATAAGGATTATGAGTGAATCTACACAGTGCTATTTATAGCAGTTTGATATCTTTTTAACTGTCATGGCTATGTCCTATTGAATCCTGGGATTAATAGTTTGGTGAGGTACTTACTACTCTGTGCTAGAGAGTTCTAGTGCTACAGTGCAGCAATGCTTTCCAGCACAGAATTGCAAGTACAGTTGGCCCTCCACATTTGCTAGGGTTAGAGGCTCAGGATCCTATGAAGTGGAAACACTGCATATATCAAAGTGTGTGCGCGTGTGCATATGTATGTATGTATGTATGTATGTATGTATGTATGTATAGGAAGGGGGCCAACACATGGTGGAGAGAATGGGTACCAGGGTTCAAACTAGGTCAGGGAAAGGGGAGTGGGGTGGCATTGTAGCCCTAAACTTCCTTTCTCTTTTGCCTATCTCCTTCCTGGGGTATCAGGCTATTGAAGAAAGGGTTATGCTGCTGAGAAATTGGGCTGTGAGCTGTCCTTTAGCTGGCCAGGTAGCAGGTGGTGGAGGAACAGGAAGACCAAAGGCAGATTTTTTAGAAGGCTGTGCAACCTGATCAGAGCTACTGAGAGGGAAGGTTTCCCTGTAAAAGAAGTACCTCATGTGGTGGGGAGTTGGGGTTGAAGAAGTTTGCAAATAATCGAATCTATGAAAATCAAACCTACAAATGTAGGGGGTCGACTGTACTTCTATCTATCAATCCCATGACAGTTACATTGGTAGCAGACTGGGTTTTTTTGGTACAGATAGCCCATATATAACCTGCTAAATAAAATTCCACACATCCTATCCCATAAAAGTGTTAGACAAATAGTTTGAAATAAATATTCATACAGTACTGTTTGGAAATAGTCATTCAGTACTGTTTGGAAAACAGGTGAGTGAAGCCTTTACATTTTTTAAAAAAACTTGCAACACCTATTTTACCTGAAAAAAATTCACAAAAGTTTTTAAGTCAGGTAGGGATGCAGGGGCATTCAGGAACAGAAAGCAAACTGCAAAACTCAAATGGTACTAAATTATCTGTATTGGAGGGGTTCAACTTTCTATCTAAGATCAGCAGCAGGAACCTGTCTGATGAAGAGTTCATAGGTCAATCAAAAACCGTGTTATCTTTAAGACTGAGGATATAAATGCTTCACTATTTCAATGTAAAATTGGTTGGATTAACAACAACAGATTAACAGATGAGCATCTCAGTTGAGAATGCTACATGATCTTGGGCCAGTGGTTTGAGCCATTTTTCCCCACATTTATTTCAGTATATTGTCTATTCAGCTACTTCAGTTGTAAATAGAACAGCAGAGAACTATATTTCTGGTAGTTCTAACCTGTCCTGGTTTTTCCAAATGATACATTTGTACTTAATTTTTATTTCCTATTAAGAAAAAAATTAATGAAAATAGAAGTTTTTTCCCCTTAGTTCCCAGAACATAAAAGTTTAATGGATAAATACGATTATTTTTATTTCAATTTCAGTTAAATCAAATGCTATGAGGCAATTTTACTCACATACTGCTTTTCCCAGCACCTTCATTAATAACCTCTCCTAAGAGCTTTTGTGTCACAAGCTTAAGAGCAGTCACTTGGGTCACACATCACTCTAGCTTTTCACTCAAGAGTGTGAAGAATGTTTGATGATCATGGCCAAGTTGTTCATCAATCTTCAGCAACTTGCAAGTTATGAGAAAATGGGCAACAGGAATTTTACCAAGGCACAGCTATGACACATCAAGGACAGTAAGCATCTGATGAATTCAGGAAGAACATTGAGAAACAACAATGCTAGTTTCCAACTATTCTTTCTTATATCCAGAAATCTGAAGTTTTGTTTTGTTTTGTTTTTTTAAAAACTAAGTCATATTTCCAAGTGTGCAAGGTCAATTTATTTCAGGTTGGTTTTTTTTAAAAAAAATCAATTTCCCCAATTTTCTTTATATTCAAGATGAAAAGTTGTGCATGCATGCTTGGAGACACCCCCGAGACAGACTACAGAGTCCAAAACCACCTGCATCCACCACCAGTTCAGACCTACCCGCTCACTTGCCTGCCTAAGCCCTGTCCCTGCTTCCAGGCCCTGCAGTCCGTGGCCTCTCCTCCACCAGGCTGCAGCGAGCTGCGGCTTCTCCTTGGTTGGACACTTGCTTTTCTCTTGCCATTGTCATGCCAGGCCTCCTGCTGGGAGACAAAGCACCCAACTTCCAGGCAGACACCATGCACCACCCAATCTGCTTCTATAAATTCTTGGGAAACTCATGGGACATCCTCTTCTCTCATCCATGGGATTTTACACTGGTGTGCACAACAGAACTTGGCTGAGTAGCAAAACTGGCTCCAGAGTTTTCCAAGCATAACATTAAAACGGTAGCCTTCTCTATTGATGGTGTCAAAGACTGTCTCTCTTGGAGAAGGATATCAATGCCTACAATGGTGATGAGGTCACAAAGAAGCTTCCTTTTCCAATAATTTCTGATTCAAAGCAAGAGCTTGCAGTTCAGCTAGGTATGCTGGACACAGATGAGAAAGACTGAGATGGCCTACCTTTGACAGCTCATGCTGTGTTTATTTTTGGCCCAGACAAGAAACTTAAACTCTCTATCCTCTACCCAGCAACAGCTGGCAGAAACTTCAATGAGATTCTAAGAGTAGTTCACTCTCTTCAGCTACTGAGAAGGTTGCTACCCCTGTTGATTGGAAGCCTGGTAATTCCATCTCTACCAGAGGAAGAGGCCAACAAGTTGTTTCCAGGAGGAGTTTACACCAAAAAACTTCCATTAGGCAAAAATTACCTTCATTATACTCCTCATCTTCAGTAACAATTATGAAGAGACAGTAAGCAAGCCAGAAAGCTATTCACAAGAAGATTCTAGAACAGGTTGCTTGAACTCTGTTGTGTGGAGTAACTAATGGGGTAACTATTGCCAAGAACAGATCAGTTTGTTTTCTTTAGTTTCACTTTTATGTACAGTGGCTGAATGTTCTTGATCTGGCTTATAGTCTCAACTAATGTAGACTTCTGCTGTTCAAATGTGTGATCACCCATCTCAAATATGAAATAGCTGAATCCATTAGTGATTTATTTTAAATTAGTCAAATTTCTATGCAGCTACATGTAAATTTTTAATATTTTTTTAGTAAGGGGTAGTAAGAGTAAACAATTTCTTATGCTGCCATCTGTAAAAAATCACACATCTTTGCTCAGGTAACAGTGCATTGTGTTATAACAGCACTAATGATCATATGAGGCCACTTTTGTTGATCCAGTTCACCTGAAATAAATATGAAATTGTTATATTCAAGATGGAAAGAACTCAAGATTTAAAAAGTTCAACTGTGGGAGAAAGCAAAACAGACATATTTGGGACGCTTCATATTATACATAAGATTGTAACCTTGAAAATCTAAACATAAACAGAGGATTTCTCCATCTATTTCACTAGAAGAGAAAAAATGTTTTATGATCTGGATGATTTGAAAGGCCCTGATCACTTTCTACTTGTACTTTGGTGCATTCAGCTATGGAAGAAATGAGTATCCATATCTACATTGAACACATAGGGCAAATTCACCCGGATCAAAACTGTTGTACAAATCTGTGTCCATATGCAGCAGTCATTCAGTGATAATTTCCCAAAGTTTAAATAGATAGGTACAGTCAAAGCAGTAATAAATGACTTTCAGGTCATTCATTTATTTAAAACTACAGATGTGCTTAATGTTATAAATCTGCTTGATGGGGAAAAATGCTCGTCACTTTGCAAGGCTACTGAATCTATGGATGACATGTTTAAAATAATGCAGTGGAAGGCAGTATGAAATAAACTGTTTTTGCAATGGAAGCTTCTACTGGCACACCTTTCTTCGTTCTAAAACTAGAATTTAATTATGAAGCTTCTGTTTCTAAACTTGATTTGGCTTTCTTGGTTTTCCGATCCATCTTCTCTTTAAGGAGGCTTTTTGGCTAATTGCTATGAAAACTTCAAAATCTATCTCTTCACCATATGCTCTCTTCTGTTTTTGTATTTTTCTTCCTTCTTTTATAGAAGCCATAAAGATCAGATGCTGAAGCCTGATGTTTTCTTGACCGTGTTACTAAAAACAAAACAAAGAATTGTTCATAATTCAGGCAGTTTTACTTTGTCTTCTATAAATATATTTTTATTGTAGACTTGAACAATTATGGCAGCCATGTAGTGTCAGATGTACAATACAAATGGCATCTTGAGTGCCTGCATTCATTTTCTTAACAAGCTTCACATGCAGAAATTACAATTCTCCCATTAAACTGGTGTTAACACTGACAACACTAGTTACATGTAAAATAAATTAAGGTGTGTGAGTTGTTTTCTTTCCAAAAAAGAAAAAAGAAAAAAAGCAGTCTTAGAAATATATATTTCCCCATTGATTATTTGTATAAGAATAGGAGAGGTTCAATCTGCAACCAGCTACTCCTTTTAGACTCAACCCTACACACTGCATCCAAAATAACGATCTGTATTGACTTTACTGCTTTCAGGCTTTCAGAGCTTAAACTTCTTATATTTGTTCCTGGACTGTGCTGATAAAAAATGGGACAGTATATAAAATGGGGAAAGTATATCTCTTTTTTGATTTCATTGCTTTTCTCTGAGTCACACATGGACTTTCATCCCATCATTGGTTTACATTGGGTTATGAGACTTTTTTTTCTTCATGTAAGTAAACATGAAATTTTTTTCTTCCTGTGTTAAGCATGTATATGTTTTGTACACATTTTAAAGTAGTATTTTTGCCTTCATCTGTGTGTATTTGAGCATGTTTTTCAAATATACACATTTCAGGTATATGCTAGAGCACAGAGTTCTAGTTTAGTCTTCTGTTTGGAATGATAGCTTTGTATTTGCAGGAATGTATTTTATATTACATTATTTATTGCATTCTGATGAGGGCACTTTGCTATATATATACCCTACTTCAAAGTTTGGAAAATGTAGGTTTTGGACTACAAATCTTAGGCCATTTCCACACCACACTGTTTTAGGGCTATTATTCTACTTTCAACATCCTGTGGAATTCTGGGGTTTGTAGTTTACTGAGGCCAACGAGCGCTCTGTCTGAGAATTCTAAAGGCCCCTGCCTAAACGGCAAACCCCAGGATTCCATAGGATGTTGAAAGTGGAATAATAGCACTATAAAAGTGTAGTGCAGAAATGGGCTTAGACTCCCTCAAACAACATGACCAGTACATGTCATTATACCTTTATTTCCTTTGCTATTTTGGGCCAGATCCTGCATCTGGAGATACATGCATTTCACATAGCTATGCCTCCATGATTATGTCTCTTGATTCTACCCCTCAAAAACCCACTTCATAAGCAGGCAGTGGGGAATCAGCATGGATGTGTCCAGCTATATTTTGGTAGGTGGTCATGCACCCACACAGGCACCTGCAGAAACTGCTGGGGGCAGAGGCCTTTGGTGGCCTTTGCAAATTATGTTCTTGCAGAACATCCAGGAACAACAAAATAGGTGGACACATCCCTACTGATGCCCCTGCCCTTTAACAACATGGAAATGTCCATGTTGAGCAGGCATCATATCTTACAAGGTACATTTAGGGGGCTTTCAATCACTGCACAGTTGGAACAGAAGTTCCTCCTATGCCACGACCAAAAGAGTGAAGTTTAATTTAATAAGGCAGGCTAGCAGCATCATAACTTGCTAGCAGGGTGCTATCCTTCATCATCCACTATGATCATGCTTTTGGTTTCCCCTGGGCTTACTTCTTCTTTCAAACAAGGGCTCTCCTGGACCTAAAATGGCCCAGAAGAGTGAAATTTGTGGCATATTTTTCATCCATAGTCCCAAAAGAGACTTTTGGGCAAGAATGTTTTTGACCTGCACTCAGACCCCAGGTCAGCCCTGCACCAGGTCTTATTGCAACTATTCTTCAAGAACCTTTTTCTTGCAGGTAACTTCCAGTCCTACTTCACTACTAGCATTTATCCAGACAGATAAAGAAGAGTTTATGTCTTCCTATCCACCCATATTCTTTGGGTTTCCCATCCTTGGCCTCAACAATAATTCATGTAAGCTACATTTACTCATGTGTGGTAATATGTGTTTACAATTTATTACCTCATTCCTAATGCCAACCAACTAATAAAAAGCTTTATGCCCAACCATTCTATACTTTGCTCTTCCCACATTTTAAAGGAAAGATATTTCCGATCATTTTTCAAAGGCCTGCCATGTTTTATTGCAGCTATTTTTCATACCCCTTATCTTTGCAACTATCACGGCCAGTTTTGTGAAAAGGTCTCGGAGGGCAGGAAATATTAGAATAATTTTTGAATCTCATGTTTTAAATGCATTCTGAAGTGACAAGGAGAAAACAGATCACTTATATCAGCTTACCAATACCATACTGCCCCCATGCTATTTGTTATGTCAAAGAACAATAGAACAACAATGCAATAAAATGCAAATATATGGTTCAGGCTAGTGTCTTTCATACATCTTTTCATTGTTGTGTACCTTCAAGTTGTTTCCAACTTGTGGGGACCCTAAGGTGAACATCCTGTGAACAAATAGTGTTTTCTTGACAAGATTTGTTCAAAGGAATCTTGCTATTATCATCTTCTGGGGCTGATAGCATGTGACTAGCTCCAGGTCACCCAGTAGGTTTCCATGGCTAAGTGAGGATTTGAACTGTGATCTCCTGGAGTCCTAATCCAGGACTCAAACCACTATACCACTTGGCTCTCTACAACAGTTTTTTTTTTTTAAAAAAAAATAGCATGGAGAGCGTGCTCATTTTTTTCCAGCTATGGCCCTGACTGGAGAGGAAGGATTTGATTATTTGTGTTTTGGAATTCCGGACTTGACTATTGAAAAGTGATCTATTTAAATTTGCCTTTGAAAGCAGTCTGGAAGTGTTATCACGGTCATCCTTTTGATATCAAATAATTTGGCTTTTACTTGACCTTTCTCTGCCACCCTACTCCACATGTTTGCAGAGGTCCACCGGACAAGCATGTATTGGGCGCGGCTGTTAATGGTTGTACATTCCAAAACCCCATTCAGGCAGGCAACTTAAGCCTCTCTGTTGCTTTAGGGAAAAACCTCCCTGCAAACCAGCTTTGCTTGGCGCGAATCTTCACAAAGCTGCATGGCCAAGAGCCGAGCCATTCTTTTATGTTGGGCCATCAGAGTCCTGGCCATACTATTGTCATCCAGCGCTAAGCCCATCATGCAAAACCTGACCTTTTCCAACCCCTTTGTCCAGCTCCAAAATTCCTTTGTTCTCACCGAGCATAGCATAGCCCGTAGGTAAAATCCACCCTATAAAAAGTCCCCACTTTTGGGACGTCCTCGGAACACTTTGGACTTCCATCTCACCTTGCTGTTGGTTTGTCCAGTGAACTCCCCTCAGCGAACCGCGCTGAGCTTCCTTCCCTGCAACCTCCTCTTCTCCAGGACTACGAGACCAGGTGTTGTATTACCCATTCCCCAAAGCTCTCCATTTCTATTTCTTAGTTAGTTAGTATATGTCATGTCTTTCGTGTTTCTTGTCTTCAATAAAATATTATTTGTTGCTTTAAAACCTTGTCTAGCCGCTCTCTGACCTGACACTGTTTACATAGGGTTAAAGATCCTAGCTGGAGTTACCCTGCCTCTTGTTAGCTTAAGAGAGTGCTCAAGCTTAATTTCCCTATCTTGTGCTTTTATTTGGTTATTTGGGTACCCCTTCCGGGACCCCCAACATACAGGGTAACAGAAGTGTTAGATAGCTGAAAGGTACATCTACCTTTGGTCTGTGTCCCCCCCCCAAATCTAACCACAGCTGTATTCTTACCAGCTGCTCTGCATGTTGCTTTGGCCTCTTTTCCATATACCTTTCCCTTTACCCCATGTGCTAAGGAGAATACATTCTGCACCAGCTATGAAAGCTTACACTCCATTTAATCTGCTAGTCTTTAAAGAAACATAAAACTTTGTTGCTGTTGTTTTCTGCATTCCCTGCCTATAGGAAGCACTGGTTATATTCAAGCTGTGATGACATATACGTTGAGCAGAGTTAAGCACAGGGTGACAGGTGACTTGAGGCCATGTTACACACAGAGAGTTAAGCATTCCTAGTAGATGCTGTGAGTTATTAAACAGTAGTGAAATATTGGATAATACATCTGTGTGTTTCACATGATAGGGATGTACAGAATATTTGCCATTTTTTGCCCATGACAAGAAAAAGGTTTATCAACAGTGTGAGGCACCTCACTGAAAAAAATGGTGTAAGAATTTTTTTTTTTTTTTTGCATTTTTGAGACTTACTTTGCAAAAAAATAATAGATTCCCCTCCCCCCACCCCACCCCCCGACAAGACATTGGTCAGTATTCTACATGTGCTGCAGAGTTATATTACTGTCTTAATTCCATAGTTAAGTAGTATCTCCCAGTCTACCCCACTTACAGTACCAGGCATCAGCTACATAGAGAGAAGAGAGTCCATTCTGTTGACAACTGGGGTGCAAGCTGATGACATCTCCACTTCTCTTCCACCAGCCAGATAGGCTGGGATGGGGAACTGCAACAGGGGCCCTACTTCTGATGGCTGTAGCCTCATTGCTGGTAGGAGAGGAGTGGAAATATCAGCCAGCCATGACCCAATCACCAGCAGAAAAGATCCCCTTCCCTCCAAATGGCTGATACAGTCAACTTTAACTTTGTTTTGGGTGATTCAGTCCATAAACATTTATGGTGTTATATGCATTGGGTGCAGCTGCACACCCAAATTCAGCGAGTTTTGGCTGGCTAGAGGTGTCACTAGATACTTCTTGATAATGTTTAAATTCTTCATGCTCTCCAGTATGTGTGTTGATATACCTCAAAAAGAGGAAAGCAAAAGGAGAGTGGAGGAGGGCAGCTCTTTGATGCCAACTTGTCCACATCTGTACTTGGCTGCTTGGGGCAGTGTCTCATGTTGGCTTGCATTGCTGGCAGGAGACAATAGTGTCTTATTCAAAAATATCTATGGTGCTGGTTGCCCCTCAGGAGGCTAGGAACTGATGCTTTTGTTGCTGCTTTGGGTAGTAGCTGATAGTGGTCCCTTGCTTTGCTGGTACACCCCAACCTATATCCCAGAATTTCTGGATGGAGTCGAAGGAAGTCAGTTTTAATTACTTAAGTAAAGTCAGCCTTCCACATTGGAAGTATGCCATCTGCAGCTTTGGAAGTTGGGAACAGAATCCTTCTTATTTCCTTTTCCCAAAGCTGGAGACTTTTGTGTCAATGGACATGCAAAGATCTGCAGCATCGGAAGTGGGGAATAGGATCCTTCTTACTTTCCATAACTGAAACTTCAAAAACTTTAGAAGGAAGGATCCTTCCTCCTCAAGCCTCTTGCCTAACACATTTGGTGTTCCTCCCTGAGAAATGCACCCTGTGCTTTGGGGGCGAGTCTTGCATTCCGCTCTTAGGAAAAGTTTTAGAAGGATTCTCTGATATACAGCAGGGATAGGCTGCTGTGGAAACCTCAACCCAGCCTCAAGCCCCTTGTCTAATGCATTTGCTTTTTGCCTCTGAGAAATGCACCCATGCTTTGGGCTTGAAGCATATCATCATGTGACCAGTAGGCAACTAGAGATGGAAGTGTTGTTCAAAGCCATAAAGTTTCTGGATAAATGTGTTATGTTAATGAACCAAGGGCAACAAGCTGGTCACTAAAAATATACAGTCATGAGTTGAATAGTGTCAGTGCATCATTTATTGCTGTGTCAAGTCCAAGTCAAGTAATTGAAGTGACTTAAGTCTGACTTGAGTCTGAGTCAATCAACTCGAGTCTACATCACTGCCTTCTGTACACAGGACTCAGAAGACATTTTTTTTGTTTCAAGTATCCAGGCAAAATCTGATTTGTAACATCAGCTACTGAAGCATTTGGTTGCTTCTCTAAGGGTACAAACCTTAGAGGTTGTGTGTGGTTGGCATTTTAGGAACTGTATCAGCATGTTCAGGAGATGGTTTTCATTATTAACCATATAGGAAGAGCTTCACACATGAAGGCTTCAATTTGAGAGACCCTTTTCTCCTTTCCATCTGTGCTGGGAATTTAAGATAAATCAGGAGGAAATTGTTATAAATACCATGCTATTAGCAGAAAGTCCATAGACAATCTCTTTTTTTCAGCTGACAGTCAGCTTTTATTTAACTTTTTGCTTGTCAAGATTGAGGAAGTTCCTTGCCACCCTACCCACGAAATAACGAGACCACAGACAGAGCTTGGGTTGAACTAGGGCAATTTATTAATATGCCTAATTAACATGGGGTGAAATCCAACTTGAACTTGAACCTGACCATAACTTTGAACTTGACCTTGCATTTCTGAACCTGAGGGGAAGAAAGGGGGGATCCCCGGCATCATCGGACTAGGGTCAAGAGGCAGCTCCCTACCATCTCCCCTAGCCCGTTGAACGAGATACCGGGCCCCAAAGCCAACTGCTGAAGGTGCATGATGGCCTTTGGCCAGCCCTTGTCTGGAAGGCGAGCCCCAAGGCCCACCCCCCGCTGCGCAGCAAGTGGGGTGATCCTAGGGCCCTCCCCAAGGATAGGATTTATCCTCCACCCCAAAAGGGGGTGCCATAGGTACACGCCGAACCTTAAGCCCCCCCCTTGCCGGCCTGCCATGATTACCTAATCAGTGGCAACCTATTTAATCACAAATTAAGACACCACCCTGTGAGGCCAATTACCCCGCCCTCGGCGCAGTGTAGGGTAGGCGAAACCCCCCCCCCGTATAACTTGTCCAACTGATGGGTCTTCTCTAAGTATGGCAGACTCTCAATCAGTCTGGTTTGTGGCACATGGCTGAATTACAATGATCTCATTCACTCAGATATGTCAATGAAGAGTTGAAAACAGTAGGATTACATGCTAGTGCCATTCTTATGTGTTCAACAGAAGCATAGTCTCCAGACTGAGGGAAGTAGTAGTGCCATTTGATTCTCCTTTGATCAGAACTCACCTGGAAAACTGTGTACAGTTCTGGACACCACAGTTCAAGGAGGTTACCTTCAAACAGGAACACGTCTGGAGAAGGATGTCCAAGATTAGCAAAGATCTGGAAACCAAGACTTATGGAGGACAACTGAGGTAGTTGAGTATGCTTAGCTGGAGAAGATAAGACTCAGAAGTGAGATGGCAGCTATCTTTAAATATCTGAAAAGATATCATATCCAAACCATTATCATTGTGAGAATCAAGCTTTAAATCCTGAAACTGGAAAAATCTAAAGCATGAAAGGCTGGTTTTGTTTTTGTCCCCCCCTTTTTTTCCTGCTACTTCCTTTTACCATAAAATCTAATCAGCCTCAAGGGTTACATGCTAAAATGGCTCATGGATCTCTCCATACATGGCTTCTAGAAGTTCTACTTCAGGTAATGTTATTAGAAAGTAGGGTAGCCATGTGTCATATTTCACAGATATTTGTTTTAAAAGTATCCTCAGGTTGAAAGACCACTCAGTCCAAGCCTGCTTTATGTATAAAGAACCATTTTGAAAAGAGTCAGAGCCATAATAATAATAATAATAATAATAATAATAATAATAATAACAACAACAACAACAACAACAACAACAACAACAACAACGATCAGAGCCTTGAATTAGCTCCCTAGCAGTTAAAAGCTAGATTGTAGCTTTATGAGACATACTGATCATCTGGTCAGTGTTGTAAAATGTACTATATCTCAGTTTAAATTACAGTAATTAGCTCAGTTTGCATCTATACATAGAATTTGACATGTTTCATTGAGCATGCAAACATTCTTGGCTAACAATGAATAATTTTACTGTTTTTCTCTTTACTGCACACTTTTAGAAGACTATTCATAGAAGACTACTCATAGTCCAGGAATTATTCTGTGAAAAAAATGCATGTTTTAGTTGGAAAAAAATGTCATTTGTGCAGCATTTTCTGTGCAGAAAACATACCACCTCCCCAAACTGTGTAAAACTTAAGCCGGAGTCAAAAGTGGATGCAGCTGAAGCACCACCTGCTCTCCAAAAATGGGAGATTCCTTGAAAGTTCTGTCTTTTGCACAGAAAACTTGTTTTCTTATCTACTGTATTATCTGTTCCGGTGACACACACATGGATTTAAATCTGAGATGACCATTCTTCTCCTCTGCATAATTCTTGAAGACTTTTAACTGCATACTTCTTGAAATGTTTTAACATCAGTGTATAATGTTTACTTTTTACAATTTTACAAAATTTATTATTAGTCTGAAATTTAACTTGGTGCTGAAAAGACCATGTTTGTTTTTGTGTTCTTGAATCAGTCCTGGCCTTACACATCATTGTGCTTGAAACAAAAAATTAAAATGACAACTCTGCACCACACATTTTGTTAGCGATAGACTAAACCCAGAAATGTCATTCCCCTTTGGTTTTTATTAAATTAGTTAATTGTCTCACAGTGCACTCAACTATATCACACATGGTTAATCCATGTCCCTAATGTAGAACTGATCTTTACTTTAATGTGCCCTTATCTTACTTGTTAATGTCCAGAGGAATTAACAGAGCTGTTTCTCTTAAAATGTGTGGCTAGGTTGGGGAGTGAGGGACCAGTTGCAGATTGGTACACAGGCACATGTGAACCAGTCCTCATTTAAGGAACATGACATCTTCAGGTAAACATGGGCTAGAAACTAGAAATGGAATTAAAAGAGTAAAACTTGGACACTTATTTTTTTTTTAAGAAAACAATTACTTTTTAAAAAAGCAATTAGGTACAGTTATGATTCCACCACCCCCCACCCAGATTTTTCACATGGTTGTTGTTTATTTCACTCATTATCCAGGTTCATCTTCCACAGCTTTTTTGTCAAATGTGCAATGGCTGCCCAAAGGTGCCAGTACATAGTTTTACCCCTTGGCCCTAATAGTCAATGATTGGCTGGGGGAAAGCATTGGGACAGCTCTTTTGTGCCATTCCTGACTGGCAGTCATTGTCCTTCTGGAACTCCTTTATAAGTATGCCTGTGGAATTTTACTCCCCACAAATATCATCAAGAATCTTAGCCCAAATCTGCTGCCAGAATTGGCTGCCAGAAGGTATGGTCAGTCTGATTAAGCATTTTATACATATGCTTATGTGCATTATGTATGCAAATGCTAGGCACCTTTCTTTTCTGTGAGCTGCTTTTAGATTTTAGAAATGCACAGATTTTAGGAGCAAACTCTGTTTCACTTCATGTTCAAGATGTGTGACTTTAGTAAGTTCACACAGAAACAACACAGAATGAATTTCTTACGCATTACTCTCTGTGCTTAGTATCTCGCAACATTTTGACAATATCAAACAGTCCTTCTGAAATCAGAAGATTCAGTGAAATTCCTTCCCACATGACTGATGCACTGGATTCATCTCGAATAAGAGTTCTTATCCTACATGGTGTTTTATATTCCCACAAAACAACAAAGATGATAGGCCATTTCTTCACTATGCTGTTATAGTGCTATTATTCCACTTTCAGCATCCTGGTGGCGCAGTAGTTAAATGCTAGTACTGCAATCACAAGGTTGTGAGTTCGATCCTGCCGGGCTCCAAGGTTGACTCAGCCTCCCATCCTTTCTCAGGTCGGTAAAATGAGTACCCAGCTTGTTGTGGGCATATATAATAATGTTTTGAAATACATGCTATTTGTAAGTTGTTCGCCGCCTCGACCCATATGGAGAGGCAGGATACAAATAAATAATTTTTTTTAAAAAAAAAAGTCCTATGTAATCCTGGCATTTGCAGTTTAGGGAAGGGCATTTAGAGTTCTCAGCCAAAGAGCTCTTTGTTCTCATTAAACTACAAGCCCCAGAATTCCACAGAAAGTTGAAAGTGTAATAATAGCACTATAACAGTGTAGGGCAAAAATGGCCCTCATGGCACCTGAAATGCTAAGAGGTTTTATTTGCCATAAGCTTTGTGGAATCAGATCCCAATACACTTCATCAGATGCAAAGGGGACTGGAGTCTATGGAAGTTTATTCCTAACAAAACTTGATAGTCTTTAATAGGCCACAAGACTTTCTTTCAGTTATTTTTGCCCGTTGAAACAGATTAACATGACTGCCCTTGCTCCAAATGATATTCCCAAGAAGAACTTTGTAGTTATATGTGGCTTTTGTTTATTTGCTTTTTTCTTTCTTTCTAAGGGCCTGTCTGTTAAAAAATGCTGTAATCATACATAGATCCTGGCCAGTTTTATGAGGCAGAATCAACTTTGCTCTCTCTTGGCTCATAGGGGGATTTAGAACTTCATTAAAACCAGAGCAGCTTAAAAGGCTTCATCTGCATTCAGAAGTAAAAATTTCATAAAATATTTATAATGACCATGCATTAGCACATCCTAAACTAAAATACAATTGTATCCAGTCTTTGACTAGAGTTTGCTATTAATTTTTTTTAAAAAAAACTAAACAAAAATTACTAGTATGACATTTCTTTTGAATCTGAATGACAACAGCAACAACAATCCTGATTTTACAATGTCAAACAGAAATCGTATAAATATGCCTTAAAATGACAGCATTTAGGGAGAAAGATGTGACGTGGCATTTGTTTTAGCCTGGGAAAAGTTTAACATCGTGTTCATCTTCTTTGCTTATTGATATTGTTGTGCTTTTTCTATTTCTGAGAGCAGAAAAGTCATAAGTGTCTGGTTCTATATACTAGTTACATGTGCAGTAAGAGCTAGCACATTGAACTTTTATACACACTGATAAAAACATGGTTAAGGAGAAATGCAGAGATGCAGAATTTACTTTTCCATTGGCTGAAACCATTACACATGGGATATTAGGGGAACCAGCATTTGGGCTTCTGTTTTTTGGTCATCTATGGTTATTAATTGACTATACACAATTGCATGTGCATGCACGAATACATTGTGTAGCACTGAAAACTACTCTCCCTTCCAGCCATTTTAGGAGACTGTGACTCAAACTATGTAGAACTATGTAGAATTAGGGTGGGCAAGATAAGGCCTGTGGGCTATATGGGACTCTCGTGACCTTGGCCCCTGAGGTACCTTAGAAGCTCCCTAAGGCCCCCAGGCTCCCAAAATGTTCTCTTTTTTTGGTGGGCTATTTTCATGCAGGGTTTTTTTTTTTTTTTTGCCTTCAACTACTCCAAATGTACCAAAGTAACAGTGATTACTTTGACTAGTGCACCAAAGCCCTCTAAACCTCCCCAAAACACAGAAAAGAAAAAAAAGGGGGGGGGAATCCACCAAAATGGTGGCCAGAAGTGACACTGTCATTTCAGGCAGGCTGAAACATGCAGATGCAGCTTGTTAGGTTAAGACAGAGTGGAAAAACACCCCCTGCTCCCATCACTGGTGTACAACAAATATAGGCTGCCTTCCACATGCTGTTGACTCTAAGACCTATAAGTCTTATCCTCAGAACCAATGATCAGGCATTCTGGGAGTTATAGTTCAAAACATCAAGAGGACACTTGGTTGCTTACCTCTAGTGTAGAAAGTTTGCCCATTCTCGCAAAATTGCCCTTCGTCTCAATTTGACTTATTCGCCTTTAGCAATGACATGGCATAGTAAATAAAATGGATTGTGTAGAAGGATGGTGACAACCTGTTCCCTTGATGATCCCCAGTTGAGTTGGATTGCTCTGGAAGGAAAAGAAGAAAAGTGATGATGATAAGAAACAACAACAAAAATGGAGCTGAAGAAGCAGCAGATGGGGAAGCAATAGCAACAAACAGAATAGAATTCAAAGGAAAGGATTCTTATTATACTCCCCTGCATGAATCTGCCTGGGTATTGATATTGACAACTGACTTCTCTGATTCTTGCCCCCTCCTGATATAAGGTGCATGATGAGACAGAATCTTGTCAGTTGTTGTACTCCACATTTTGAATTGCCTTCCCTTATAGGGTGGCTGTGAGCAGGGGTTTCTATTTTCAATGCATGGTACAACTCTTTTTATTTACTCAGACGTTTCAGATATATTAAGATTGAAACCTTTGGTGTCTGAGAGGGATATTTCTACCACTTTGAAAGCAGACCTCTCAGTTCAAAAATCAAAGCTTGGAGAGTATGTTATGAAAATGTGCCTGCACCAAACACTATAGTGTTCTCTATCTGACTGTTTTACTTTTTCTTTTGATGCATGTGTTATTGTAATTTTTATTTGTTGCATTTATTTTTTAACACTTATATATGATATTATTATTTTGTTTTATTGATTACTCTAAACTGCCTTGAGAGGGTAATCTATCCTGAAAACCAGTTTAAAAGAACATGAAATAATAATAAACTAAGTTAAATGGTATATTCCTACAGTTTATCAGGTGGCTTTGGGGCCTGATGTGGCTGCTTTGAGGCCCAATGTTGGGCAAAAAGGGGGATGCAAATAAAGATTATAATAATAATTATAATGGATTGTAGGATATTAACCATAGCGTCTAGGGAATTCTGGGAGCTGGATGTGGACTTGTGAAATGATGTGACATCTAGAAGGAACACAAAATCAACTCAACCTTTGTAGACTGTCAATACACCTGTACTTCTAAGTCTGTTAACAGAAAACAGGAACATATGTCATTAACATATTGTTACCATTTAATAAAGTTCAATACAATTTTAGAAAAGAGAGAAAAAGAACTTTTCCAGCCTCTTATAGGGTGGAAAAGTTGATCTGCTTGTAGAGACACTTTGTCAGCAGTGTGACACTTAACAGCCTAAAGAAGCCAACAATACATCAGTGGAAAATTCCTCAGTGTCAGTGTCCCATAGGAGGTGTCCCACTGGAACTAGGGTCCTAAAATTGAATGTTCTTTGATCAGATTCTTAGCTTAGATGCAATCCATGGCATCTCTAGAGCCTCTCATTTCCCATCATGTACCAAAGAAGGCCAAGAACCAGGCGTGCCCAGAAAAGACATAGTTTCAAGATCAACAGTGTTTGTGCAGGGAACTCCCCCAATCTAGTCTGTAGCAAGTAGCGGAATGCAGGAAATGGTGCCAACTCTGCTATAGATCCCCTTTGCCAAAAAAACCCTCCCAAAAAACCTGGCAACATTCTACTGACTATTTACTACGTACAATTGTTGTTCTACTGTGAATGTTAATGTTTTTTTTTCTTTTTTAAAAAAGTACCTCTGTGAAATTTTTACTAGTGCAAACTGTCTTGGGCTCTTTCCACAGCTTACCTCTGTCCCAGCAGTGTCCAGTGATGATGGCAGTAGCGGCTCTCCTGGGAGAGTGCTCCCCTCCACACTGGCTGCCTCCAGGAATCAGGAAGGGTGATGCCATGCCTCTTCCTGCTGCAGCAACACATCTGGTACTATCCCAGGCTGCTCTGGGGCACAAAGTGCAGCCATTGTGCTTCCAGGACCTCCACAGCAAGGTAAGTGTGGGCACACAGTGAGAGGGCAGCGTGATCGCTGATCATTGACAGGGAAAACCCATCAATGATTTGCAGTGCAATCACGCTGCTTGGAAACAGGAGAAGGACAGGGCCTTGGTGATATCACGCATAAGCATCGTCCCAGCTCCGTCCTTCTCCTGTCCCCATGGTAGGTTGGGTGCATCGCATGGAAAGGGTGTTGGAAATCTTTGTTAAGGCTAAAGTGTGCTATTTTTAAAAAAAATAGGTATACCTTAGATAATGAAATAGGTGTGTTCCTGTGTATTACTTCTTTAACAGAAACTTTTGTACCAGAGGCAGAAATAACAAAGGTTTTGTAGTCTAATCTAGAATTTTGCATTTGTTTTTGTTGAATTGCATTTTATTAATTTCAGCCCAGTTTTCTAGTTTATCAAGGTCATTTTGAATTCTGTTCCTATCTTCCAATGTGTTAGCTACTACCTCTAGTTTTGTATCAACTGCAAATTTGATAAGAATTTCCTCCACCCCATCATCTAAATAACTGATAAAAATATTGAAGAGCATCACCTCCCAGGACAGAACCCTGTAGCATTTCACCTGAGAACTCCTTCCAATGTGAAGCACAGTCACTGATGACAACTCTTTGAGCACAGTTTTACAACCAGTTATGGAACCATCTGATATTCCATATTTAGTTAGTTGGTTAATCAAAACATCATGGGGGATCTAATGAAATGCTTTGCTGAAATCCAAATAAATGACAACCACAACATTCCCACCATCACTAAACTAGGGACCCAATACAAAAAAATATAAGGTTACTTTAGCTAAATTTGTTCTGGACAAAGACATGCTGGCTTCTACAAATAGACTTTGACTTCCAGGCAGGATGGTGAACTGACATTCCTTCCTGGCTCTCAGCAGCAAGCAGAGCTTTCATGGTACAAGTGCAGGCCAGAGAGATCTTCAGATGGCGAAACTCACTCCAGATTAAAGGGGGAGAAAAGGAATCACCCATGAGAGTTTGGTACTCATGTTTATGCATGAATAAATGTGGGATGAATGAGGAGGGACAGAGGGTGTTACAGTTTTCCTTTGCCACAGAATTCGGCTGTTCAGATCTGAGAGACACTAAGTTAGAACTTGCTTTCTTAAATTCATAAATAAAACCTTGGGATCATAGAAGTGAAGAATTCTTCTGATTAATACATTCAAATGGAAAGCCTTGTAAAGTTGCCTTTTTTCTGCAACTAAGAACTGAGTAAGTGTGTTTACCCTACAAGATGGGATTTAAATGAAAATATTGGAGGTTAATGTACTTACAGAGATATAACAAAGGATTTAAGAGTATGCATTTTTGTGGATTGATTTGATGTAATGAATGGTGAGGAGAAATGTGGGGCTAATCTGGAAATGATGAATAGTGAAAACTCTATGGATAAATACATTCAAATTGATTCAATGGAGGGATTAGTGTGCAAAACTGAGGAGAAGAGGGTCCACGTAGTTCTGGACTGTAAAATGGGAATTACAGAGCATGGGGGAAGGTGGAGGCTAATCTGGAATTGATGTCCAAGAAATTTATACTGATAGAAAAACAAGTTCAGGATGATTTAATTAAAGAATTGGCCTTTAAGATTGAGGAATAATGGGACAATAAGATTAAAAAGGAAATAATTCTGTTTCAAGATAATTCTTTCAAAGTATAAAAAAGGAAGAAGATGGAAATAATAAGATTAAAGAATCTGAGAAGACTGGGTGGGTGAAGGCTATGGTAAAGACAGAGGATGAGGAAAGCAAAAGTTATATTTAAAATGAACTATGGTGAAATGAAGCTATGAGATGTGGTTACAGATATAGGACAGTGAGAATTGAATATGAGCTTGAAAAAGAATTTTATACAATGAAATTTGATAGAAATGTTGGTGTTTAAATAGAATTAAAATTTTAGAGTTATAAGAGAATATAAGAAAGTATAACTACAGAAAGGATTTAGTGATGCTATGTAACATTCAAAAGAGTAAGAGCTATAGCAGTACTATGTAATTTAGTTAGTAAGTTTTATCAAAAGTGAGAATACAGAATACTACTTATAGTGATCTAACATGAACTAATGGCTTAGATGTTTTATAGGGTTATAGAAAGAAATTGATTAACATGTTAGTACTAAATATGTCACCCTTGGGAAGAAGGAAAACATTTGGACCAATGGAGAAATAACGTAACCGGGGATGGAAAAAAGAGATCTGTTGGATTTTTATTTAGAGAGCCTTGAAATAATTTGAATGTTAAATATCATTGAGAGGAAAAATGGAAATAATCTTTTTCTTTATTCTCTAAACTTGTGCTTTTCCTTTTCTTTCATTCAACTGCAGCATCTTTCTGTCCACGTGTGGTCCTCTATCTTTCACTGGTAGAATGGGCAAGAATACGACCTGTGCCTGTAAACTCTTCACTTTCCTGGCCATGCCTTCATTGTCCGAGGTGATTTGCTCAAAAGTATTCCTTGCAGTGTCCTTGGTGCCCACATGACTCAGAAGAAAGGGGTACTGCTCTGTATTCTTTATGGCCCTTTCCACACAAGATGGCAGAAATGCCTCATGGCGTTGTAGGAGCAGAGTTTATGGCTGTGTTTCTGCAATGCGGCATTCTGCACCATCCTCTGCTTGAGGCGGTGAAGACCGCTTTCTAGTTATGCACTACAGCATTCGTCATCACTCCCGTGCTCCACCTATGGCGTGCCCCAGCCCATTTCATTGGATCTCTTTTTTAAAAAAAATCTTGGGAAGGACGTCCCTACACAAACACAACATGATGTGTGCTGAGCTGGGCCCGCCCTGAACCCACCCATTCCTGTGAGAATGCACTTCAATTGTTCCATATGTAGTTGTAGAAATGTAGTAAAAGTGGTCTCAGGGAGTGAAAACACATTTTTTCCATTGTTCAAATGCTATGCTTTAGCAACATGCAAAGGTGTGCCAGCAACTTAACATCAAATTAATAGCGACGACATTGTGCTGATGCACACCTCCTCAAACCGTTGCAGCTACACAGTGACTACACCGTGCGGAAAGGGCCTATGAGCAACTTGTCAGTGACATCCTGGATATACACACAAGGAAGATAGCACCTTCTGATTAGTCTTGTCCAGCTGGCACACAGTTCTCTCCAGATCCCTGAACAATGAATCCCCTACCACCAGCCCCTTTCCTTTCTTCTTGCTGCAGCTGGTGGTTAGGTTGGCTCCTCTCCTGACATGCCATGTGTCTTGCTGCTGATATCCTACTTGCACCTTTCCACCACCATCATCCTCAGCAAGATGCAGGAAGTGATCCTCTAAGTGGGGTGGTGCTGAACTCCTTGTGCATGATCTGCTCTTGTACAAGGAGTTCCTTGGTGTTACAGCCTTCTTCATTTTTATTGGCAGTTTCTTTCTGTTGGTACTGTAGGATCAATTCTTTTGCCTCCATTCTACCCAGGAATCCATCCAGGTCTAGGATATGTTGAAGAGTTTCACAAAGTAGCTGTAGTGCATTGACCTTCTCTTCCAAGAAAGCCATCAGTTTGCACTTGCTACAAGTATAATCAGTGAGGTTTTCTGGCAAGAAGACAAACATTGCACACACATCACAGCACACAATGACAGATCCTCCATCCATGCAGTAATTTTTTCACCTTTTCCAGACTGTAATAATTCTTACTGATATGACTGCATGTGCCACAGTTTGCATGCTGCTGGCCCCCAGAAACCAATCTTGAAAGAGTGAGGCAACAGTTATACAGAGCTTGTGGCTTCTAGCTCTGCCCCTGTTACCCCAAAAGCATGGCATCCCATGCAGTCCTATATCAGAAACTGCAATTAAAATGTAAAATGGGGAATTAATCAACTCAAATTAAAAATATTGCAAGAGAAGAGGACCTTTTCACCTTTATTTACCAGGTCACTGCAAAAGAGACCAGTCATAAAACTTATAGTGCAATTTAAATGTGCTTTATTGGGGGAAAATATGCACACACACACACACACAAGTAATCACACAAGACTAACTGAAAATAAAGACTGGAAAAATGAATAGCAGAGGTAGAAGAGAGTAGGCTATATTTACCATCTAGAGAGAAGCAGAGAAGTAGTGATGTGACTTGGACTGCTGTCCAGAGTCAAAAATGGAGAGTGATAAGGAGGACCCCTGAAATTGAAGTGCTGTATGGAAGACCCAAAATTAGAGTCTCTTTATACTCAAAAATCTGCCCTTGAGGTGTGACTTTCTGCTTGGACAACAAAGGATTTCCAGGATGGACAAAAGGTGACATGATGGATTAATGGTTCTAATGTGTGAAGGAAACATGTTGATGGGTTTAGCATGTATATGACAAAGGCTTTGATGGCTGTTTGATCAGAGATCAGGAAGGAGAGAGATCAGGTGAGAGAATGATGCAAATATGGATTTGTTTGAAATCTTCCTGTTTTCCTGAACCAGAGTTGTCAAACAAGCAAGATCCTTTGTTTTTGGAACTTGTGACACATAGGTGCCAGATCAAGGTTTTAGGGCTTTGCCTTCTGTCGGATATACAAACCACAGAGATTTTTTGCTCTTCTCAGTGATGGCTCATTTCTTATTGAAAGAGCCATTAAATCAGACCCAGCCATGCTTGAGGTTACCCCGACCTGTTTTTCCAGTCAAAGTTCTTTCTCCACATGGCTTTATATTTTTATGATTTATATTTTATTCCAATTAAACATATCTACCAATTAATATATCTTGCCAATAAAACCATATCATAGTAGTGGAGTTACATCCGCAAACAAGTCAGTGCCTCAGCAGAAGCCATACCTACTTAGAGCATGTGTTTAGAGAGGGCACACAACCAAAAACAAAGCCTTCAAAAGAAAGAAAGAAAGAAAGAAAGAAAGAAAGAAAGAAAGAAAGAAAGAAAGAAAGAAAGAAAGAAAGGGAAAGGGAAAGGGAAAAAGAAACGTGGTCAAAGAATCAAGGATGACCCCCAAAACACAACTCATCTTCTGTTCTTTCCACAGAGACTCGATAAAGTCTCCCCATTCAAGTTTTATTGAATAGTTTATTACAGACCTGCTTCTGGAATCCAACAGCAAAAGTTTGTGTTTCTCTGTCCCTCATTTACTATCCTCCATCTTCCTATGATGCTTAAAAAATCTAGCTACACAGAGGAAAAGGGGGGAAAGGAAGGCTGAGCAAGTATTAAAAGACTCTGCAAAAAGAAACTTCATTCTAAGCGGTTTTGTTAACTGAGGTATGCCTGTAAACCAATATGAATAAGTACATATTAGTTCAACAGCATGTAATTTTCCATGGGAAAGAACATCAGTGGAAATCTCCTTCTTATTGTGTTCCTGAACTAAAGAGCCACATTTTGTATCCAACCAGCCTGGCTGCCTTCAGCAGTGGTCCTGTCTTTTTTGTATATGGCAATTAACATCCCCATTTATATGTTAATGGTATAATGTATGAATACAGTCTTTCTACCCTTCATTCTAAAAATAATCTCAACATTATTCTTTTACAATGTCGCCTTGAAGTAGCCAAGAAACTTTCCCTCCTACAATATTTAGCAACTTTTTCAACTATTTTTAACCATAGCAATTAATTTCCAAAAGGACTCACTGCATTGGTTTTTTGCACATACAGTTTTCAAATTAGAATTTGTCATTCACTTGATTCATGTGATGAAACCTGACCTCTTTAATTGGATGAAATGGTCTTTTTTTCCCCCTCTCCTGAAGAAGAGCTACCATGCATCATACACTATGCTTATAACAGGCATTATTCACTGGTGAATATCATTCTGTGACTGCAGGGTGAAGACCTCTACTTCATCCCCCAAAACTCAGAAGCCTATCAGTATTGCTAGATAAAAAGAGAGGGCAAATGACATGAATGTAAATATCGGCTAGAATCATGTAGGTGACATATGCCACTGTATGCCACAATTATGCTAGTCTGTGTACTTTCAGAGGTGTTGCGGAAGGACATGTCCAGTACCATCTTGCCCCAATTGCACAACAGCAGCTGCAGACTTCTAGTAGCAACTTCATATATATGGCTACTGACTGGCTGCAAGGATGCACAGGACAAACTTTGGTTGGCTCCATGGACCAAGGGAATAAGGAGCAACTTAGGTCAGGGCAGAGGCTACTCTATTCTCCCCAGAAGTGCAAAGGTAATGAGCCTTTGGAAGGAGCTGCACTTGTGAGCCCCCTCCCCTGGCTGCCAATGCAGAAATGGGGATGAAGGAACAACCTAGCTCCCCTGCTAGCAGAGACTATTTTAGCAGACAGTGCTTACTGGATATGTAAGTTTTATTAACTACTTGGGATTCTTTCACACTAAGTTCAGTTATAATACTCTGATATCCCTTTAACTGCCATGGCTGTAACCTATAGCATTTCTAATTTGCTGGGGGGTAGTAGAGGTCTCAAGCAGAGAATTATAAACTCCCCACTACAAATGCCATGTTTTCATAGGACAAAGCCATGGCAGTTAAAGTGGCATCAAAGTACTATAACTGTGGAGTGTGGGGAAGAAGAAAAGATGGTATAGCTGACGGTTATTGCTTCGCACAGCTGCAAAGAGGACAATCAGCGAGCAAGATCAGAAGCCCATTTCTGAGTTGATGAAATGGGACAAATAATTCCCTTGGTAAACGGGATTCAGAGGGGCTCAGTGCAAGACCGATTCCAGCAGTCAGTACCTGAGAAAATAGGAAGACCCTTGGAACAGAGCTTGGGCATGGACGACGCTGATGGGGTCGAAGAGCCGCCATACCTTGCTTAGCTACCGGGAAGCGGGATTAGCTCTTTCAAGAAGAAAGAGAGATTTACCTTCTTGATATGATCACTCTGGACTAATAAGATTCAAAAGGAAAATAGTTTTGAATTACCAGGATTCCGTCAAAGTTGGACAGGGTGTAAGTTCTGCGTGACACTTTGAAGCAGCATATCAAAATACGAACTAATGTGATATAAACTTAGGTTTCCTGGTTGAAGAATTAGAGGACTTTGTTATAAAGGACATTTAGAACCTTCTTCTTGTCCCAATGTTTGAGACGCTGATATAACTCATTCTTTGGAAGATTTTTGTTTCACTTGTCTCGTCATTGCAGAAACGCAGGATACAACCTATATTGGACTATATTGGATTACTAAAGTTAAATAGAGAAGTACGAAGGTAAGGAGAATACAGATTGGACTCGGGTCGAGAGAAACGAAACAGGGTGGCTGGAAGAAAGACATGCAAGTACAGAGGAGCAAGTACACCGATCGAGATGAAATAAAGGCGGACTGACTTAAGACATTGGAGGGAGAGAGAGAAATAGAGACTTTAGGGATAAACTTTGCAGAAGAACAAGAGACATTGCTGGAGTAGAAAGACTGCTGCTCTTGAGTGCAGTCGAGGAAGTCAGAAACATCAGAGAGCTAGAGAAATAGAGATGTCAGAATATAAACGTTGTGGTAGATGTGAAAGGGGGAAGAAAGAAGGTGGTGGTAACATAGCCACAACTATTTAAGGGTATTAAGTTTTTTTCCTACCCTTTTTACCATATATTATTTGTTGGACTAATATAATATATTATGCTATGAAAGGATACCAAATGAATTTTGAATGAACTTTGAATTAATTTGATTGAAGCTTAAAATACTTAAAATATTGATGTGCTAAATCACTGTAGTATAGAATATATTCCTAATAGGAACTGCAAACTATGAATTACAAATTAGAAGAATTAATTCTGTAAGGGACCTAACTTATTAAGTGGTTAGATAACTTAAACAAAAGTTTTACTGTGATATCATACTGACTTAACAGAGTAATAATCCATTTCTCCTAATCTCTCTTTCCTACTGTGTATCTTCTCTCTACACAATACAGCTGTTCTGTCATGTTGATACTAACTGATATTATTCAAGGTCAGGAGATTACAAAGTACTGCTAGACTTTTTGTTTACTCGCACAGCAGGCGATAATAGCCAGGTGGAATCCTCAGATTTAACCCTGTAGACACAGGTTTGGAATTGGAACTCAGCCTGACAAAAGTAATCTCACAGTACCACCTACTGGAAATCTGTTCTTAATATAATTTAAAAAGGAGAGGAAAAAGAAAAAGAAGAAAAGGGGGAAAGGGAGAAAGAGAGGAAAGGAGGCAGAAGTCTAGGGACAATCTCTGAAAAGTATTTAAATATTTAAGTAATTTAATTTAAGTAAATAATTGATATAGTTATATTTACTTATTTAACCCAATATAATTAATCTAACTTCTTCACTTTACAGATAAGATTTAGATACAGACAATAATAATTTAACAAGTAGGAATTATGGCTTTATTATTAAATATCTGAATTAGTAAGTAATAATACTGAGAGAATCTAGAACCTAGGAAATTAGAGTACACGGCCACAATGGTGGTGGAACGGAGAGAAGGGGTTCACACCCTAACACAAAGAAGATAGTCAGGAGAAATTGAACCCTGCCAACTATTTTTAGATGAAGTTAAAAAGATATGAGCAGATATGTGCTCAGAAATGAAGGATCTCTCATCTGAAGTAAAGAAAGAAGTGAAAGAAGTGAAGAAAGAGATGGAGAATCTCAGATACAGACTGGACATAGTGATAAAGGATATAAGAAATATGAATAAAAGAATAAATGATGTACAAGACAAAACAAGAGTTTGGAAAAATGGACTGGAGACTTAGAATCTATTGTGGAACAAACCGAAATGAAGAATATACTGTTTGAAATAAAATATAGAGAAAAATGTGTGAAAATAAGAGGCCTGGAAGAAAAGGAGGAGAAAGATCTGTATACTAGAATAATTCCAGCACTGGCAAAATTCTTAGACTGGCATACAGAGCAGATGGACATAGAGGTGGACCACATCTTCAGAATAAATTCACTAATTGCATAAAAGAAGGAGAGTTCCCAGAGATATTGTGATTTACTTTGTACGAGAACACATGAAGGAGTTGATTATACAGCAAAGCTACACAAATAAGTTGATTATTGAAGGTACAGAATTGAAAGTGTTTAATGACGTGCCATCACAGGTCCTAAAAAGAAGAAGAGACTACTCCTTCTTAACACAAGTTTTGAAGAAACATGGGATACCCTATAGATGGGGTGAGATTGAAGGTGTCGTTTTTACACATAATCAGAAACGGCATGTAATAAATTCTGTAATGAAGGCAGAAGACTTTTTGAGGAAATTTAAAGAAGATCAAAAGAAGACTTATGGAACAAACCAGATGACTGCAGAGAAAGAAGAGAAGCTGACAGGAAAAGAATTGAAAAAAGATAGGGACATATGATCTGGGCCACTAAAACATTAAACAAGAAAATACAAAAGATGGAAGTTCTCCCAAAGGTTATATCAGATCATAGTCCATTAGTATTAATCTTAGAAGATAAAAAACAAGAATATAGATGGAGACTGAATGAAGGTTTATTGAAGGATGATAAAATAATTGAGAAGGGTAAGGAAATTTTAGAAAAATATTTTTCAGAGAATTTAAATAATGAAGTCCCTACAGTAACTGTATGGGAAGCCAGCAAAGCCATCAGGTGAGGCTTTTTCATCCAGTAAGAAACGAAATTAAGAAGAGAAAAATCTCCCACAAACATTATGTGTTGCTAAGTAATACTTTTCCTGTCCTTTCAATGGGCTACTGTTTGTATTTTTGACAGGTGGGTTAAAATGACTTTGCAGTCAGAGTGCATTGGCACAGTAACTAATTTTTGCTATTACTCAAACTCTAAAATCTTCTCAGCATCCTTCAATAGCTGTCTGGCCCCTGTGCCCCACCAGGGCTCACTTCTGGCAGCATCTTGCTGTTTAATTTCCCACCGTTGGCATTTCTAAGGTATTCCGTGGGGAATAAAATGGCTGTTACTCAGTCCTAATTTGAAGAACCATTCTGTCTTTGGAAATCCATTAGAGGAGCCATAGGTCTAGAATAGTGCTCCCCAGAAGCTGCTATGCACTCTAAAGTTGGAAGCTGGCTTTGCTATATATTATTCCCTGACAATCCTAAAACTTCTGTCTCCCTGTTTGGACCCTGAGAACTCATAGGAAAAAAAAGTACTAATGCAAAGTTGATGACAACACAGGTAGAGGTAAATAGAATTTCTGCATTCCATTCTTGAAATTTTCATCAGAACAGAGAAATGTTGCCTTCTGAATGCAGCCATCTGAAGCAATTATAATGTCTCTGTTTAAGAACTGAGAAAATCCAAGATATATAAACAGACTTTGGCCTTTTCCACATGGGGGTATTAAAACGGTGTAGCGCGACCTCTGATGGAGGTCATCTACACCATAAAATGGATTGAGGCAGATTACTTTTGTGTAATTCCACACCCCAATCCGTGCTGGGGCGCCTGGAAGTGGTGGCACCACATGCTTTTTGAAAACTGCTTTTCAAGTGGTTTTTAAAAAGCACAATCGTGCAGCCGCATGCAGCCCTGTCACAGAGCACGGTGTGGATTTGCAGGCGTGCACAAGGACATGCCTGCAGATCTGCCAGGGGCGGGCTTTCTGGCTAGCGAGCTTCTTTGGTTGGTGGAGAGCCTCCGCCAGTCATAAGCCGCCATTTTGGGCCCCGCAGGACGCCGTGGGATGCCAACGAGTGTGGAGCAGTGAAACGTGCTGCTCCACATGGTGACGGACTAAGGTAAGCTCCATTTCAGGACGTCTCAGGACGTTTTTCCTTTCCCGTGTGAAAAGGGCCTTTCTCTACATAAAGGGTAATTTAGCACAATCTGGTATCTACTGAATCTTGGAATACGATTCCCATAATGACAGGGCCTTATTTTTCCCAGAGTGATGTAGTAGTTCCTAATCTGATAAGGTGCTCTGTCCTTACCACACAGCTCTACCTCCCCGCCTCATAACACCATCTTTGTATAAAAGGGTGAAGGTATTAAATGTTTGTTTAAAACTACTTAATTTTATGTTAGCATGTTTTCTGTGTTACTTATCACTGTAGACAACTCAGGCAAAGTCAGATTTACAAGGATAAACTGTAATATTTATTAAGATAACAATAAGAATAAGGTAATGTATTAGAGTTCATATGCAGTTTAATGTTGATACATTTCTTCAGCACACTCTTCAGACTGTATTCACAGTTAACTTCCTACTCAGAAACAGTTCAATCATGTCTTCAGACTTTCACAAAAGGCACAATTATCAAACAATAGCACTTATGGCTAAACTTCCACCAAAGGCTTAACCCCCAAACTAGGACCATTTCCGCACTATAATGTTAAACTGCTGCTATTCCACTTTCAATGCCCTGTGGAATTCTGGGGTTTGTAGTTTACTGAGACCAAAGAGCTCTTTGGCTGAGAATTCGAAGTGCCCTTCCCTAAACTATAAACCCCAGAATTCCATAGGAGGTTAATAGTGGAATAGCAGCACTTTAACACTGTAGTGCGGAAATGGTGTAGGTCACACTCTCTGACTAGATCCTACCAGTGATCAATTACTCTTCTGCCTCTCACTAGGTTTCCACTGAGCACTAAAACTCCCAAAACAACCACATTCTCTTGCTCACTAAGGGACTCTACTCTCTAGCTCCTTGCTAGACTCTCACTGGAACTTGGCTTTATATACCTTTTTGTCTAAACTATAAACTCCTCCCACAAATTACTGGGCTGCTATTTTGGATGCCTAGCAAACTGCTTTCAGGCTCTACTGGCACTCCAAATAGCCAAAGCCCCAGAACTTTGACACATTCACTGTAACCATTGGTCTGGCATGCCTGAGGATAAGTCCAGCATATCTCACCAGTTTAGGAAAGATTGCAGTAAGACATCCCCATGTTCAATTTGCACAGGAGACAGTAAAAGGAAAATGTCTCTCAACATACTGTTTAAAAACCTACATGTCCAAATGCAAACATACATTAGTATGTGGAAAGTAGGCATTCTAGCACTCCTTTCATGCATTCATTGAAGATGTCTGTTGTGTGTGATCAGACCTGTTGCAAACAACACTGATGGAAATAGAAAAATGGATTAGAATGACATTTAATCTGATCCACCAGAGTTCCTCATAATTCTCAAGTCAGGCTCTGCCTATAAAGGTACTAACAAGAACTTCATGCTTATGTGGTCTCACACGTGGAATTCAGTAAGGTGGGCACAAGTATATAAGAGGGATGTTATAGCCTAAGGTAGAGAACCTGGGCTCTTCAGGTGTTGGACTGCAATGCCCTAGCCAGTATGGACAGCAGTCAGAAATGAGTGTGAGGATAGTCCAACACCACATGGAGGGTGATCAGGTGTCCACCCCAATTAACTCATGCTTCTTTATTGGTAAGAATCAACATTTTGGAGAGATCAGGATTTACCAAGAGAAACAAAGACCTTCTCTGTTTGTAACTAATGCTACGATAAACGGGATTATGCAAAAGGAGCTAACCCCTCTCTCTCTTTTATTTTCATGATTGGGAGTTCTAAAGCTTGTGGAGTGCTAGTCATCTTTTTTTCTTCTCCTTCTTTCTCTCTCTCCCTCTCTCTCCCTCTCATTCCGTCTGAAGGACAATTTCTTCTGGCAGCAAGTGAAGCTTTTATTCTGTTTTTAATCTTTAATGTTGGTTAAAAAGTAATAATGCATCTTTATGACGTGGATTATGGTGATAAATATTTCAAGAAGTTGCATAAATCCGCCATGTCACAGAGATGCAAAGTGGTAAAGGATGATGCCTAACTTGAAAGATGAACATTTCCCTTTTGAAAAGGATCAAAGGGAAGACTGTCATGCCTATCTACCCCAGTTATCTCCTTTTGCATATCACTTCACTATCTAGATGCTTACATACAGAGGCACTAGCAATCTGCTTGGCTGTGAACATGTTAGAGAGCTCTGAATGTACCTGTCAGCTGTGGAGTCTCTTAAAGGCTGGTTCCCACAGGTGTGCTGTGAATCATCTGATGGATACAATATTGAGCACTGACTTTTCACATGTAAGTTACCCGGGATAACAGATAGATATACCACATTACATTACCTCTAGCATAATACTTTTTTGCATTCCTCAAGACATGGCCAAATACCACATCACTTACTCTCTATGAATAGGGATTTAAATCGTATTTAAATAGTTGAGAGGGAAAATGAGAAAAGTGACTTTCAAGTGTCCAAAAGCCCCAACAAAAAGAATCCTCTTCAATCTCCATTCTCATCCCACCTCCAGGTCCTTAGAAAGACAACTGGATTACTCTTGCCCACCCACCTGATACCCATTTTCTCTTCTCCAAGATAATGGGGAGAGTTCAGTGAGAATGATTGCCATCATGACTTCTATGCTAATAGCCAGTGCATGACAATGACATCTGCATTGCCAGGAACTAGATATCAGAACACAGGTGCTGAGGTTTCCTAATCTTTGCCTGTCTTCCCCATCGTTACCCGACTAGTGTTGTGCAGTGGTATACAGGACAGGAACTATAGCCTGTGATGCTCACCTGGATTCCCCTGTGCAGTGTAATGTGAGAAACAAGTGAGTGGGAACCAGAAGACAATCCTGGAAGATGACAACATCCTAATTGTCACCTGGCTCTTCCACGGCCCTCCTGATGTCATGCATGTTGCGAGAGGAGTTGAAGCTGGGAGTGGATCCTGGAAATCTACAGCCTCATGATCCTCACCTGGTTTTCCTCCACCCTTCCAAAGTCATGTGGGGACAGGTGGAAGGGAGCTCCTCCCATTGCTATAGATTTTCTCCCCCCAAAAGACCTCTTTAAAACTGCATTATTTTCAAATACCTCTGGCTATGATGATAAAATTGATCGAATTATGTGTTCCTACTTGCAGGAACAGTTTAGCACAACACATTTATTTATTTATTTATTTGGTTGCCTATATTTGTATATTGATAGTTTTGATACAAGGATCCTGAAGTAAATGTGCAATAAAACCATATTAAAACAGAACTAGATCTTGGAAAGTCATTTTGAGCTTGGGGATTGTGAGAAGTGTAGTCCAAAAAATGAAATTTTCCCAAGTTCCAAGCTAAACAAAAATGCACTGCAGTCCTTTCTCTTATATTACAAAAAGTAGCAACATGCATTAATTACTTCAATATGAACAATTATACCACTTTCAGGTTAAAGAATGGAAACATAATGATGTCAAGTTTCAGAGAATTAATAGCTTTAGTGACATGGTACCACTTGGCTGGAGGTCCCATCTTAACCATGTATGTGTGTGGGAGAGAGAGAGAGAGAGAGAGAGTTTAAACTATCCATCAACTTATTGCCTTTTCATGGATAGAAACAAGTATAAACAAATATAAACAAAATGAGCATGGGATAAACAATGTTTGTGTTGGGGGGGTGTATGTGTATGCCCTAAAGTTACTGATTGGCCCCATGAATTGGCAATGGTTGGCAAGGAGTACTCAGAGGTGGTTTTACCAGCTCCTTCCTCTGAAGTATATGTGTGCCAAAGTTGTCTTAATTAGCTCTTTATTCCCTATTCCCCTCACCTTCCCATTCCAACCCTTCCCTTTTCTTTCCCCTCATTGCCCAGCATTTGGTATTGAGACCAACACATCTTCAGCTGTCTGCTAAGAATTGTCCTATTGTATCATTTACTGTATAACTTACTATTATATTATGTAAGTTGCTAATAAAAATATGATTTATAAAAATAATGGACTGGCTTAAGGGCAACTAAGATTTTTTAAAAAACATAATCTATACTATGGATGCATACAGTATTTGTGGGGACAATTGTAATATGGAGACATACCAACATATTGCCAAAAAGCCTGAATTTAGGTATGAGCAAATCAGTATGTTGATAGTACATGACACTTTGGAATCTGTTCTTTCATAATTTTCTTCCATCCTCTTTTTTGCATTTATCTTTGATTAAAAAAAAATCATTTACATATTAAACCTTCTGCTTTGTATCTAGATATGACCTGATATTTTTTTTACTGATCTTCCCTGATCTACTTGCAGCCCTCTGTGTCCCTTCGAAAGTTATTGTGGTGTGAGAGGTGATCAGAGGAGGGAGAGGAATAAGTGAAAGTCACTTCTATATTTTCTTGCAGTAGATTACCCACAAACAGAACTCTTCCCACTGGAAGTCTAAATCACACACATTTTCTTTCTAATTCACATTTTAAAAGCCTACTTTAAAAGACAATTTAATGCTTCTTTTTGATCAAAGAACTGTAGGACCATCTGGAAAGTAGAAAAATGGTGGATAACAAGAGTGTATCTATGGCCATTTCCGCACGGGCTTAAAGAAACGGTGCAGAGCATCCTCCAGGGAGGACATCTGCATCTGGGAGTGGACTGGGTCAGATCTACTTAGTGTAGTTCTGCATCTCAGCCCGCACCAGAAAAACCTGAAGTGGTCATCCAGCGTGCTTTTGTTTTCAAATCTTTTTATTCAAATTCAACATTCTCAAAGACCATTTCACTCATATTCAAAGTTCACAATTCAAAAAAGAAAGAAAAATAAATTTAAAAAATAATAATTTACATTCTATTTTACGTCACCCATATCGTCATCTTTCCCCTGCACCCCAAAAAAAGATTCAACACCACATTTCTTATGTCCCATATATACTTATCTCACAACTGTTTTTCTAAATATCCTTTCATGAATAAACTTGATTGTCCAAATCAATTCAATCTCCGATCATTTATTTTCTTAATTAAAAAAGAAAAACAAAACAAAACTCTTCCCTTATTTTCTTTTCCCTATACTGGCTGGTTATTCCTTACTTTTTAGCGTCCAACAATAACATAAACATAACAATTTTCAAGTTACTCTGCTTGCTTCCAAACTTGTTGATTTTACTCTAACTCTCCTATTTCTTCTCCCTCAGTCTACCTTGTCTCTTTGTTCTATTCTTTTCTTTATTATTCTTTTCCCCTTTAAGTGATCTTATGTATCTTAATAACTTACTTTCCGTATTAATCTTAAAAATCAAATATAAAAATCTCCTATTCCCTTATTCCTCTAATGGCCAACTTCCCCCACCTAGCTTCAAATATGGGAACAATTAAGTCCCAATCCTCCTCGGTTTTCTCCATTGAATTTTGTGACAACATTGCTGTTAATTTTTCCATTTCTATTATGTCATATGCTTTTAATAGCCAACTGTCCACTTCTGGGATTTCCGCTTGTTTCCATTTACTTTCATAACACATTCTCGCCGCCACTATCATATATGTAAGTATCTTTTGATGTGATTTTTTTTTTTAAAGATCCTATACGTTCATACATATTTAACAAATATATTTCTGGACTTAACAGAAATTCCGTTTGAAGAATTTTCGTTATATTATTATGTATTTGCGTCCAGAACTTTTTCGTTTTATACATGTCCACCATAGGTGGAAGAAGGTTCCTTTCTGTTCACACTTCCAACATTTGATTTTATCATTTTTAGTCATTTTTTCAATTTGTACCGGCGTATAATACCACCTGTAGATGATCTTAAAGTAGTTTTCTTTTAGGGTCACGCTTTTCAGTATTTTACTTGATATTCTCCAGGACTTTTCCAAACACTCCAGTTGTATCGGTCTTCCTATATTCTGCGCCCACCTTAGCATGTTTTCTTTTATTGTTTCTTTTTCGAGTTCCAAATTCAACAGAGTTTTATATAACTTTGCTATAAGATGTTCAACACCTGTTTTAAATAGTTTATCCAACTCATTCTCTTTGCTTTCTATTCCTAATGTTTTTTGATCAAGTCTAAATTTCTCTGCCATCTGCCTATGCAAAAGCCAATGGGTGGAAAGTCCACACTCTACTAATTCCTCTTACTCTTTCACCTGGATCTCTCCCCCCTTAATCTTCAGTATATTCTTATATGTAATCCACCTATTTATTTGCAGTTTCTCTCTCCTATAAAAGGCTTCATGGGGTGATACCCAAAGTGGCAGCTTCAAATATATCTTCTTCTTATATACCAGCCACATTCTAAGAATTGATTTCCTGATAAAGTGGTTATTGAATTATCTATTTATTCTTGCCTTTTCATACCAGAGATACGAGTACCACCCAAAGGGCAAATCTGCCCCTTCTAATGTTAACAATCTCTCCTCTTCCAATTTAATCCAAGTGGTCACCCAATCCAAGCAGAATGCATGGTAATATAACTTTGGATCCGGTGTTCCTAGACCTCCTCTTTCCTTAGTATCTATTAAACCATGCCACTTTATTTGTGATTTTCTACCATTCCAAATAAATTTGGAAAGGTCGCTTCTCCATTGATTAAAGACCACATATTAGTTATAATAGGAAGATTTTGGAATAAGAAAATCATTCTCGGCAAAACATTCATCTTTAATACAGCAATTCTGCCTAATAGGTCTTTCAAAAGCACGGAGCACACCACTCCACTCCCCCACTCTGGTGCAGATTTGCAGGCTCGCACCAGTGCGAGCCTGTGATCTGCCAGGGGCAGGCTTTACGTTGGCGAGCTTCAGTGGTTGGTGGAGAGCCTCGACCAACTGGAAGCCACCATTTTAATCCCCGGAGCAGTGCGGAGCGGCGGCCATGCACTGCTCCGGACCAGCCTAGACCCAAGCGTGGAGCCAAGAAGTCCGGTAAGTACTGGCATGGGGCGATTCCCTCGCCCTGTGTGGAAATGGCCTATGCTACACAGTATGGTACTATTCAGTTCATGCATCTGATGAAGCAGGCTATTTCTGCACTACACTGTTATAATGCTATTATTCCACTTTCAACATCCTGTGGAATCCTGGGATTTGTAGTTTACTGAGACCAAAGAGCTAAGGATTACAAATGCCCCTCCCTAAACTACAAACCCCAGGGTTCCACAGGATGTTGACAGTGGAATAATAGTACTATAAAAGTGTAGTGCAGAAATAGCCCTAGACTTAAGTCTAAAAGAGTTTATGCTACTAACTTCTTGCTCTCTGTTAGTGTTGAAGGTGCTACAAGATCCCTTTCCAGTACGATACTAGTTCACCTGATAGAGCTCCGTTCTATGGAATTCTGGGATGTATTCACTGAGGAACTTACACTTTTATGATAGAGAGATCTGCTGCTCTAGTTCGGTGCAATGCAGGAGATCTGACTAGCAAAGAGTTTTGAGTACGGTAATTCTCAAAATTACAGGTCCCAGGTGGACTAGAGATATAAATCGCCACTTCCTTTGTTCTCATGTGTGAACATTTTCTCCCTGATGGGTGTGATTATGAGAATTTTGGCATGTTCTTCAATGGGTTTTTTTTTTATTTCTTTTTTCTTTGTGTTTGTGTATATATATATGTGTGTGCATGCATGCATGCATGCGCGCACAAAAAGGATCGGCTGGCATTCTGTTTCTGAATTATACAGATGTAGGGACAGCTTACATCTATGTAAGTCATGCTTTTGATCATTGTGGAGGCTGAAATTCTGTACTAGCCTCCTGCAATGACCAAACTTCTCCTCAAAATCCACCTTTTATTTGCTGCATTTCTCAACATTTATTGACCTTTAGACAGCAAATGGTGGTACAGAAGCATCCAGCTATGTTCTCATAGCAGGACATACAGCACCTTGTGGGACCTGTGATGGACTCCAGGGGCATTCTGGAGGATGTTCATGATTGTAAATCCAGTTATATTCCTTCTTTGCCAAACCTTTTCACTCTCCACTAGACAGTAAATGGCCATGATGATGTAGCTGCAGCTGATAAAAGGTGACTTAGGTGCTACACTTCAAAAGATGATCCTCTCCAAAAGTATTTTTCTGATTAATCTGTCTCTAGAGATAATTTCCCTTTATGGGTCCAACTACCAAAACAGCTTTGCCCTGAGAAGTCAACCAAATAGTGGTTTTCAGTGGAACCCCAAAAAGCAGCTCACCAATAGCTTTTAGTTGCCTGGAAAAACATACTTAAAAAGAAAAGAAAGAAACAGATTTTATTTATAAAAAGCAGCCCTTTGTTCAAGGACTGTGGCATTTTTCCACCAATGTTTTCTCCTATCACTGAGGCTTTGAGGAATATTATGTTGTTGGATAGTAACTAGCTAAGGCTTTCTCACAGAGCTCCATGGATGTGTAGGAATTTCAACACAAATCTCTTTATCCTAATCTGACACTCAAGTCTCTTAAATATTTTTGACTCAGGCCATTTATGGTTTTAAAATTTAATATCATTTTCTTAGACTTGGCCTAGAAAACAACACCATGCTGTAAGACCATACTTGCCTGATGAGTTATATGCCTTTCCACTAATTTTAAACAAACATAAACAAGAACAATTGTGACTGAAAAATTTCTCAGTAGTCATAGTGGGGCTGGGGTGCTATCCTACTTCTTATGCCTAATTCTTATCCCTGGAAAGCACAGTTCCTCTTATCTCTCTCTCAATCTCTTTCTCTCTCCCTCACTTTCTGGACTGAGGCAAGTACCGCCTCAAAAGGGCATAGAAGTGGAGGGAATGAGGTTGTTACCTCTCAGATAATAATCGCTGTCCCCCCCATGACATTTCCAGTTTCCAAATTCCTAGTATTGTAGCAAGTGAGACACTTAACATTGTTCACACCTAGAACTCATATCTGCTGTGTTTTCATTATCTTGGTAACTTTGCTTCCTCTTTTTCTTTGGATGCCTAAACTGTATTTTTTAAATAGTTGACTGAAATTTTAAATTACTATAATGCTAGAAATTTGGGGACTGCAGAAATGGTGGGAAAATTTTTTTTGGGAGGCAATACTCTCTTTTACCTGCCTCCCCCCCCCCGGCTACACCCCATGCCTCCTGTTTAGGGCTTCCCCACTCATTGGCCCACACCAATAATTCCTAGGTGTCACACATGCCTTTGGGTCCATTGAGCATGTACCAACTGTGGCCATTTCCGCACTAGCCTGTTATAGCGCGATGATTCCACTTTCAACATCCTCTGGAATCCTGGGTTTTGCATTTTCAGGAGGGGCCAGCTGGATGTTCCAGAGGATGTTGAAAGTGGAATCATCGCGCTATAACAGGCTACTGCGGAAATAGCCTATGGCCCTTTTCGCACGGGCTTTCTGTCGTGCGACAGCCCCGTGAGCCTCGCGGGAGTGGGAGCGTTGCTCTGCACGACGCACTCCCACTTCTGGCGCGATCACGGTTTTTTTGATTTTCGCCTCAAAGCGAAAATCACCCGCGCTCATGCAATGCTCCCGGCGCCCACGCGCACTTACCTCCTGTGTGGAGCATCGGGGAGGCGGCCGGGTCGCGCTTCCTTCCCTCTGCCCCTGCGGAAGGAAGGGGTGGGGCGGGGCGCTAGCGCGACGGACGCGACAGCCTCCTGCTTCGTGCGGGCGGGGGGGACAGACACACAGCCTCCTGCTTCGTGCGGGCGGGGGCGGCGGATGCACAGCCTCCTGCTTCACACGGGCGGGGGGACGGACGCACAGCCTCCTGCTTCGCCCGGGGGGAGGGTGGCTTGTGCGAGGCTGCCGCTTCCCCCTACTTCCTTCGCCTGCGGAAGGAAGGAGCGGGGAAACGGCAGCCTCCCGGAGGAGACTTCTCGTGCGAGCCGCCCTCCCCCGCTCGCGCGAGAAGCCTCAATGCGAAAAGGGCCTATGTCTCTCCTCGGTCCCATTCTATCCTGTCTTTTTAATGCACACTTTCCATTATAGCAGAGAGATCTGGCAAAAGATGGATTCCCAGGTTTTAAATCCACTTCATATAAAAATACCCAAACATTTTTTTTAAAATCCTTCAGTGCCACTCACATTGAGGTTTGTTGGCTGCCTGGAGATATAAAGAAACACAGCCATTCCTTGTGGTTTCAGAGAGTCCTCTGAGAACTCTGGTCAGTGTGTACAGAGATGTTATCTCACATGAACCTCAACCCTCTACAACAATGTTTCTTCACATTTTCTTTAGCACAGACCCCCTTTAAAAATCTTTTGTTGCTGCAGACCACCAAGACTTAACTCAAGGCAGCTTCTGGTTTTATGTGCAGTATGCACAAGGTATATCATGTGCTGGCTCTCAGCCACTCAGCATCATTCACTTGCATGGTCTTACTGTGTGCAAAAGTAGCAAGTGCCGATTACATTTATTTATTTATTTTGCAATCAAACATTTTAATAACTTCTGAATGGTTTGAGATATTGTAAGGAAAATTTATACAAATGATGTCTGTCGTTGACAAAAGACTCCTGCTCTTCAAGATCAATGTAAGACTGTCTGTCTCTCCATATTCCTTCCTTCCTTCCTTCCTTCCTTCCTTCCTTCCTTCCTTCCTTCCTTCCCTTCCTCCTTCCTTTGTTTCTTTCTGTATTAAGTACAAAAGCTCATAAAAGCCTTCACAGACCCACTGTGAGGACATCACATCCCCCTCAAGTCCATCAACCCCAAGTTAAGAATCGCTGCTCTACAATGCAGACATGGACCATTGGTCTAGAAGGCTTTGCTCTGATCCAAAAGAGAGCTCTTTTGGAGGAAACAGACTTGGCACCCCTTATCTACATTCTAACAGAGACATTAAATTAACCATCATTGCAGCATTTGCCAATTCTAAATGATACTCCTCATTCGCTTGCAGTATAAAATGAGAATTTAAGAGAAGAAATGTAAGGATGATGGAGAAGATTTGCTGAAACAAAGCAAAATGTTTACAACTTGTGGCTTTCAGTTTTAAATCAAACTTTTACCTTTCAGCTGAAACTTGGGAAATCAAAATGAAACATAAAGTAAATGCTGTAAAATCAGATTCGGCAGCACACTGAGATCATCCTAACATGCTTTTGAGAGGATTATATTTTATTTGATCCCTTTATCATTTTAACTTGCCTCTTACCTCTTCCCTTCTACCCTGTTATATCAGTTTCTTGAAAGGAAATTTGTTTCCATACCAGCCCAAAGAGGGGAAAGCAGAAGATTGTTTCACAAAAATGAATGTCTTTCTTATATTTAAATAAATGAATATTATCAGGCACCTTATGCATGTAAACTTTTTGGAAATTCTTCATATTCTTTCTGTGTACAGAAAAGGTGTGAGAATGAGTGCTGCCATTTCATAAAGTCAGTGCTGCCAAAGTTTACGAAGCTGATGTATTTGCTATTCTATTTTGTCCCATATTCCACCAAAAAATAGAAGGGGTGGCATCTGCACTAGTGGCAAGGACAAGCTTTCACCCCCTCCTGAACAGGCTGCAGCCTGTTGCCACTCCAAAACCAGAAGTTAAGTGATTGAAGCCTATTGTTGGCTGATTTGTTGCAAACAACAACAAGTTTTTTAAAAAAAACTAAGCAAGGAAGCAATTAAAATGATTGCCCTAATCAAATAATTAAAATTCCCACAGTAAAAACATATGAGAGACATTAATACCTCAAGTCACATGCAATATACAAAGCCAGCCCACTGTCTTACTCTTCCTATATGTGTATATATCTATCTGATCATACCCAATGTTCCAACCCTATGTAATGTGTGTGTGCGTGTGTGTGTGTGTATAGGGTTGGAATACTGGGTATGATCAGGAAATCAATGTGTAATAGATATTTAGGGTGGTGGACTCTCATGTTATTGAGGCAGTGAATCAACTCCAAGTCTTTAAAATATTCTCTAAATAAGTTCTGTATTATGGATATCTCCACAAAAGCTAGCTGAAACCTGGAACGGATTCACTGGACCATTGACATGGGACTTTACAGTGACCACTGCTCAGATGCAGAAGTTTGGAGAGGGTAGATTTCAATATTATTAATTCTCGTGTGTTTGTATGTATTTGTTCTCAGAGACATTGTTGTTGTCCATCCACCCCTGCATCTTGAAGAAGAGTGAAAAAAAATGCTTTTGCCTAATTTCAGTGTAAGTAAATATCTAGTAGCAACACAGGAAATACTCCACCAAATTCCTCTAGCATTTTTGCAAATCAATTGCAATCTGATTATAGATAATATGCTGGTGAACATGCTAGAGAACATGCCAGTAATAAGCCATTCAGTATCATTCCACCCTTTTAAATTATTCCATTATTTCCACATGTGCACTTCCTAAGAAGAAAGAGAAGGAGGAGGAAAGAGAGAAAGAAAGAAAGAAAGATGAATACTTCTTAGGTACTCCATTCTGGCATTTACAATCTTCTTCTATGTTAGACTTCAGATCAGTGATAATATATATATATAATTATGACACCATAAAAGCATATAGGAGTATTGGAAAATCATCTTCAGTGGATGAAAAGAAGATAAGGAATGGAAAGATAGGATAAGCATCTGTCAAATGCTGTGAGCTGAAACAGTAGATTAAGAATGAAAGAGCCATATTAGATCAGCCAAAATCTTACCTATCTATCTTTCTGTTCTCGCAGTGGCCAACCACATTCCTGTAGCAAGCAGGTAAGTAGGACCTAAGTATAGTTAAACACTCCTACATGTATTTCATAACAACTAGTACTAAAAGGCATACTAACCTTGATACTAGAAATTATATATGGTCATAATTACAAGTAGCTCACTATTGATAGCCGTATTCTATATAAATATTTAATCTGTAATTTAAGTCACTTCTGAGGGAAGAATTTCCAAGGGGCAAGTATGTTACTCTGTTTTTGATGTGTGAAGAAGTATTATTTGATCTGCACTATTTTCGATGTGTCTTCCAGAGAAGTAGAGAAGCACGACTAATCTGCCATTGGTTGGGGACCAAAGTCTATTGATAGGCTGCTTCTCAAGAAGAACATACTTACAAGAAGGCCCACCTTCGGAACAAAATAACTTGCTATAAGAAGCTTTGTTTCTGCTCTTTCTAAAAGACCACTGGGCTCCATTTGCCACTGGGCATCACTTGGCCCTCCAGAAAGCCTAGGGTCACTGGGAGGCTGCACACCTGCCTCCAAGCAAGTACAACACAGCAAGGGGAAAACCATCCTGGTCATATCTATAGGACAGTGAGGTAGCACTGTAGAGGTTTTCTGTACTTTCCTTCCCAAAAAGAGCATTTAACTCCAGCTGCTAGTAGCATTTGGACTGCAGAAGAGAGTAGAAATGTAATACAAGCCCCGTCATTGGGAGATAGAATCAGGCTCAGGAATGGGTTAATGGCCTTAGTGTTAAGTGACAAAGGGCTAATGGTAATCCAGATAGCTCAATAATTAGACATGTGTGGGGACAAAAGGGAAGCTTGCTTGGTTAGTGGGAAACTTCCAGACGCTATTGTCTTTAAGAGGTTGAGTCAACAGAGGCTAACTGCAAGTCCATCATTACAGGAGTTTCCTAGTGATTTTTCTGACTATGACCTTGAGGTCTTTCCTGACCTTATTTTACAATGCACATGTGTGGCTAGCTTTTCCTCTTAGCCAGCAAAGTCATGCAGCCATAGCAGGGTATAATTTATGTTTATGCCAGTTAAGATATTCTGCCAATTAAACCATATCAAAGTGCGGGGGTGTATGACCTGCTAACACACCTTGTTCTAATTTCGCCCCTCTACTTTTTCCCTTCTTTTCTTTCCCTTTTAACTATATGTGTAGCCCTTCTCTCATTTTTAATTGACACCAACCACTCAGGGATAAAGATATCATAGAAGAAATAAATGCTGTATTTTTATGATGTTGATCCCAAAATGAAGGGTGGCAAGGAAACAGAAAGTGCCACTCTAAATAACAGTACCTCAAAATTCCTCTGTCTATGTCTTAGGGTGAATCACTGGTGAACTCCTATATATGAAATTTGCTGGTTCAGATTTACTGCTTCAGTGAAGTCAGTAAGCATGGTAGTGAATGCTATGTATAATGTTGCCCCTTCTTTGCTTCATTGCAAATCACAACATCATACACATGGCAGAGAAATATTGTCAGAGGGATTTTCTTTTTCATTTTATAACCACATGAAGTGGAAGTTTGCAAGAGAAAATAAATTATTAACAAATGCAGCACTATGGTAGCAAAGAAAGGCATGGGCTATATAAGCACTCTGCTGATCTTTCTGACCCTTTCATATGCTTATTGGCATAGAAAAGCTATAGTGACTACTCCTAGTGAGAGAAGATTCCTCTTCTTCAGCTCCATGTTAAATGGAATGAATGCTGGGAATCTGAAGATTTGTGATTTTTTGCAAATGGATTTTTTTGCAAAACTGTATATGTTTCCAGCAGATTTTATAACTATGCACCTTCCAGCCTCAAGGCCAAATAGCAGCATCCATGCATTGAAAAAGAAATAGGACTGCATAACTGCATATCAGCTAAATGTATTTCGTAATTCTTCTCACTTTCCCTGCACCCTTCTCTCCTATGTAACCTGGAAGGTTAACAGTGCTGTAATTAAATAAGAAATATTTGCAAAACCTAGTTGTCTCTTCAGGCCAAACTTCCTTTCCAGTCCACATACTGTGCCTGTGTCAGGCAAGCAAGTTTAACACTTTTTCTTAAGCAATGTTGCCAAGATATTAAGTCCTATCACAACAATAATTGCCTTGGCTCTGCCTGGGTCTTGCCACGAATATAATTGAGTTTTGATGAGCTGGTTTCTTGTTGACACCACAAACTACACTCCTAAATTGGGAAGTTAAGGTAAGGTAAAGGGTTAGGTAAGGCTCAGCTACAAAAATATACATTTCCCCCACCTATGAGAGATTTTCATTTCCTTTGTATATGTTTTCACATGGAGTTCTCAAAAGCCACACATTTCTTCACTAACAAGAAAATACAAAATATATGAGGAGCAAAACCTGAGAGATTCATACATCCAGGCTGTGAGCTGTTAGCTCTTAAACAGCTGGGATTGAATCCATATGGATTATCTGTAATTCTAACTGAATTAGGGTTGCTGTTTTCATGCAGGGTCTTTAATAGCTACATGATAGACAGGTAAAACATAGGTTTGTCATGGTCAGGACAGCTGCATCTGATTGATTTGGTTGGCTCATATGGATAAGAATTTTTATTCAGTCTATATTGCTAGGAACTCACCAAAATTCATAGTTATTCATGGAAAGGATGGAAATAAAACTGTGATATTTCAAATGTAGGCCAAAGAAAACCTGTCAGATTTTCCCAGTGGAATTTTAATTCAGCTCATTTTTATCAAAATTTAGCAAAACATGCAAAAATTTGAAATGTGGGAGAGAATAAAACTAACAGATTTGCCCATTACTGCCAGGGATAAAACTTCAAAGCTTCTGCAAGCAAAGAATGTGCTCTGGCTTTGGTCCTTCCACAATTTTATGTGGTCTTGTGCTCCAAGCTACTCAAAGTGGTAATCCATAGACTAGTGCCAGTGGCAAAGCAATCCATTGTCAAATCCTAGAGACCTTCCAGGCAAGAAACAATGGTAGCCAAAGAAATATGGTGCTAGTTTCTGACATGTTACTGAGAGATGAGAGGAGAAACCCTCCTGGTGTCTCACACAAAAGAGCTGAAGAAGCATTGCTCTAAGACATCCAAATCTGAACGAAAAATGTTTTGCAAAAGAGGGCTTCAGTCCCACTTATACTGAGCCTCCAACCAGAACATAATGAGAAAGTCCCCGGCTATTCCCATTCATCTGAGTTAGTGTTAAAAGACTCCCTCGGCCTGTAGCCAACCATAGGGAAATGCGGAAGATCTAATTTTATTTATTTTGCAATAAAAATCAATACATGAGTACAAAAAAAGAGTATAATTTACACTGTTTCTTTTCATGTTTGAAGATTTATTTTAGTAGCTGGAGCAGCAGGGCATCAGGCAGACCTTTTATTAGGTATTTGTTAAAAAGGGGGGGAGTGTATAAACCCAATTAGATTGTCAATAGGGCACTGATTAAATTTGGCCTTTGCATTTCCCTTGCTCGTCCTGCTTTGCCTTTTGATCCCTTCCCCCTATGGCATCGATTTAGTATTGTTAACCTTTCTTTATTACTTGTTTATGTTCTCCCATTACATTAAAACATCGATAAGGAGCTTTTTAAAAAGGACAAAAGCAGCAAACAAAGAGACGTTGAGGAAAGGTCAGGGGATATGGAAGAAGGTAGTGCCAGTTTGCTGCAGGGAACAAACTGACAGCGCTGAAAGGTTAGAGTTCCTATTACTGAAGGGACTAGGGGACATACATTGCATGCTTATCATAAGGCAGTGTTTGGCAATATGAACATAACTCCTGATGCTTGTATCTAGCCACAGGAGGAAATACCATTCTAGCTACTGGTTTGCATGATAAAGAATGCTATCTTCTATTAATCTTTTGACAGGAAAAATAATAATCCTGAAACCAATATGACTGGACACTTTTTCATTAAATATAAAGTAAGCTGTGATCTTATGTGTGTGTGTATTTGTATTTATATTTTCATCAGGGGATAAGAAAATTAACAGATGAACAAGGAGGAACCAAGACTTATATATTGGCAATTGCATGGTCAAATACTATATCCAAGGAAGGCTTCAGAGGTTAAAAACAACAACCCTGCAGAAAATAGTGTGTTCAAAACCTGACACAGAATTTACTGCAGTATGAGTATGTATGTGAGAGCCAGTGTGGTGTAGAGGTTTGAGCATTGGACTATGGCTCGAAAGAGAAGGGTTCCACTCCCTGTTTGGCCATAGAAATAAACTGGATGACCTTAGGCAAGTTATACTCTCTCAGCAGCAGAGGGAAACAAAGGCAAACCCTACCCCTGAACAAATCTTGCCAAACAAACCCCTTGATAGGTTTTGATTAGGGTCTCCATAAGTTGTAAATGACTTGTAGGCGTACAGCAGCAGCAGCAACAACAATTATGAAAAGTGAGGTTTGCATTTCTGTTTCTCTGCTAGTATTAACATATCTATGCTGGTACTAATCTTTGTGTGACAAATATTGGAGATATTTTGAGCTTCACATGTTTCTGTGAGCCTTCATGTCATTTTTGACCTATGGGGATTTATGGTGGCAAGACTTGTTTAATTGGGGGTTGCCACTGCTTTCCCTTTGGCCAAGGTCACCCAGTGGGTTTTCATGGGCAAGTGAAGATTTGAACTGTGGTCTCCCAGCATCCTATGCCAACACTTAGACCACTACGCAGGTACACAAACATAGTGTACTGATATCAGTACAAGACTACAATACCAGTAGTTGTATTCAAAACTGATAATTTATATGTGTGTATCTGTTATATAAACATGTTAAAACCATGAATAAATGTGTTAAAAACATTCTTTTTAAAAGCAGGTGTTTATATGAACAGGTGAACTTTATTTATTAACTTGTTTAAAATTGAATATTGTTTTATATGTCATAACTTTAAATGTTTTAATGTTTTGTAACTGTTTTAAATGTTTTAATGTGTTTAATTTATTGTTGGAAGCCACCTTGGGTTTCATTTAGGGAGAAACGTGGCATACAAATATAATAAGTAAATAAAGTAAGTAAGTAAGTTAGTTAATACTGTCATGCCTATTGTGGATCTCACTGCTGAACCAGACAGTATGTCTTCTTTCTTGATTCATTCTACCCTTAAAAATGATTTATTTCAAAATTTGATATTATTAAAACATGTTAAAATTCAAATTAGAGTGAAATTTTGTTTCACTGCTGAAGTGTAACACAGTAGTTTATTCCTTGTTCTGTTAAACTATTGAGATTCTACCCTTCAGCCTATAAATTTGTCAAAACCATATTGTGGTCTTAATTGGTATTAAATAGAAATAAAGGAGAGGTAGGGAAAAAGGAATGTGGTAGCAGTTATAAGACTAAGTGGTTTTTATTTTAGCATGAGCTTTCCTGGATATTAACCCACTGCTTCAGATGCAGTACATAGTGATATTAAAGCCCAAAGTATAAAGCGTATTTATAAAGTTCTGGGAGTAGGATAAAATGTAATAGGATCCAGAAAGATGCAAATCACAATCCTTGCCCTAAATTGTCAAAAGGCTTGAAAGGGCTGTATGAGATGATACAGGTTTTTCAGATCTATATAATGCTCAATTAGTGTAAAAGCAATAAATCTGCTTACCAAAAGTCAGTTTCCCTGGGTTTAAAGGGAAGGTTCCTTTTGTTATATGTGCAGTATATGTGCCAAGGTCTCTACTAATGGACTGGAATTTGTAAATGTAATTTAATTCAGCTGTTTCCCTTTCTAGCCTTCCTATTTTTCTTGTTCTTCCTTATTTTTAGTTTCTGAGGCTTTAATATTACTCTGTACTACATCTGAAGAAGTGGGTTTCTATGCATGAAATCTCATATTAAAACAAAAACCAGTTAGTCCTAAAAGTGCAGTCATATTCCTCTTTACCACCTCTCTCTTCCTACTTTTCATGCTGCAGCTACTTATTTGAAAACTACATAATCACTACTGACAGTTTATCATCTATAGTCAGCTCTCCACATTTGCCTAGGTACAGGACCCTTGCAAAAGTGGAAAAATCACAAATATGAAAATGTGTGTGTGGGGGAGGAGGGGGGCCAAGGTATGGTGAGGAGAACAGGTACCCAGAGTCCAAAGCAGGACAGAGAAAGGAGAGGGAAGAGGGTGGGTCAGCATGGGGGCCCTCTACATTCTCTCTCATTTGTCTCCTTCCTTGTGTAAATGGGGTGTTGGGAGAAGATTTGTGGTACTGAGCAATTGGGCTGTGAGCCATCCTTAGCTGGACAGGCGGTGGCTGGTGGAAAAGGAGGAGGACCAAAGGCAGGTTTTTAAAGGGCTTCACAGTCTGGTCAGAGCCATTGAGAGGGAAGGTTCCCCCAAAAAACCTGAGGTAAGGAGGGCAGGGATTGAAGAACCTCACAAACGAAAAAATCCATGAAAGTCAAACTCACAAATATGGAGGGCTGACTGTACTGCCTTTTCAAGCCAGGAAAAATAAATGTTCCACATGAAGACCTAGGTACAACCTTTTTCCACATGCTTGTTTGTTACAGCATAGGATACTTCATGATTTCCAAGTGACAGAAGATCAGGTATGTATTGCTGATTTAACATGTTTGAGTTTGTTTTGTAAAATCACAAATTGTAATCCAGATGCTATTGAAATGGAAATGCTCTACCATTATGTTAAATAGTGTGTTTTGTTTAAATATGCCCATTTTAATTTTTGAATAGTGTTAATTTCTAACAGCATAATTCTATAATTTGTACTCAGAAGCAAACCTTGTTAAATGCAGTAACACTTACCTCTGGTGTATACAGTAGGCCTATGTTTAACACAAATTTGTTTTACCTGGTTTCAGTTATACACGAAGCCCCCACCTCCTTTGTGATGCTCATACTGTTCACAGTATCTTCTGCTGCTCACAGTATCTGTTGTTGGTTCCCAGCACTTGTTACTCTGCTCACAGTATCTGGTGCTATAGGCCTCCCTGCTTGTACTGTTGACTCTATTTGCAGTTTTTGCTGTTGGCTTCTAGTGCTGTTTACTCTGCTAACAGTATCTGGCACTAGCTCCATGTGAAATTGATGTTGCTTGTGGTATTGTTACCCTGATTTCTGGGGGCCCTTGGGGACACCTCAATGTGCCCCATATGATGAGGAATAGAAACTAGCCAGAGCACAAGCAATAGCGATGCGAGAGGCAGGGTAACCTAGAGGGGTCTTTTGACCCAGTTTTTACGGGGTCAGGCCAAGTCAAAAACCAAACCAAAAATGTCCAATAAATGATTTTATTGAATGAAAATCTCATGCAGCAACACAATCACTCACACATGCACCCAAGAGCTATTAAGAAGCAAAAGAGAAGAAATTGGCCAAGGGGTATTGAAGGGGTGTAGTTGGGGTAATACTGCACCTTTTCCTGAAGTCCTGGGTCTGGGAAGACAGCGGAGAAGTTGGGCTCAGCATGGAGAGGGCTGAAACAATCACTCAACCGACGGAGAAATGGTCTGCTGGGATGACTGGGAATGATCCAAAGAACTGCTCAAAAACTGGGACTATTTGTAGGGGAAAAGGTACCTGGAGGACTAATCCTTTCCTGGTGAGAACAATGGGTGTTGGAGCGATAACAAAGCTCTACCATGGTAATTTCCTTTGTGTGATAGGATTGCAAGATGTTGCCAAAGTCTCAGGATCTTTGGCTGCGTTTTGTGGTGTGAGTTCTGGTCCTTGCCTGATGGGATTTTTGCTCAACTTGGGGCAAACATGCTAATCCCCTCAAGTTGGCTTCTCAGGGGCTGAGGACCCTTTCTTTATTGTGGGTTTGCCTAGCTTGAAGTCTCCTGGGGCTACGTGACTGGGAATGTTACTGGCCTGACCTGGTTTTCAATCTTTGACCATTGCTGCCTACATGCCTATCTGGGTGACCTCTCAGGCACATTGAATCATATTTTAATATCAAAATTGTAGATCCCGGGATAGGGTTTCTCCAGTGGAGTAACAGTATCTGGTGCTGCTACATCATGCTGTGCATTCTATCGCATGTTCAGGTATTTGGTTGTAGGTGGTGCAGTGCTCTTGCTGTTGAACAATGGCCCCAAGTATGGCCATCCTGGCAATCCAGATAAGCCAAAGAAAATCTGAGAAGTGATTTCTTTAAGTGAGAAAGCAAAAGTTCTGGACCTGATATTGATATTGAACCATCTACATCATCCTGGTGCTACAATCCAGGACCACCTTTCAACAACCCTCCTTCTGATGAAGTTTCCTCTTCTGATGACACTTGTATGTCGGAAGATCAATACCAGTGACATATTTAGGTCTTTTACTACAAGTCTCAAGTCTCTACCTTCAAGTCTCAAATCAAGTCTCAAGTCCTTGAAGATACTTTCAAGTCAGGTCTCAAGTCTGGGAGCCCACTTTATACCCCAACCTATATTCCAGAATTCCTGGACAGAATCAAATGAAGTCAGTTTTAATAATTTATGCAGAGTCAGCTCTCCACATTTGCGATTTTGCCATCTGCAGCTTCAGAAGTAGGGAATAGGATCCTTTTTACTTCCCATCTCTGAAGCTGGAGGCTTTTTCAGAAGTGGGGAATAGGATCCTTCATACTCTCCATTACTGAAGCTTCAAAAGCTTTAGAAAGAAGGATCCTTCCTCCTTAAGCCTGCTGCCTAACACATTTGCTGCTCCCCTCTGAGAAATGCACCCTGCACCCTGCGTGGCAAGTCTTGTCTTCTGCTTTTAGGAATCTTTTTTCAGAAAGCTCCTCTGATATGCAGCCCTGCTCAAGCCCCTTGCCTAACGAGTCTGCTGTTCCCCTCCAGGAAATGTGTCCACGCTTTGAGCTTGAGACAGATTGTCATGTGACCAGTAGGCAAAAAGAGATGGAAGCATTGTTCAAAGTTGCAAGGTTTCTGGATGAATGTATTATGTTACTGGACCAAGGGCAGTAAGTCAGTCACCAAAAGTACACAAGTCTCGAGTCAAGTCAAATCAGTGCATCATTTATTGCCAAGTCAAGTCCAAGTTGAGTCACTGAAGTGACTAAAGTATGATTTGAGTCCAAGTCAATTGACTCAAGTCTACATCACTGGTCAATACTGATGGTTTTCAGCAGCTGTGATGCTTTCTTGTTCATTTTGGGAAAGAAAAAAAAGGGTTTCATGATATATGTAAAGATCGTATAATGCAAAGCATGCTGGAATAAATCCCTTGTGTTATATGTGGGCCTACTGTGTATGACTCCAGGCTCAAATTACTAAACTTATTAGTTAATTTCCTAGACATTATCTTTACTGAAGTGTAAGTTAGGCTGCAACATCTCCAAAATACTTTGTTCTGTAAGACTGACAGCAACCTATTCTCCAGTAAAATAAAATGAGGATTCACAGAAATAGACACTGTTCCTTTACTGTTTCAGCCAATTTGAACTAAATCTCCCCAGTTTACAATGGCTTATTCTCTGAAGACAGAGTAATTATCTACAGACATATGCAGATATGTCTTGAATAAGTGTAGTACAGGAACTTGTCCTTTTTCTAAAGTACCTCCTCTGACAGCCATGTTTTGTTTCCAGAGAATGCTAGCATGCAGTTTGGAAAAATACTGTCTGTGTTTGGACTTTGGAGGATGTACTGAAGCAACAGAATGAAAATATGTTTGTTTCATGCATGTATGATTCAGTTGTGAAAAACAGTAGGGAAGAAAAGCTAACATCATTTATTAAACACAGAAATTTCAAGTGACCTTTTAAGATCTGATGCAATTGAACAAAATATCTCATGCTTCACACACCCTCAGAGCTGTATAAATAATAAATCTTTACAATTATGTTTAAGTGCCAGTATCGCAGAGAGAAGTACATCCCTGTAACAAGGTCCCGAGACTTAATGCCATTTAAATAACAGAAGTGTTGGCAAGGCTTTTCATTATTTCACATGCAAATGAAAACCTGAAATATTCCAGCATCCTGGATCTTGAAAAAGGGTGCAGAGTTGATTCAGGAGGAAACTGAAATTTTGTTTTGTACCTGACCAATGTAATGATTCTACTTCACCATGTTGTACTGTGCATTTCAATCATCTGCTTATCAAAGGTGTATGCCTGGCAGAATAATTGGCTCTCAGCTCCATACACTGACATTTATCTGTTCCCATATTGTTATGGTCCCTGCAATGCTCAAAGAATGCCACTAGCAAACAAAGCACTACAAGTGCTTGAGAGATTCTCGATTCACTCCCTCCCTCCCTGCATGACATGCTGTTCCTTGGATCCATGTGGCATCCTAGCTACCTCTTCTGTGGAACATAGTAGTTAAAAGATTGAGCTATGACTGAATCAGGAACAGGACTAGACCTACCACAGACCTTTAAAAGTTACTTTGCAGAAGTAATTTGTTCTATTACTCCTTACAGTCTTTAAAAACAAACCCATTCCTGTTATTATGTTGGTGGAAATAGTGAAATTGATATATTCCTTAATTTGCTTCTCATTACTTTTCCATTACTTTCATTCACTTTTTTAAGGTGTAAAAGCCCTTAGAATTGTCATAATATTTAGAAAATTGCTGTCAAAATGCCTCTCCCTCACTGTTTCCATCTACCAGATTGCAGAGAGTTCTGTGTGCCATATGCCTTTTCTTGTAATCCTTAGAGTAACCTGTTGCACTCAATATTCTTTTATTGTCAGTATTGAAATGAGACTCAGCTACTACATCATGTTGCTTTGGTAAGGGTAGAATATTCTAACTTATTTTAGAAAATAGTTGAAAAGTGGGTTTCTCAAGTATCCTAGACAGGTGAGAATTTTCACACTTTGGGACTTATTCTTGGCAAAAAGAATGTTTTGCCACCCCACATCCCACTGAGGAATGGCACTATCTGCACGAACTTGTTTTCTGTACAGAAAACAGCATTTGATGTGCATAAAATAGCACTTCTGCACAGACAACACAATTTTCTGTGCAGGAACGTTATCTACTGTGGAGAGAAATCTGTTTTCTGCCTGGAAGACATGGTTTATATGTAGAAAAAGTCATTTTCTTTGCAATCCCCCAAGAGTCCTGAACTGCAGATTGTCTTCAAAAATTGCACACTTTTTGAAAACATTCTTGCAGCAAGAAGAAAAAAAGGTAAAATTATTTTTTCTTGGCTTTGTGAATAAAATTTATGATGATTTACATCCCTAGAAGCTGTAGGTGGAATAAGGAGGTTATGCACCTGGATCTTTGTTTCAAGCATTGGGCCAGCCCTGATCCTGGATGATTTGGTTTAAAAATCTTGTCTCTGACATGAATTCAATAGGTGTCTCTTTTATAGTTTCAGCTTCCACCTGCATATGGGCACAATGATCCTTTATAATAGGTCAGAGGCATGCTACAAGATAAAAAGCTGTGTCTAGAACCAAGATGCATTTTCTGCTGGTGGAAGCGCTCCCTTCATAGAAGACACATTACCTGATTTTCAAAGAAAGGTCCCTTCTTCCTTCACCATAGCTCATCAGGGAACCTGCATAGCATTGACAAAATCCTGCAATGAAGTAATGGAGGGGGACACAGAAAGATTTCTTTCAACAGCTCAGTTGCATATGCCTAACTCAGGTTCTCATCCACTCGATGGGAAGTCTGTTGAACAGATGAATGTACTTGGAGTTGTATATCAAAATCAGGTGAGTTGAAGTCTGTTGATACAATGATGCCTTCTTTCTCATTATTTACCATGAAAAACCTTTTCCAAGGACCAAGGTACCCTAGGGAAAAGCCTGGCACCAAATTCAGGGACTGCAGTGGGTGAAAAAAGAGGAATCCTCTACATTAGATATAGTTCACGAGCAACTTTTCAAAGCATTCATTTAACAAGAAAAGAGATTCCACCTAAACATTAGGAAGTGTTTCTTTACTGTAAGAACTTTTCAACAGTGGAATTGGTTGGGGTCTTTTCTTTGGGGTCTTTTAAAAAATGATGGATGAGCATCTTTCAGGAGTTCTGTGGTTATGTATTCCTGAAGAGTTGGACTAGATGGTCCTTATGGTCCCTTCCCACTCTAAATTTCCATGATTCTGTGTTTCTAAAGCAGAATACTGCTTGTGCTTAGTTTGGACAAATCCTCTGGCCACTACAGGCTGCTATACTACATTCCATATTTTTTGAATCTCTAAGATGCAGCACTTTATTAATGGGAATTATTTTCATGTCTTTGCTATATTATTGCTGGTGCTTTTTTATGTACTATCGTTATGTTTTATCATTGGTGATTTTAATAGTGTCTTCTAGTGTGTATGCTTCATAATTCTATTTTAGTTTATTTTGACAAGTGTATGAGGTGGATTCGAGTTAACTTATGTCCAACCTTGTTTGTACATTTTTAGCATGACTGACAGCTCCCTGTGGTCTTACTGTCATTAATGACTTCAGAGGCCCTTTCCACACCTTACCTGCAACCCACAGCATCCCGGTGTCATCCTGGCAGTGCCCCTGCTGGGATAGGAGCATGTCCTGAATGCTCCCCTCTGCATCCAGCCAGCTGTTGGTGGATGGTAGTGTTCAGGACACACTCCTTCCTTTTGCAGTGCAGCTGCCCTCTTCCTGTGCTGCATTGAAGAAGGAAGCACCTCGATAGCACTTCTGCTCTTCCTGCATGGTCCCAGCCAATGTGATCATCATGCAAGAGGGGCCTATAACTGGATTTTTTTCTGGTAATAGTATAACACATGGTTGTGATGACTGCGGATGTGACAGGAGTGGGACAGTGATGATGTCATGCCATAGCATATGTCATGGACTAGTTTTAGTGTGTCCTCATGCTGAGATGGGGCCATAGTATAGAAATTACCATAGTTACAGAACTTTTAGACTTCAGTGATCTATTATAAAGTCTGGAATCAGATCATGTGAGTATTTCCTGTTCCAAGAGATGACCATTGTTATTTAAAAGCTTTAAATGTGAATGAAGGTAATTATCAGAAACCGGCAACAAAAGCAAAAAGGAAAATTAGTTTCTGAATTCTTAATCCCTGTGTATTTATGCAGCTTCTCTCTCTCTCTGGATTATATTCAGATTATATTCACCTACTAGGAGGATCAGTTTTGTACAAATAATCCTGCTTGGATTTTTGAGTAGTTAGAACTGATGACCAATGAAATGGTAAAACACAATGGACCATTGACATGATAATCTTTAATAACCTTTCTTATGTTGCAGAGTTTGAAGTGCTCCTCGATTTTGTGGAGAGTTCTGCGAAATGAAAGAAGACAGAAGATGACTAGGGCACAAGTAACTTGAGAAATGTTTGAATTCAACCCAATATGTACTGGAATACATAATTTTGTCTACTACATGGTGATGAGGACAACAAAGGTCTATTTCACTGTCTATTTCATTTTCTCAAGCAGATATTCAGCAGAGTTATTCTGAGTGGTGCGGTATGTGCTGACATCTGCCTTGGTGACTGATACGTTAAAACCCTAGAAGGTCAGTTGTGACAATTTTGCTTGGTGCTTTGAAGATAAAATCCCTCACCTTTCTGCTGACTTAAACTCTGCTGTTGGTACCATCCGTGCCAACTGAGATGTACATTACATGGTTGCATCCTGTTATGTGGGACTAGCTTTGATTTTTTGTGAAATAAAGATGAGAGCAAGAAGCTTGCAGATGTTTAACTTGTAATATAACGTCCTGACCCTTATTATGTTGTTGCTTCTTTGGCCTAGCTGATTGGCAAGGTTAAATTGGTTGGGCTGGGGAATACATATACACATGATTGAGTGGTCTGCACTAGTTTTAATCAAGCAGGATTTTGTCTTCTTCTGAATATGCCCTCCTTGGACCCAAAGCTTTATGATAACTATTATCTAGTAATTAATATTCCCTTCAAGGGGAAGGTGTTCACATGTGTGGCATTGCTTGAAGGTACAAATACTTTTTGTAGAATCTGATTTTCTTGACCCATTTTAGCCTGGTCCAGGTATGGTCAATAAAACTTTACTGTGTTTTTGGAAGAGGGGCAGGTGTGTCAAATTCCATTATTTCTCAGTTTGTCAGGGGTGTTTGTTACCATTGTCCATGGTAGCCTCCTAAATTACCTTTACAAGTTGGGGTTTAAAGTGCATACACCATTCTGATGGCAAACAGCCTTGTTTCTCTACTGTATTTGAAATAGGAGAGGCTGTGCGTAACTGGAGCCTGGATGTCATGATGAATTGGATGAAGATCAAGAAGTAAGTCCTGATAGACAAATGAATGAATAAATGAATACAATAGAGATAAAGGCAAAAATTATGTGTCAGAGTGTTCATGTTGATTGTCTTTGAGTTGTGTTGTTCTTTTGCAGTAGGCATTTTGAGTGGGGATGTGCTTCTTCTAAAGAAAGGTGAACATGGACGTGGAGTTCTTCTGTCACAAGAGCCTCGGGTAACATCAACTCACTTTATTTGGTATGACTGTTATGTGTAATGTATATATAATGATTCTTGATCATCACAGTTGGATTATTGTGGTAAATATAGGACTACTCTTGAGACTGGCCTGGAAGCTACAACTTGTGCATAATGTGGTAACCATGATACTGAGTGGAATGTCTGGTTGTGGCTATGTTACACTTGTGTTTGAAGAATTATATTGTCCACCCCTTAGCTCTTCTTCCATGTTCATTATCATGCTATTAATTTACAAATCTATAAAAAAAAAACAGGTGTGGGGAACTTTCAGACATGAGTCTGTATACATGCTTCAACAGAGAGTTGCTGCTCTAGGAAGCTTACAGAGGTTAGCTATGTCCTTCTTTTGGGGGCAAATATTTTTTGGAAGGTAAAGTACCCAAAAGCCATAAAACATTCATGGATGCATGTGTTCTGTGTACCACGTGTTACGCACCTCTGCTGAACAAGAGGGCCCAGGTTACTCAAAGTTACTGTTACTGTCTGAACAGTTACTTTTCAGACTCATTTGATCATTAAGGCCTTCAGAGAGGGCTTTGCTGATTGCAACACTTCCTGTGGGGTGTTTTTTAATGGCCACATGGAAACAGGTATTTTCTGTGGTGGCACCTTCCCTATCGAATCCCTCTTCCTCAGTTATTCAAAAAGCAATTGGAATCATTAGTGTGATTCCAGTGATTATTAAAAATGTAGCCCTTTCCAGAGTCTTTCTTTGAGGAATAGCATGGATTCTGCAGTCTTACGTTTTAATACATTTGGATACATTTGGATACATTTTACCACTTATGATATCCCATTTTTGCATGTGGCTGTGAAATGTGTGCTTTGATGCTGTGGGTTGCTTTGGGATTTGTTCTTTATATGTAGAAATGTAAAAATACTTTAAAATAAACAAATAGCTAAAGAAATGGGATGCATGCTTGACACAGCTCAACCTCTCCATTAATTAAAGAGAATGCTGACATATTTTTTCTATGCGGGAGCTTTGTGAGTACATCTCAAGGAAGCAGGCTGCTTGCTTTCTCGCCAGCTGCTTAAATAAAGGCTAGTAAGTGGCATTAAGGCATAGTGCTAATAGGACCCTATGCTGTGTAAATGTAAGAGTGTAGGCATTTCTGATCAATGATCTTTCCAGAAATCTAAGCCAGCACTTCCCCACACTACCCCAGCATGGTTTTGTGCCTTTTGCTCATGATATTCAGCATAATTTATCACTCAGCATCAAAGCTCAATTATCAAAAGACAGCATGCTCTTCACTGAACATTTAGACATTCTGGCCACAAGACAGTTCATTAGACACACTCTCTTTCTCTCACACACATACACAATCAATCATGAAAGCTGCACATTTGAAAATCTGACCCTGTAAGAAAAAGAAAAACTCTGAAATTAAAGCAAACCAATTCATTTAATTAAACTGCTCAGACACATTAAGACGCATTTCTAGATGGCACCCAATTTATTTGCTTTTGTCTCTTTCTCTCCACCAGCTTGCTCATATTTCTTTTTCACCTTTTCATTTGATCACTGTCTATAATAAAGTGACTCATTAATTTCATCCATAAATACAGACAGGGCAGTTTTTATCCCATGGCAATGGAAAGCACTTTAAGTAAAGGATCAAAATGATAAACCAGTATAGTAATTGAACATAATTAGAACGATGGAGTGCTGCTTAGAATGAGCTGAGGCAGAAATAAAAGAAGATCAAGAAACTTCTAAAGAAATTACTTAAATCACAGAGAGCAAGAGATAGTAGAATAGATATTCTCATTTGTAGCATTTAAAAGATTTGATATGAGCTATAGCAGATGGAATGTGAGTGAAAGAGGTGGAAGGAGACGTCTTAGAAACAGCATAGAATAATAACACATTGTTCTAAGAGTCTGCTGGTTAAGCAACATCTGGTATAGCCAAAGTACTTACTAATGTATTTGCTGAAGTACTTAGTTTTGATAGTTATGACTCATGATGGATTAGAGAAGGGGAAGGTAAACTACAATTTGGGAGCAAGGTATCAAAGCATGTGGTCATCTCCCAACTCCAGGGGTTTCTGGATGTAAAAGATTATCTAGATCCATTTCAATCTGGTTTCAGGCCTAAGTATGGAATAGAGACAGTTTTGGTTGCCTTGGTGGATGGACCTATTCAGAGAACTGGACAGAAGGAGCATGTCCCTATTGGTTCTGCTGCACCTCTCAATGGCTTCTGCTACCATCAACCATGATATCCTTCTGGACTGACTCTTTGGGATGGTACCTGAGGCCACTGTTATGCAGTGGTTCCATTCTTTCCTGGAGGGGCAAACCCAGAAGGTGGTGCTGAGGGGCTCCTGTTCAACTCCCTGGCCACTAGCTTGTAGGGTCCCCCGGATTCTCTTTTCCCCCATTGCTATTTAACATATACATGAAGTTGCTGGGAGAGGTCTTCCAGAGTTTTGGGGTGTAGTGCTTCATATCTAACTCTACTACTCCTTTCCACTGCATTCCTAGGAGGCTGTTCAGTATCTGTAATCAGTAATCTGTGTCTGTAATCAGTAATGGACTGGATGAGGGTAGGCAAATTGAAACTTAATACAGATAAGACAGGGGTTCTCCTGGTCAGTAGGAAAGCAGATCAGAAACTAAGGATTCAGCCTGTTTTAAATGGGGTTACACTCCTGCTGAAGACTCAGGCCCTTTTCGCATGGGCTTTCTGTCGCGCAACAGCCCCGTGAGCCTCGCGGGAGTGGGAGCATCGCTCTGCACGACGCACTCCCACTTCCGCCGCGCTCACAGGGCTGCAGTGGCGTGATCACAGGTTTTTTGATTTTCGCCTCAAAGCGAAAATCACCCGCGCTCGCGCAACACTCCCGGCACCCACGCGCACTTACCTCCTGTGCGGAGCGACGGGGAGGTGGCCTGGTCGCGCTTTCTTCCCTCCGCCCCTGCAGAAGGAAGGGGCGGGGCGGGGCGCTAGCGCAACGGATGCGACAGCCTCCTGCTTCGCGCGAGCGGGGGGGACGGACGCGACAGCCTCCTGCTTCGCACGAGTGGGGGGGACAGACGCGACAGCCTCCTGCTTTGCGCGAGCGGGGGGGACGGAACGACAGCCTCCCGCTTCGCGCGGGGGGCGGCTCACGTCAGCCTCCTGCTTTGCGCAGGGGAGGCGGCTCACGCCAGCCTCCTTCTTCGCGCAGGGGGGGCGGCTCGTGCAAGAAGCCTCCTCCGGGAGGCTGCCGCTTCCCCCTCGTTCCTTCGCCTGCCGCCCTCCCCCCTCGCACGAGAAGCCTCAATGCGAAAAGGACCTCAGGTTCATAGTATGGGTGAACTCTTAGACTCAGCTTTGAACCTAGAGGCCTAGGTTGCTGTGGTCACCAAGTTTGCTTTTCCACATTTAAAGCTATTGCACCAACTGTTCCAGTTCCTTTAGACACTCAATCTGGCTACAGTGGTACATGCCTTAGTTACATCCTATTTTTACTACTGTAATATGTTCTACTTGGGCTACCTTTAAAGAGTGTTTGGAAACTTCAGCTTGTCCAAATAGCTGCAGACAAACTGTTAATTGGACCAGGTTACACAGACCATAATATGCCCCTGTTGAAAGAGTTCCATTGGCTGCCAATTTGTTTCCAGGTACAATTCAAAGTGCTGGTTATAACTTATAAAGCCCTATATGACTTAGATCTAGGCTGTTTGGCAGGTGGCATCTTTCTGTATGAACTGGCCCAGGCCCTTAGATTATCAGGAGAGTCCTTCTCTCAATCCCACCATAATCACAAGCATGATTGGTGTGGATGTGAAAGGACCTTCTTAGTGGCAGCCCCCAGTCTCTGGAACTCCCTTCCTAGAGAGACCAGACTGGCCCTCTCCTTGTTGTTTTTCTGGTAGCAGACTAAAACCTTTTTATTCACGTAGGCTTTTGATTCAGAAAGTTTTTAGAGAACGGGGTGTGGCGGGTCCTGTACTGTTTTAATTTTAAATGTTATCTTTCTCTCTCTTTGGAGCTGTTTTAGTTCTTTAACAGTTTAATTCCATTTTAATATGTATTGTTTATATGTTTTTAGATTGTATTGTTTTAAAGTGTGAGCTTCTTTGAGGCCCAATTTTTGGGGAAAAGTGGGTTACAAATAAATATAACAACAACAACAACAACAACAATTTGACGTGCTCCAGATATTTTAGGCCCCAAATTCCCATAATCCCCAGACAATATAGGATTAACATACGAGTTGTAGTCCAAATATCTGAAGGGTACAAAACTGACTACTGCTGGATTAGAGATTAATAATCCTAATTCCTCTGTGTTCTACTTACCTAAATATCAATAAATAGTGGAAATTCCAAATAAACATGCACAGAATTCATCTAAAAGCTAACAAGGGCAATGTAGAATATGCATATTAATCACTGTTGACAGAATCATAGCACTAGTAGTAAAAGGATGATATAAACCATGGAAGGTGTGGGAACATTTGCACATCCAGATATTTTGAATTCCCAGAAGCCCCAGCTGCCATGGCCAATGCTAAAAGACTGTTGCAGCTGTAGTTTAAAATATCTTGGCAGGGTAAATGTTCTCACATCTTCTTCGTGGTCCTGCACAGAGATCTGAAGTACTTAGTTGCAAATAAATAGTTTTTTTTGTAATTAATTTCTTTTCCCAATAAGAAAACTGATATTAAGTTAGACTGCAATTCTGACTTATGCTTGTTCCTTTTCTGGTGTACCTGTAATATTACTTTAACAAATATAGGGATGAGACCTTACAAAATGGTGGAGAAAGAATTGCATATTGCTGAAGTGTTGATTCAGGTAGTGCCATCTGATGTCTTATGCTCTGTTGTTGGTGTTGAGGAAAAATACTTTGGGGGGGGGGGAATTTTTTGTATCACAGGCCTGGGGCTTGTTGTGTGTGGAATTTTAAAAAGTAGCAAATAGAAGGCAATATTTTAGAAACTTTTGAAAAATGAGGAAGTAAAAACTTTTTCTTTTTTTAAAAAAGTAACTGTAAGGTTAATTAATACATATTTGGACCTATAAACTTTAAGAGTAACTAATTCCTTTAAAAAAAAATGCCCCAAGCTCTGACTGCATGCTGGCATAATGGCGCATATAATACAACATTACAGTGTATATAAGGAAGAGCTTCAGATGAGGAACCCAAAAGAACAGCATAGATCTTGAAAAATTTACCTTTTTGGATTACAGTTTCCAGAATTTCTCAAACAGTATGATTATACCAGACAATGGTAGTCCCAAACACTGACTTTCCCAGTTTCTGGGATTATCTCCTATAGGGATATCAATCATGACCTGAATGACACTAGATGAGAAAGCACAAGAAATTTTTTCCTCACTGCAAGAGAGCAATAATTATCTTTTCATTGTTCTCAAGGAGAACTTGTACATTTATGAAACTAATTTTTGTTTCTTTAAATCTGTAAAATTTAAAACTATGATATTTTTGCTTTTTTGCATGGATTATTAAAAATCAGACACATAGGATGGGTTTGTGGTTGTTCTCTCCTCATCCCCTTAGTTTCACAAAGGAAAAAGACACTAAAGACAATTGGACACAATTTGCACAAATCATTTATCATCATCATCATCATCATCATCATCATCATCATCATCACAACAACAACAACTTAGCGTCTCATTCTTGTTCTGGAAGTGGGCTTTCTTGCAGAATCCTCTAGCTATCAATTTACCTCAACTATAAATGATACATGACAATTTTTTTCATGCCCCGGTTTAGCTGTCGTTAAATAATTGCATCTGTCACATAGGGGTTGATAGAGATTGGGAAGGTAAAAATTATGCTAATTCAAGATATGAGATTTAGAATCCTGGAAAAAGGATTTTATAATCACATGGATACTATTGTCTTCCCACTTCAGGGGCATCCTTAACATCTAAAGGTTGATGGATACAGGTATGAAGGAGGAGCTGAATTAGTGTGGTCATCCCCCCCCCACTAAACCAGAATGCTGGAATAAAGATAGAGTCTGATGCAGCACTAGGCAATTATTGATATCTCTGACAGTCTGATCTCTTACTGAACAATTAATGGACCACAAGCTGGCAAGACATTCAGGGCTGGAAAGCAGGTAACTTTTCTAAGCAGTGGTAGTGAAGGAGTTTGGGAGCAAAAGGATACTTAACCCTTTCCTTGCCTACCATTTTTTCCACCCAGCCCTATAGCTTTCCATCAAAACATGAATATTTAGCACATTCATGGAAGTATCACCTGAAGATAGAAGACTTGAAATTAAAAAAGAAATAAGGAGGAGCTGCGGGAGGTGAACTGTGAATGAAGTTCACATATAAAAAAGTCACTTTGGCACAGTATTGCAGTAGGGATAGCTTCTTTACATCCTGATCCACAAATGAGTTCACCTGGGAATATTCCATCTGAAGGCAATTGAAGCAGGAGATAAAAAGCAGGATGCTGAATACAGCCCATGTAGCTTCCTATAGATTCCCCCACAAATGGTCACATGCTAGGGAATGTGGAGATTTCTTGTAGTTAAGATGATAAGCTAGTAAATCCAAATAAATACATAAATAAATCCAAATAACATGATGATTACCCTCTTTAATGCCTCCAGTATTTCTTGGGAGTTATCTTATGGAATGAAGAAGCAAACATTGGCCAAGCTATCTGAAGGGTACAGAGAAGGAGAAGAAGGTTAAACAAGGTTTTTAGCATGGAAACAATGGGACAGGGAGAATGGACTTCTATGCTTATGGGCCCATGCAATCCCCAGTTCTGATATAGTTTAATTGGTAAAATAGTATTTAATTGACAAATACATTAATTGACATTGATATAAAATGGAACCTGAGGTGATCGGAAGGTCAAGCTGGGCAGGGGAAAATTACTGACTGAACACGTGTGATTGCAAGGCACATCAGCCAATCCCCTCTAGGTGTAGCCTAAGTCATTTTCAGGCAGATTATGAGGCAACTCCACAGATAATATGCATAAGTTAAAGATGGAACATCTCTGAACATACAATGGCCAAAGGAAGTTCCCACCAAAACACTGATTGTTTTCAACCCTATCTCCTCACACCTGGTCATTTCCCTGCATTGTCACCAAACATCTCCACAATTACAGAGCTATTACAACAATCATTAACTCTTTGTCACCTAAGACCACTAACCCCGTCCAGACCCCATTGTCCATGTGGCAACCTCTATTGTTTGCTCGGCCAGAAAGCCATTCACACCCATGCCCTCAGAGTAGATTTGGAGTATAAGAACTCTCTGTTTTGAGCGGCTTGATGCAGTGCTTCAATTGCTGGTCACAACACTGCTGCTCTGATTCCCGAACAAGTATTGTCCTTAGGCACTTTTCTAAGCCACATCACTGCTTTCTTCACAGCTCTCTGGATTGGTAATTATCCTCCATTTCCTGAAAACTCCTCTATCCACAGTTTTCCTACCTTTATACTTCGGTTAGCTCTTGTGTGAGTTTGTGAGTGTTTGGATTTTTTGTGTGCGTGAGTGAACTTTCAATAAAACCCATTTTAGCTTATTTTGGAATCTCTGGTTGGTTCTTTCCTGTAAACATTGGCAGAAAGATTTCATTAGGTTACCCCCCTCTTGCAGGCCTCCTAATTAAGATAATTAATTCCCCATTGTCACATGGAGGTACTGGCACCATGGGTGGACCCCTGAGTCACCCATTTTGGGCATAAGAATGCTTGAACACAGAGGGATTGGATGCCTCTTTGTGTGAGGTTCCAAGAAGTTCAACCACTAGCAGAACAGGGTTTATAGCAAGCATAATGTTGCTATAGGATTCTGCCTATATGTATGCATCTTATTTATTTGTTGAAATGTATATGTTATAGTTTTGATGAATCCATTAATGGTAGTTGGGAAAATTACAGATTCAACCTTGCAGTCCATAAGATAACACAGACAAGTCCTTAGATGTATAAATAATCAGAAAGCATATAAAAGCAGCTTAAAAAGAAGCTTAGACAACATGGTTCACATATTAAACCATTTCTCTTAGAAGCTTAAAGGAATCAAAAACCTAAACTCATCAGAAACACTTAAACCTTACAGTAAATGCTTACCGTACTAAAGAGCTTTGAACAGTTACAAATCTCTAAAATCCTTAAATGTCTAGGAGGATAAAGTCCATACCAATTTGTCCATATCCCTGCAAGGTGAAGAGTATTTCTGTGATATTTTGAGTATTTTTGAGTCAAAACACATTTCCCAAACCTAATGAAGTTCCATCTCATTTAGAGATCTCAGAAGTTCTGGAAACTTAATCTATCCAGTGTCCTGAAAATCTTTCTGGTTGGTCAAGGGTTACAGACAGCTAGGTGAGATGTCAGGATCATAGGTACATTGCACTGGGTGGGGTAGTGTACCAAGGACACCAGGAAATGTTTGCCTGCCTGCCTGCCTGCGCCACCAGTGTTGTCTCTTCCACATACTCCTGCTGTTTCTATTACTATTCCTGATGAGGCTCTACTTCCAGCACTTTTGTGTCTTCTCTCCCCATTCAATTGCTCCTTTCTCTCAGATTCTATCAGCGTTATGTTCCTTCTGTTGTTCATGGAGCTCTGTCAAGCTTCTTTAATTCAGAGGAAGGGCCTGTCGACTCACTGTTCCACTGATAAGATTAGTGGTCGACGTATCCATCACTACTTTGCTGAGCATCAACCTTCTCTCTTTCCTAACAACATTGAAATAGAAAATATAAGTGGTCAGAAGAGTCAGGGAATAAAAGCAATCAATACTTTCTGCAAACTAATGCTGTGTTTTCCTTCTGAAAAGGCCACATTAAACTTTTATGTCTCCTCTTTCTTCATTTTCCTCCTCTTAAACCCTACCTTTAAATCTTTCTAATTTAAAGGTGGTGACATGTACAGCACATATTGTTAACAGAGAATCGCTTTCCATTTCAGAAGACAAAGAATGGGAGAAAAATGGCAAAGATCCTGCAAGGATATCAGATGCAAATGCTTGTGAGAGGTGGGGTGGGGATAAGGTGTTGCAAGTGTTGATCAATACTGGTTTCCTCAATATGTGCTCAGTACAAAATTATTAATGCATTCCAAACCTATCAATACATTTAAAACGAATGCTAGCCTTGCTAGTTGCTCCAACATATGAACAGGTATGTGTAATGCACTTCCTAAAGCTATACAGTTAGACAATATCTATATTTTTATGTGATTTATTGTCACAATTCATGCCGCAACAAGTAATCCACATGGGGCGAACACCTGTTTCTATTTGCTGGATAGAACTTGGAAAGTTATGTTCAAAACATATTAAATTAGCATTACCTTTTACGGTTTTTGAATAATCTGTTGGAACTATTTCTTGCAATATTGGAAAACTGTAACTCATTGCAGTATTTAGCATGTTTCTTGTTTTCTACTTATTACTTTTCTATTACTTTCCACTACTTTTTTTTTTGAAGAAGTAAATCTTATAGTTGATAAGAGAGTGCTATAAAACTTGAAAAATTTCTATCAATACATCTTTAATATTATTAGAGTATAGAGATAACAGATATAAGAGAGAAAGAATAACCAAGTAAAAGAAAGTAGGAAGTGAAAGATGACGGAAAGCTAAGAAGGATCAAAATTAAACATTAGCGGACTAATAAATAGAAGATCCTTCAGAGGTGAAAACATGAATTATAGATAAAATGGAGGATTGTATAACTAAGCGTTATAAGTATTAATAGTATTTATATAGAATTTTAATATAGAGATAATGAAATATATGTTTTTATACAATTAAAAAAATGGAATATGTCAGGAAGAAATATGTATGTTAAAAGTATGAATTTTAATAAAAAAGTAAAGAATAAAATTGCCTTTAGAAAGGAATCTTTGAAAGTAACTAGTGTTAGGGTAGATAAACAAACCACACCTCACTGTATCCCCAGGTGGACATGGAGCTGATTTGAACCCCCAAACACAAGGTAGGAAGGTAGAAAAGAGAAGGAAAGAAAGACAGACAGACACAAGTAACTTAGGCCAAAGGATCCCTCCCAGGAAGGAAGGATGATTTATTCTTTCAGGCTTTTCTTCTTCTAGCATTTTTATGTTTATATTAAAGAATGGTTACATGGAAGAAAAGATTCATGCATCAACATTACCAGAGTCACAGCTTGTACATGTGTTACATTTTATCTGACCCTTAACTTCCCAAGTCTGCCAGGGATGACCCTGGCCCATTCCTGAAGACATCTCTGACATTTCAAGAGTCCTTCACTTGTACATACTGATCACTGACGTGTAATAGGCAAAATAAGCAATTCTAAAGCAAGGTTTCTTGATGAGCCCTCAGTGTCTAAAATGCCAATTAATATAACAGTTAATGATTATCAAGTATTAACTTTATAGCAAGTTACAGAGCACCAAATTTCAAGCCTAGTACTAGAAACTTATGCTTACACCAGTAAATTTCAGTATCACTCATCTTGTTACTTTTGTTATGAGACTTCATTATACCTCAAGACCTACCGAAGGTAATGGTGCTGTTTGTAACTCATTGTTACCTCTGGATTTGGGTCCTGGTCATAGATGTAGACATCCTTGAAGTCTGAGCTAATTAAAAAAGGGGGGGAGTGCATGGAGCGGAAGAGGAATCCATAGGCCTGAATATAGTTATTAAAAGGAAGACTTTTTTCTAGCAGGCTACTATTAAATACTGTCAGCAAGCATCATATTTACAAATGCACACATTGGCTTTTTCCATACCGGGCGAAGGAATCGCCTCGCGCCACTACTCACCGGAACTTTCGGCTCCCCGGTCCAGTCCATGGCGCTTCGGAGCAGTGCGTGCTCATCAATGCACACTGCTCTGGCATCCCAAATGGTGACTTCCAGTTGGTTGAGGGTCTTAACCAACTGCTGAAGCTCGCCAGCCTAAAGCCTGCCCTCGGGCAGATCGCAGGCTCACATTGGTGCGAGCCTGCAAATCTGCATAAGAGAGCAGGCTCGCAGTGGCGTGCTCTGTGCTTTTGAAAGACTGGAAAAATCAGGTCTTTCAAAAGCAGACTGAAGGACCACTTGGGGTCGTTCTGGATCAGACTGAGGTACGGATCTACTTTAAATAGGTCTGACTCAGTTCAGTCTGAGGTGCAGACCTCCTCTTTGGAGGGCAGACTGCACTGTTTCAAAAACCCCATGTGGAAAAGGCCATTGATAATGTAAATATGAAGTTCATATCACAAAGTCAATATTTCTTCTTTGTTGATCTGATGGCAAATAAATCATTTGTTGGGGTGGTGGTAAAGCATAACCAGTGTCAAGGACTGTAGACTTAACTTTGAAATTAAAATGACTTGATATACAATGCTTCATATAGATAAATTAGAAGTCAGGGTATCATTGCTGATAGACAGAAATAATGAAAAAAGATAGTATGAACCTGAAAAAATAGATATACACAGCAATGTAAGTACATAGCTATAACAGTCTTAGCCATGGTTAGGTGTTTGGAAATATCCTCAAGATCTCATGCATAGTTCTTAGTCCCTCCTTACATGTCTCATTTTGTTTTTGTGATAGTGATTTTAGTGATCAGAAATTAAAAGCTAGAAATAAGGGCTGTATTCAGACTGTAAGGAGGTACATTTGCTACCTTCTCCTGACAGGAAATTTCAGCTCTTTGCAGGAACCCATAGAAAATGGATTGTCCCAGCTAAGTCTTAAACAGGGAACATGCTTTCTATGACTTGCAAAGGGTCTGCAGTTAAGTTGTTTGCAACACTGTACTATAAAATTAAAGGTTATATAGAACAGATAGCTCCTATGGGGTAAAAAGTCAAAAGAGCATTGCTGGGCAAATAATCATCTCCTCCATAAATACGATTAGTCAAAAAGGATTTGAAGAAATTCTTGTAGATTTGCTATTAAGATTACAAAAAGGAAAATGTATTGTTTGGTTAGAGCTCCTTCTCTTGAAGTTGCCGTCCACCTACATGTTTAATAAAAGTGAACACTCACTTCAAAGACTGTTTCATTTTCAGAGTCAACCACCTTCCTGTAGCTAATCATGAACGAAACCTTATCTCCATCCTGATTTTAATACTGACCAGGGTACGCATCAAACCAGATTATAAAGCCATGGTTAGAAGTGGGGTTTATGCTTGAAAAGTTAGCTTGAAAAGGAGAGAGGATGCAGTGCTAAATCATGCTTTGCTTTGTGCAAAACAGAAAGAAGGCATTGCAGGAAGAACCAAAGAGATTCATAGTAGAGTGGAAGTTTTATATTTGCATCTGGTGACAATCTTGCCCAAAAGGAACATTTCGTAGAGGGATATTTGTCTCAGATCAGAAGTATAAATCATAAACAATAATAGCTTTTATTGACTGTGAAGTGCATAAAAACAGGTGGTAAGCAAAATACATAAAAATAGCTGCAATGTTTATGCTCAGATTTAAACAGGAATAACATTAGCAGAGAGAATCATTGCAACAAAAAAATGGAGGCAAAACCACTGCAACGAAACCCCCAAATGAAACAATTACACATGGGCTAGTTGAAATTAATGAGTTTTAAGTCATTTTTTTAAAGTGGGAGATGAAATTCAGTGACATGAATATCTGCTCGTAAAGAGTTTTATAGATAAGGAGCCATAAGAGAAAAACACATCATGATGTGAAAAAAGTATATGATTTTAACAACCAACAAAGAAATAGAAAAACACAAAAGCCGGGGAAGGGAATATATAGGAAAAATCAGAGATGGGAGATAAGCCTGGGGTAAGAATGAAACCATTTGAAAGTAAAGGAATCTAAAATTGAACAGAAACACTAAAAGGTGGTCACTGAAAAGAATTCAGTAGTGGAGAAAGATAATCATATTTGCATTCAGAGATTAAAATAAGGCAAATGGTAGAATGCAAAAACAGAAATACAAGGCTTCACTGGAAACAGGGAACATTGACTAAAATGAATTAAACAAATCTGAGTGAAATAACAGGATGAACTGACGTAGTGGACAAATCTATGCAGAAGGGGAAAGAGTATAATTTTAATAACATTTGATAATTGAGAATAAGATTAAAGATGGGCAACTTCCCCCAGTGAGCCATGCGGTGAGCCTTGCAGTTTCTCATTAAATTAAGAAAGCTGACTAACTTTGGAAGCAATCAAAATGTGCTAAATGTTGTAGACAAAACTGTTTGAGCACCTTGCAAGAAGTATGTGTTTGCACCCAGAGAGTATCTGTTCTGGATGCTCCCCTTAAAAGTTAGATGGACAATAATTCATCTTTCTACCCTCTGTCTCTGTAGTTTATTTCTGGGCCTGAATCTGATAAATTTTGTTAGCACCAGAAAGAAGAACTCTCCCCACCTGCCTCTTAGGTCCACCCACCAGTCCATTATATTCCCCTGCTTTCAGTCCTTCCCTCATTCATCCCTCTGTTACAAACCACCAGCAATTGGCCCCAGCCCTCCTGACCATAGACTATGTTGAAGGGGAAAATAGAAAGTGGGAAAACACTTTACTGATGAGTAAGGAAAGACTTATAGCATTTCCTGTCAATGGCCTCCAATCATGTTAGGCTTCCATCACTGCCGACCATGCAGAAGGAAGGAGAATGTTTCTCGCAATCCCTTCTTCAGGCAGCTGGTCTTGCAGAGGCTTGCAGAGCGATAACGTGGGAGAGCGTCATTGTGCGGAAATGGGGGGGGAGATGTAGGTGACAATGATACCAATGATGCCAATGCCACTTTTGGAGTGGTGTTGTAGTTTTTATGTGCTTACAAGTGATTTGACCCCTAAGGCAAATCTATCATAGAGTTTTCTGGACCTAAGAGTGTGTAGGGTCCCTAAAATTAAAGAGTGCTAATAGTTCCTCTTACAACAGTTTTCCTAATGATTCTTGTATGGGTTGTCTTGACCTCTGAGGGCTCTCATAGCCAACTCTGGGGGTATACTGTCTGGTTTCATTAGTTTGGGATGAAGGTGTGGAGTGCTGAGCTTTACCAGAAGCTGAATCCACTTGCACAGAACATGGGAACCACTCCTTTGACCTTGTCAGTTCAAGAAAACTAGTGCAACATGTTTTGTCCTACAAAGCACCACTGGTTTGGTGGTTCCCTGCAGGTACTAGCTTACCTTATCAGGCAAATCTGAAGATTCAAACTTCAGTTTTAATTATTTGCAAAAGAAGGATAATTCTAGGTGTATAATTTTAGACTTTTGATTTTTATTGTGCGTTATATGTAAGGTTATTAGCCACTGAACCCAGGACAACCCCAGGTACATTTCCTGGTTATTTATATAACTCTGATAAACTGTGGTTAGCTGTGTGTAAAATAGTTTTTCTTTAAAAAGGTGATCACTTTTAATCTTAAATTGGCTAATATAGTTCAGTAACATACCCATGTCAGCTATTTAAAAGGATATGCTGACTTAGCACAAAACTGTCTTGCTTCTGATAGTTTTAAAGCCAGTTCATACAATGTTTTGGATTATAATTTGTAGAATACAGAAGGAACACTGTATTATTGGGGATTTTTATTATAAAATGGACTGGTATTGAGCAAGCAGTGGAGGGAAGATACAAGGAAAGCCATTTTCGCTTTGTGAATTGCTTCCAGTATGTTACTATTATGTGGAATATTTGGTGATACTTTCTACCACAATGGCAAGTTAGAACCTTCTTGACTAACATATATCAAGAGCAGGGAAGTGTCTCAGACTAATGCAGTAATGAATTATTTGAACCTGCTTAGTAGAATGAAATGACAAATGCAGATGATGCATTTCTGTTTAGCTTGAGGAATTAGTTTAAACTCTTATCTTTGATTTGGCAGCATTCAGAGTTCTTGCCAATGAAAATCCAGATAGTATGATGAAATTTAAAATATACTGGAATGTTTCAGTCTCAGGTGGTTCAGTGCACTGGATTTAAGTCCATAGCCCAAAGGAAAACTGTGCTGTTAGTCAACAAATCAACTCTGGCCTCCACTACTCCCATCCAACACCCACTTTTCTTATTTTCTTTGGTTTAATTCAAGGGATTCACTACCTTCCACAATAAATTCTACTTTTGCTAGCAAACTCCATGCCACACAAAACTTGAGAGTTCCAAAATATGACTTAGACTACTATCATTCTCCTATCCTTTCCTTTAAAACAAGGGTGGGAATCATGCAGCCCTCTGGATGTCGTTGTACTGCAAACTCATGCAGTCCTAGGCAGTGCAGTCAATGGCAATGAACTTTGGAAGGTACAGTCCAAGAAAGCCTGGAGAGCTGTCTGATTTGCATCATTTTCAAGATGTTGTGATACCCTACTACCAAATTAGTTACAAACATGTAACTAAGTATCATCTCCTGATCTGACCCTCAGACCTATGTTAACAGCCAGGAGCTGTACTGGAATGTACTGAGTGATGGAGGTTTATTCTGCTCATGATCAGGGTGCAGGGGAATGATGCTTCCAGCTCACTCCTGTCAGTGATCTCTGGTGTAATGAGGAATTGCAAGAAAATTATGGGACTAGTACCATTGGATGAAATTTCAGTGGATAAAGGTTTTCACAGATAGGTGATTTTTTTAAAAAAGTATGTATGTATGTATGTATGTATGTTTTTTTTTATTATTTATTTAGGGGAAGGGTGCTAGGTGCCTTTAAAGTTGAAGGGGAAGGCTAATTTTGCCATGTTTTCTATCAGAAAACGCTTTGGGGGCAATATGATTTTTGCCACACTCCCGCTTCTATGTTGATCAAGTATGACACTTCACTGAAAAAAATATATGTAAATGTATATTATTACAGTGATTGTGCACTCTGCAAGATTCTCTCACTGTGTAATCCAGTTGCACACAATGCATATACATTCATAGAACAAGAAACAGAGACATGGCCAATACATGTCAGATTTTTTTAAAAAATATATCTAATGCATGTAAAGTCAAGCATGAGATTGCAACAAAGATGTCTAAAAGATACGTACTCTAAAGATGAACTCATTCTTGGTGAAGAACAGTATCTGAAACAACATGTCTTGTATATATGTGACTATCTCTGCATGATGTGTGAAATGACCCATGTCTGAATCATGAGGAGACACAGACATAATTTGATTACGACAGGTGATTCTGTCGAAGCCCTGGTTAATACCTGGAATTGTGATCTTACCAGGGCTATCGACACGATTGCTCCCAAGCGTCCTTTCCAGCCTGCTACAAACTGTAATCCTTGGTATACAGTAGAACTTAGGAATATGAAGCAGGCTGGACAACGACTAGAGCGCAATTGGCAGAAATCTCAACTCTTATCTGACAGGACACGCTATAGAGAATTCCTTCATTCCTATAGAGTGGCAATAGATGCAGCGAAGAAGACCTTCTTCTCTGCACGTATTGCGTCTGCGATTTCTCGTCCAGCAGAGCTGTTCAGGGTGGTAAGGGATCTGACTCAGATACCCACTCCCCTGAACTCGTTGCTAGAACCTAACGTAGCTTGCTGTGACGCCTTGAATAATCATTTCGCAGATAAAATCTCTCAGATAAGAGCCGACTTGGATGCTGGTGTTATAGCAGAGGTCACAAATGGAGCGTCCAGCGACCCCGTGAATAAGATTATACTGGATCAGCTCCAGTCAGTGAGTACCGAGGACGTAGACAAGCTCCTTGGAAAGGTAAGAAGGACAACTTGCCCTCTTGATCCCTGCCCTTCATGGCTGGTCGTCCAGGGAGGAGTTGCAATTAAGACCTCCTTAAGACATATTATTAATGCATCCTTCAGGGAGGGCAATTTTCCAGCTTGTTTAAAAGAAGCGATTATACGGCCGCTTCTAAAAAAGCCCTCCCTAGATCCCCTGGATATGAATAATTACAGACCAGTCTCCCATCTTCCATTTTTAAGCAAGGTGATCGAGAGGGCTGTTGCCCTTCAGCTCCAAGCTGTCTTGGATGAAACAGATTATCTAGATCCATTTCAAACTGGCTTCAGGGCAGGATATGGAGTCGAGACTGCCATGGTCGCCTTAGTGGATGATCTACGCCTAGGTATCGACAGGGGAAGTGTGACCCTGCTGGTACTCCTGGACCTCTCAGCGGCTTTCGATACCATAGACCATGGTATCCTTCTGGAACGCCTGAGAGGGCTGGGGATCGGAGGCAACGCACTTAAGTGGTTCCGGTCCCATCTCTCAGGTAGATACCAGATGGTGATGCTTGGGGACAGCTGCTCCTCGAAAAAGGAGCTTAAATCTGGCGTCCCTCAGGGCGCCGTCCTGTCCCCAATGCTATTTAACATCCACATGAAACCGCTGGGAGAGATCATCAGGAGGCATGGAGCAAGGTGCTATCAGTATGCTGATGACACCCAGATATATCTCTCCATGCCTCGGATAACAGCAACAACTAAGGATGGCATCTCACCTCTAAATGAATGCCTAGAAGCAGTAATGGACTGGATGAGGAAAAACAGACTGAAGCTGAATCCAGATAAGACGGAGGTACTTGCTGTTAAGGGCCCCAGCCCAGGTATAGAGGTTTGTCAACCAGTTCTAGACGGGGTCACACTTCCCCTGAAAGACTGTGTCCGCAGCTTGGGGGTGCTCCTGGACTCGCCACTTCAGATGACAGCTCAAATTGATGCGGCAGCCAGGAGTGCCTGCTATCAGCTTCGGCTGATACGCCAGCTGCGCCCCTTCCTGGACTTGGAACACCTAAAAACAGTGGTACATGCGCTGGTAACTTCACGGCTTGACTTCTGTAATGCGCTCTACATAGGGCTACCCATGTGCTTAGTCCGGAAACTTCAATTAATTCAGAATATGGCAGCCAGGTTGGTCACCGGAAGATCTAAAACTGACCATATAACACCTATTTTGAAGTCTTTACACTGGCTGCCTATTAGTTTCCGGGCACAGTACAAGGTGTTGGTTTTTACCTTTAAAGCCCTTCATGGCTTGGGACCAGCCTACCTGCGGGATCGTCTTCTCCCATATAATCCGCCCCGCACACTAAGGTCCTCTGGGAGGAATTTACTGCAGCCAATCAGAACTAGGTTGGCTGCAGTTACCCAGAGGACCTTTTCTTCTGTCGCTCCTAAGTTATGGAATGGCCTGCCGGAGGAGACCCGGCATATTACCAGTCTTGACTGCTTTAAAAAAGCAGTCAAGACGGTTCTCTTCCGATAGGCCTTCCCAGATTAGTGTTCCACCGCCTCTCATCATTTGTCTTTTTGTGTTAATTTTGTTTTTAATTTGTTTTAATAACTAAGGTGTTTTAGGGGGATAGACGGGTTGGTGGGTGGGGAGGATGGGGTGCATTTTAATGTTTTAATGTATTTGTATATTTTGTAATGCCGCCTTGATCCACTGGGAGAGGCGGGATGAAATAAATTTTATTATTATTATTATTATTATTATTATTATTATTATTATTATTATTATTATTCGTCTTTAATGTAGTGTGATTTTATTGTTTTTTTATTGTTACTATTATTATTACAGAAGTGATAGAAAACTCTGTCAAAATAGACTTCAGTTAGTCAAATGTGATGTTTGGTCTTTGGGAATGTTTCTGCCCATTTTTTTAAAAAATCTACTTCCCATTGATTTCCCAGAATGCACTGCACATCTCCCAGTTAACACAGAAAAGCAGTTTCATTTTTAAAACCTGTGGATGTTTTGACAGCCCTTCTTCAGTTCCTATGGTAGGCTGAACTAGAAATGGAAACAGAAACAGCTGAAGACGTTTCAAATACATTTCAAAACACTTCCACATATTTATTTATGCACTAAATACTTCATTCATCAATTCTTAAAAGGATTCTCAGAGAGGCTTATGGACAAAGCTATAGTCCATAAACAAGGAAAATCAATGCAACAATAAAAACTAGCAAGCAGCGGGGCAAAACAATGCACTGGAAGCATTCATAAGTAAAGCAAAAAGAAATGGAAAGGGGTATGGAGAAATATGTCAGTGTTGCCCTCTCCCACCTTCAGAGATGAAGCTGGTAAATACAGGGAAATTACTAGAAAACAAAGTGATTCAAAATTCTTCTCCACTTGCACTGGCCAAAATCAATAGTTATAGCTATTCCAAGCATGTAGAGGATTACATTGTAAATACTGACCATAGACGTGTCAAAGATGAGGAGCTTCTCAGAAAAATGAGATGTTAACCCTAATTCAGCACTTTATGTGTGTGTGTATTGAGGGGGCAACCTATACAATTAACATATTTTCCTAGGTGTCTCAGAAACCTAGAGCTAGGTGCCTCAGAAATCAGGCTTGGAAATTAAGCCAGTATTTACTTTTCTATGACCAGTCATAAAACTAAGCATACTCAAAGCAAAATACAACAACAAGGAAGATAATGTGCTATGAAAAACAGCAGTGAGGGGGGAACCCTCTGTAAAAATAGGCTAAATCTATCATCCAATTTGACACACAGTTGAATATACAGGGATGCACACCCCAAAAGTAAGCACTCAAAGCCCTGGACTGGGATAGATGTTGGTAAATTTTTTCTCAGAAATGAACAGAAATGAAATTCTCACAAATAGGAAAGAAAAGAAATAGAAGATAGAATATGGGAAAATTTCACTTGATATTAAAATGAAAGTTAATACCTGTGACAGACCTACTTCTTTCTCTCTCAAATTGGTATAGCATCTCCCCAATCCGATTAGGCACGCTGTCTTTTCACACAGCCCTGCCTTCCTCCTTTTACATAGTTCTCTTACATCTTTAAACTCTCATATTAGCAGAAATATCATACACAGCTCTTTGGCTACACTTTCACCAAAAGCACAACCTTGAATCTGGGTCAGACTTTCTGACCAGAGTCTATAATGGTTGAATTACTTTTTTGCCTCTCTCTAGGCTTCCCTGAGAATTGAACCCATCCCACACAGTCACTCTCCGTCTCTGACTGAGAGACTTTACACCAGAACTCTCTCTGGTGAGAATTCACATTGCAAGGCTGCCCAAAGACAATCAGTGTTTGCCTTTATATAACTTTTTCTCTCAGCTACCAGCCCCTCCCACACACTATGGGGCTGTAGACTGACCTCGCACTCTGGATAGCCAAACCTCCAGAACTCTTCTACAATACTTTTCACACACACACAGAGATGGAAAGTTCCACTGGTGGAGACCAACTATTGAAAAGGTAATAGGACTGTCATTTTACTTCTGGAAGTTTTGGGGCCAAGATGGTCAGAGGGCAGTGTTTGTAACAGATATAAGTGTGACACAAGATGGGACTGACAGTCCTGTTTTAGGTGATACACTTAACCTCCCCTCAAGTGCTGCTTTCCTCTGGCATCAAAAGTTTTTATTATCAAGGAATTTACTCAGCTTCAAACTCTGAGTGCCACTACATGGCTTTAAGAATAAATCTACTATCATCATATGGAATCTTCAGTGTTCAGTATGTTGATTTTCAAATTCATAAAAATAAAACAGAGACCAGAAACTTTAAAGACTTTGTTAATTTGAAAGAGATTTGTATTAAAGATGTTCGTAATTTTAACAGGGTTCTTAACAAGGTTCCCAGCTCTCAAGACCAGGCCCTAGATCTCAGGATCTGAACTCTCTTCTCTGGGTCTTAGAATTGCAAGGCAGAGGGGATCTTAGGGGAAGAGCACTGTCTTGAAAAGTATTTTATAAACATTTTCTTGATTTGTTAAACATGCAGTTTTTCATTTCAAGGGAATACTCTGTACAGCTGAATGTATCATGTTAAGGATGTTACCACATACCCTCCAACATTTCACAGATAAAAACTGAATCATGTATGGCTCAGCAACACCAGAGTGTGGTATTGCTCTATATTGTGTATTGACAGCAAAAATTAATGACAAAAGACACACAAGCTAGGTGAGTCTGCAGCAGTTTGCTTTTTCCTGACCCTAGTGGAAAGGGCAAGGTTTTGGCCTCCTCTTCCCCTGCAGAATCCAAACTACAGTTCCCCCTCCACATTCACAAATTTGATTGTTCGTGAGGTGCCCCCCTTCTCTCCCTCCCATATCCTGGCCAGGGCAGGAGTAAGAGGATGCAGGGAGGGTGATTGCCTGTCCCCCACACTCCTTCCACCGCTGTTGCCCATGCAGGCACACCTGGGCTGGTGGCAGAAAGTGCAAGGTGGGCAATTGCCAGTTCACTGTGCTCCTTCCACCACCGCTACCTATGCAAGTGTGCTTTGGGCAGGCAGCAGAAGGTGTGGGGTGGATGATCACTCATACTCCATGCTCCTTCCACCGCTGCTTGTGCTGACATGCCCTGGGAGGGTGGTGGAAGGTGTGGGATGGGTAATTCCCCATTCCTGTCCTCCTTCTGCTGCTGCTTCCAGCAAGGGTGTGCCCTGGGTGGGCAGCAGAAGGTGCGGGTGGAGAGTGCAGGAGAGAGTCAGTGGGGAAAGAACTTCCCCATTTGGCTTTCTCACCCCCACCAACTGTATGATCCTGTGGCTAGGGGATGCAGGAGAGCGTGAGTGGGGAAAGAGGTTCCCAGCTTGGCTTTCTCCTTGCCCCCACCCACATGATCATGAGGGTGGGAGCAAGGAGAAAGCCAAGTGGGGAAACTCTTTCCCTGCCCGCCCTCTCCCGTGTCCCCCCAGCAATCCGTGCCATCATAATTCCACAGGTGGAGGCCCGTGGTTATTCACTGTTTTTTCACTTTTGCGAGGGTTTGGTTTCCCTATTCCCCATGAAAGTGAAGGTCCTGCTGTACTTTTGAACTTTGAGTTTCATGGCAATTAAAGTAAACTGGGGACAAAGAGGAAAAATAGGAGGAAAAGAAAGAAACAGAAATTTTCAACGAAGCTGAAAAGTGGGGACAAAAAAGGATTAATTTGGACTCTCCCTTTGAAGTTGGGACTATAGGTAACCACACTGTTACAGGGCCCACGCTTTGTGACAATCCAAGGTGCTATTTCTAGATCTCATGTATTGGCCCTCAGATCCCAGGGCCTGGAATGGTCCTGACCTGACAGTCTTACCTGTCATTGTAATCCTTCAATTGCAATCTAAATTAATCCTGCAATCTAAATTAAAAGTAGATAGAGGAGACAAAAAATCTCCTACATCAGGTTCTTCTGATTTCCCCTTTGATTTTGGAAATCCACTTACTCTCTCTGCAACTCTTGAGCTTCTGCATGCAAAGAAGCAGTTATGTCAAAAGATGTCTTGATAAGGAGCTAATGGGCAAATGCAGCAGCTGCTAAGGCACTAGTGGAGCTTTTTAAAATTCTGCTGCCCTCCTCTGAGACAGTCAAAGGGAGGAGGCAGTCACTCTGGCTCAGTTCAGTCCAGTCTGCTCTTTAGAGAAACAATTATAAAATGCAAATATTCAAAAAGAGCAGAAGTATTCCATTTCCCAATCCTCCATATTATTTGCAGGACATGAGCATACTTGAAACAAGATTATAATGTTTCTTCTTCTTCCTCGCTTCCCCCTCCTCTCCTTCTCCTCCTCGCTCAGCATTGCTATTCAAATAACAGGAGAGCGAATTGAGGGATCAAATCATGCTTAATGGGTATTCTTCACTCAGATCTCATAATCAAATGAAACAATTATTCATTTTTTCCCCATTTGAAATGTCAACATAAATCTTTGTAAATTAAACTTTTTTTTCATATTCTAGTCTTGCTGTTTTCTGTGGGAGGGATTCACATGATAAAATGGTTAACTTTGATGCAGATGTGCCCATTATGAGTACAACAGTGCTAAGTGCTCCATTAAAGCCAGCCATGCCTTCTTTTAGAATACTCCATTACCTCCAACACTGGTTCTCTGTCCCCCGAACACACATAGAAAGCTACCTGTGAGGTGTTTGTTGTTTGTTAAAAAACCCTTTAAATACTCCCCTCCCCATCCCAAATTATTTATTTATTAAAGCATTTTTACAGTTTGGTTGCTGAAAAAAAGATAAAGAAATCATTAACAGACAGTCCCTACCAAAAGGTTTGTTATTTGAAATACTTTTAGTACAAAAGTGAATTGGTCCTGCTTTTCATTGGCAGAATCCTGTTGGTGACACATGCTGGCATAACCTGAGGCTACCTGAACATATAGCATTTGAGAGGTGTTGTGGAAAGTAGCATTCAAGACCTTAAAATCACAGAATCATAGAGGAGAGTTGGAATAGGTCCTATGAGCCATTAGGTCCAACTCCTTGCTCAGTATAGGATCTCTAGCTATAGCATCCCCAGCATGTAGCTGTTCAGTCTCTTTTTGAAGATGTCCAGGACCTAATTACTCTCACAGCCAAGAAGTTCCTTTGAATGTTCCATCAAAATATCCCTTCCTGTAACTTAAAAGCATTAGGACCTAGTTCTACTCTCTGAGGCAACAGAGAACAAGCCTGTACCCTTCTCTTTGTGGCAGCCCTTGAGGTATTTAGAGAGTGAAACCATGTCACCCCTCAATCTTCTCTTCTGCCTAGTATTTTCCTGAGCTTGATACAATCACATTTTCTGAAATTCAAGGTTTTTATTTGACTATACTCTTTTTTTGGCCTATTCCACAATCATGAGCATTTACATGGTCAATCCTCTTAAAGTACCAATTACTTTGATTCCAGTGACCAACTCCTCCCTGTTGGTTAAGTTAGGAGTCCAGGATTGCTGATCCCCTTGTTCCTCTTTACACCTTTTGTAAGAGCAAATTACGTGCAAAACACATCAGGAATTTGTTGGAAAGCCTAGGCTTAGCAGAGCTAGTCCAATGGCAGATACCAAGATAACTGAAGTTTCCCATAACTACCAGTTCCCAACAGATAGCCATCCAGCCTCTGCTTAAAAACCTCCAAAGAAGGAGACTCAACCATACTCCGAGGCAGCATATTCCACTGCTGGACAGCTCTGACCGTCAGGAAGTTCCTCCTGAGGTTCAAGTGGAATCTCCTTTCTTGCAGCTTGAATCCATTGCTCATTGTCCTAGTCTCTGGAGCAGTAGAGAACAAGCCTGCTCCCTCCTCAACATGACATCTCTTCAGATATCTAAACATGGCTATCATATCCCCTCTCAACCTTCTCTTCTGCAGACTAAACATACCCAGCTCCCTAAGGCATTCTTCATAGGGCATGGCTTCCAGACACTTCACCATTTTGGTCGCCCTCCTCTGGACATGTTCCAGCTTGTTGACATCCTTTTTTAATTGAGGTGCCCAGAACTGGACACAGTATTCCAAATGAGGCCTAACCAATGCAGAATAGAGTGGTACCATTACCTCCCTCAATCTAGACATCATACTCCTATTGATGCAACCAAGAATCACATTGGCTTTCTTAGCTGCCACATCACACTGCTAACTCATGTTCATCTTGTGATCTACCAAGAATCCTAGATCCTTTTCACACATACTGCTATAGAGCCACATGTCCCCCATCCTATACTTGTGACTTTCATTTTTTTCTGCCCATTTGCAGGACTCTACATTTCTCTCTGTTGAAATTAATTTTGTTAGCTTTAGCCCAGCTCTCCAATCTGTCAAGGTTGTATTGAAATTTGATCCTATCCTTTGGTGTGTTAGCAACCCCTCCCAATTTGGTATCATCTGCAAATTTGATCAGCATGTCCTCCACTCCTTCATCCAAATCATTGATGAAGATGTTGAATAGCACTGGGCCCAGAACAGAACCCTGTGGCACCCCACTAGTCACTTCCCTCCAGGGTGAAAAGCAGCCATTAGTGATGACCCTTTGGGTGCAGTCAGTCAAGCAATTAGTTCTTGGAGATTTCAAAAAAGCATAATCCACAACCTTATCTTCATTTGATGGTCTGTAAACTTGTAGTACAATGTTGTTTTTCTTTCTTTTTTCTTTTATTTTTACTTGAGTACTATCCATTGGTCTAGTTTGATCACTTAGAAGAATTTCTGCACAAGTGAATTTGGCTCTGAAGCTTCTCTAATTTATCTACAGCCTTCTTAGGATGTGGTGACCATATTAAAAAATGAATCAAAACAATTAAATACAGATTGTAAAGGACATTAGAAATATTCCTTCATAATAACTTAAAACCACACAGTTAAAATAGCCAGAAAAAATTCAAGGACCAAAGACCTCACAAAACAGCACCATTTAATTGCTTGCAGAAACTCAAAAGTGACGGATCCAGCTTGTCTTTTCCTTGGAGGGAGTTCCACAGTTGGGCTGATGCTACTCAGAAAGCCCTGTATCCACCAACCTAGCCTTGTGGGACGTTAGCATTATATAGCAAGGCCACCACTGCGGATTAACAGATTAATCTGTTAATGACCTCCTTAGTAAAAGAAACACTTTCCAAACAATCTCCTACCAGGAGAACAACAGAAGAATGCTGTCAAGTTATAAGTCTCAGTCAAAGATGCTGTTACCCTGCTGTAAATGTGGTTTACCTGACTCATGTGATAAAGCCCTTAGAGAATGGACATAGCCTTGGCAGTAATTATTTTATTTGTGTTATTTTAACAGACAAAAGTAGAAATAATTAGAAGATTAGTTTGCAGTTTATATTTTTGTTTTATTTCATATGTTTATTTGTTTTATTTAATATTTCACACACTCCATTATTGAGATCATGGAAGTCTCCAGAATGCTTCATTTTTCTTGTGATACGGGTTGCCTTTCTGTCTGATGCTTGAGAGTTAAAGATGGTTGTATGCAATGAGGCCCTAACTTCATCTTGAGTTGGAGATTCCAGTATAGAAAAGAGATAAAGAGAATATGAGAGGGACAGATTTCATGAAAGATGCTCCATCCATTTGCGTTTGGTTTTTCTTTTGTTTTGTTTTTAGCGCTACTCTGTAGAACTAGCATTTGATCAATGAGGCAGATACATCCTGCCAGCCTCTTTCCAGGCCACATTCTCTCTGTACTGCCCTTCTTTTCTTATTGTTCTTCCATACTCCACAGTTATAAAGGTAAACGCAAACTATGTAACACACAAAGGCAAGAGACTACCTATGGAGGAAGACAGTAATTTCTCTCTGTATGAACAACCAGCTACCTTTCCAGATATTGTGTTATGTTTTGTGTGTAACAGAAAGGGAACAAGAATGGGCTATGTGTGAGCCAATGCAGTGTGTGTGTGTGTGTGCACGTGCACGCATGCGCACAAACACACACACACACACATGTATGCATATGTATGAATGATTTGTGTCTGCAGGGAAGTTTGTTGGAGGTTGCAAACCAGCAGTGAGGGTGTTCTTGCCCCCCTGGGGCTATAGTTGCTGACTTTTGCTATGCTGCTACTGAGTTACTTACTTACAGCTGAAATAGTTATCACACATAGAAAATAAAGATAAGAACCACGGTGGCATGACAAATGAAACAAAGCAAAGATTGCTGAAAAATTATGTGGTCAAACAGGGAACAACAGATCACAAAGGCTCTGTTCTTTGTATACTTTATAATAAAAAAAGTTTGGCTCTTTCCCAAAGTGAAGACACTGGTAAATCATGACCATGAAGAGAAGAATTTGAGAGCTGTAAAAGAATAACATATATAGAATGTGTTTCATTGCTACTACATTGCTGGTGCTCTGTCTGTCTGCCTCTGTTTCTCTCAATCACATGCACATCATTATGTCCCTAGGACAAATGTACTTGGAATGATACATCTCTATGCAACTTTTCTGTGAGCTGCTGTGTGTGAAAGAGAAAGAGAAAGAGGGACAGACAGATGGGAAGACATTACCTCTCTTACGTACATAAATCTGTGCAAGCAATCCCCCTGTAGATGTAGTTATCTTGATCCTCACTTCACTTTACAAGTAAAATGTTGTTATCCAAGTTTCCAGTACAGCTGGTGGAAACCCAGAAAACACCAATGAAGCAATTAAGCAAAGATTAAGGAATCATTTGAGAGTAGCAAGACTGGATACCAGCAACAAGTGACTGAAGAATCCAGAAGGCAAATTTCACTGCATTTATGAAAAGGGGGCGGGGGGGAGGTAAACAGGCACAGCAAGTAGCATGCTTTTTGTATGTTATGGTGAGAGAGATATTGAGGGAAATAAAAATGTCCCAGACTCTTCTGCCTCTCCTTGAAATATTTAGATTGCACTCTCTAGGGCCCTTTTCGCATGGCATTTTCCACGTGAAAGAGGGCCTGGAGTGTCACGTGATTGTGAAGAGCAATCTGCACGATGCACTCACAATTGCACAACGCTCCAGGGGCCGGCAAGCACTGATTGTGTACCTTTTCATTTTCAGCTAGAAGCCAAAAATGATGCGTGATCGCGCATTGCTCCAGGGCCTCGCGTGCACTTACCTGGCATGTGGAGCCTCCGGAGCTGCGCCGGTCACACTTCCTGCCCCAGCGCAGCCTGGGAAACTCCCAGCCTGCACTGCGGAAGGAAGAGACGGGGCTCTTGCGCGAGCAGGCAGCTTGTGTGGAGCTGAAGGACCACGGACACGAGAGCCTCTCGCCGGAGGCTGCTCGCGTGATCCCTACACCCCAGCGCTGGAAAAAGGTAAGGTGTGGAAAGGGCCTAGGTCTTGCTCATGCAATGGAATGGATTCTGGAAAACCACTAACCGTTTATTTCTCATCTATTGATCATAAAGTGACTCCTGACAAATTGCTTTCCATGAAATGCACTGTATGCTAATTGATCAATTGAAAAGAATAGGAGACAAAGTTTGTGGAGTGGGTTATTACTGGAATAGAATCCAGGCTCATTTTCATATAGATATTCTTTACAGGCACAGCTGTGCCAACTGCAGATTGTTGCCATAGTCTCTATCAGCATGACTATCCTCCTCAGGCTAGGATAACTAAAAGATATTATTATTTTCTTTTTTTTTTCACTGAAATGATGCTTTTTGAATTTTGTTCTATATACTTGACATTGTTGTTCACTTAATTTATGAAACAGATACGATAGTCTCACCCCAACCCTTAATTTTCATTGTGATTATCATAGGCCACCACTGAGGGAAAAAAATCAGCATGATAAACAATTACTTCAATTGATTGAAAAGATGTCTGGCCATAAACTGCCTCTTTCTGAAATGAGGCAAGATCATAGAAACCAATCTTTCTCCTTGAAGGAAACAACTGATTTTAGCAATTTTCTTCACACTGTGAGAAAGTCTTCAAAAACTCCAGATTTCAAAGATGATGCACAGTTTGGAATTTATTTTGTGCAAAATTTGCACATGGTATTTTTGCACAGAAAACAGTATTTCCTATGTAGAAAAATAGCATGTTCTGAGCATGTGTGAATAAGTAGAAGTCCTTAACTACAAAGATTTTAGTCAGTCCAAGATTTTTCCCATCTGGATAGCTCAATGGTAGAGAAACATGTTTTTCAACCCATGTTTAAATATCACTTTGGACATTAGTTTGCTCCCCAAAATAGACCTATAATGTAGATCAGCAGTTCTTAATCTTCTCTTTACCTCAGACCCCCTGTAAATATCTCGTATTCCTGTGGATCCCCAAGACTTAACTCAAGATCTAAAATCCTAAAGTGCATCACATATTTATTTGAAATTGCTCATTAGGCATCTTCAAGTATGAAGAGAAGGGAGAAATAAGCAAATGCACACACTACATACTCCTATTATAATATTTTTATTGGATCGATTCCATACAAATTTGTCTCCTTTCCCTTTCCCTTTCCCTTTCCCTTTCCCTTTCCCTTTCCCTTTCCCTTTCCCTTTCCCTTTCCCTTTCCCTTTCCCTTTCCCTTTCCTCTCTTTCTATTTTAACTGTAAAGGCTCATGATATTTCTGCAAGTCTTCACAGACCCCTGTGAAGACCCCTATGAAGACATAGCAAACCTGTAGGGTCATAGACCCCAGGTGACAATGATCTGCTGATATAGATATCCTTGGGCATTGTCACCTGATTACCTTGCAGTAATCATTTAGAATGCACAAACATACACACACAAAAAGAAGTATTAATACATTTATTGCTTTTAGCAATTGAGGTTTTGGTCTGGTTTGGTTTGGTTTCAGTGACATATTGGGATGCTGCTGCTGCTGCTGCTGCTGATTTGTCATTATTCCAGGAAGTTTGATGCCAGGAAGAAGACTTGATGTGCTCTTGTTGCCCATAGGTTGGTCTCATTCAGGGAAGAGGATACCAGAGTTCTTACTGGAGTCACAAAATACAAGTGTACATGACACTCTATGTCCAACCTTGACCCTATTTCTCTGGACACTCATTGAAGTCAGGAAATAATCAACAACTCCTTTGCCACAAGTTTTACTTCACCAGGTGCATGACAGTGAACATAGTAAAAACAAATTACACTCATTTAGGAAATAAATAACATGTTCATCTTGAAAACATAACTAAAAATGGAAGACTAACTCAAAGATGTGGTGGGCCAGGATAAGGCACAAGACTCACCTACCAGCAGAAATCTACCTGTCCTGGCAGTAATGCTCTTCTACCTAACTTTTTCTACTGGCTCATCTCAGAGATCTGCCAACAAAGCAACCTCCTGAATTGCTCCGCTGGCCAAAATGTGTCAAGAGAAGAGACATGAAAGAGACAGAGAAGGAGCAAATGCTAGGAAATATATATACCACAGTTTCATACTAAATCAACAGTCTTTTCATTGAGTTTATAATTTGTTTGCTCGGAAGAGTTGCATCCTTGAAAATATTTCATTTGCATTTGACTTGAATATGAATGCATTGTTTCTTCCTTATCCCTCACTGGACCTTAATCATACTTATCTCCATAGGTGTGTGGGTGTGTGGGTGGATAGGTAGGTAGGTAGAGGGATAGAGCAGGAACAGCTAGTGATTATTAACCATCTATTGTATTTAAGTTCTCATTTGAATCTGTCTCAAAAGATCACTCATATGACTGATCCAATTGCACTTAGCTACAGCATTGACATGTGCATTGGTGGATGTGCACAATTAGCTGTCCAAGATGGCCTGAGGGCCAGCTGAACGAAAGTTGGACTAGCTGACACTTTGTTGACTCCTAAGCCACCGAGCCTGAGGTTAGTGGAAATTATTTAGAACTACCTTCATCTTGAGTTATCTTAGCACTCAGATTGTGGTTCTATTCCATGCTATGGCTGAATGAACACATTAATTTGTTTCTTTTTCTTGACAACAGAATGTATTTTGACAGAGCAAAGTCTCTTGTCAAGAAAATGATCAAACAGTGTCAGGGTTTTGTTTTTTTTAATTTCCAGTCTTTTTGGAGGAAAAAAAATATATTTTTGCAAAAGTTTCCGATGTATTTTGCATAGAAAACACTGGCCTTCCAGCACTATGCCATTATAGTGCTGTTATTCCACTTTCAAAATCCTAAGAAATCCTGGGTTTTGCAGTTTAGGGAGGGGCATTTAGAATTCTCAGCCAGAGAGCTCTTTGGCCTCAGTAAACTCCAAACCCCAGAATTACACCGGAAGTTGAAAGTGAAATAATAGCACTATAATGGCATAGTGCTGGAAGTGTAGTGCAGAAAGGCTCCCTGCTTCTGCACCAAATGTTGGTCTTCTGCAAAAAATGAAAATTGTTTTGTGTAAAAAAAAAAATCTAAGAATCATAGAACCATAGAGTTGGAAGAGACCACAGGGGCCACCCAGTCAGACCCTCTGCCATGCAGGAACCCACATCAAAGCACTCCTGACAGATGGCGATTCAACCTCTGCTTAAAAACCTCCAAAGAAGGAGACTCCACCATGCTCTGAGGCAGCATAGTTCACTGCCAAACAGCTCTGATCATCAGGAAGTTCTTCCTGAGGTTTAAGTGGAATCTTTTCCTGCAGTTTGAATCCATTGCTCCTTGTCCTAGTATCTGGAGCAGCAAAAGAAAAAAGAAAAGAAAAAAGCCTGCTACCTCCTCGACATGACATCCCTTCAAATATTTAAACATGGCTATCATGTCCCCTCTTAACCTTCTCTTCTGCAGACTAAACATCCCCAGGTTCCTAAACCTCTCATTATAAGGCATGGCTTCCACACCCTTCGTCATTTTGGTCGCCCTCTTCTGGATAGGCTCCAGCTTGTCAATATCCTTCTTGAACTGAGGTGCCAAGAATTGGACACAGCATTCCAGATGAGGTCTAACCAAAGCAGAATAGAGTGGTACCATTACCATCTTCACATCAAAAAGTCTCAGAATGCAAAATTTCAAAATATGTAAAAACTCTGATTGTTTGAAATAATTCATTAGTTTGTGAGAGAATGAAATAAAGTGAAGATTTACATCCATAGTGTCTGGGCTGAATAAATCAGCTCCTCCTACATTTCCAGTTTGTAATGGTGTAAAAATGAGGATATTCCTTTCCCTCCTCTGCCTTCTTCTTTTTAATGAAAAAAAGTCAGTTATCCTGAATGTAGACAATATCACTATAAAGATCAAGTGTGAGTGAAAAAGAAATGAACCTGCAAATATTTCATGTTTGATTCCCACAGAAAAATGGAAGCCTAGTCTTCCATTTTGTTGTTATTTTTTACTTTAGTCAACATTTGTAAATTCAAAATATTTCCAGATCCTCTTTTCCTGGCTCAAGCTTTAGGCCTGTAGTACTGTATTTAAACGCAGACAGAAACCCCTTCTGCTCTTTGTCATGTTTTAAGCGGAAAATGACATTGATGGGTGTGAGCTTGCTGTAAAATAGGACTTTCCCCTTGTGAATGCTGACTAATTGATGTCAAATCGAATCATTTCAAGGAACTGTGATGGCTATGAAACAGATCGTGGGGGGCAGTGCTGGTTCAGTTTGCTTCTTTCCAGAGCAGAGTTTACAGCTTAAATTGGTGACACTTTCACATCAGGGGATTCATTACAAGCCAAACAAATCAAACGTCAGATCCCTTTAATCTTGATGCCTGACAATAAGCTGATGATTTCAAACACTGAGATGGGATCGGGGAGAGGACAATGATTATAGATGGCAAGGTTGCTCCTATCTTTACTCACGGCCTTGGTAAATTGAGATAGGGAGAGCTCAAGAGGGTAATGGGTTCCAACAAGGCAGTTTAAATAAGGACAGAAGACAGTTTCTTTCAGTGTGTATTATTCATAAACTCTTTAAATAATCCCTTTATCTTTGACCCAAAGTTGCAAAGGGAATTACATATCTAAGTAGACGAGGGTGCTTGCTTAAAAGTACAGTTTGGCTTCGATAAAAGACAAACCCTCCTCTAAAAAAAAATAAAATAAAATAAATAAACCAAACAAAACTGAAAAGTACCACATTTATCACAAAGGATACCACATGATTAGGAAGGTGTCACTGGGCTCAGTCTAGAGAAAGCTAAACCCATTTCATATTCTGCAGTAAATGAATTTATGCTCACAACAACTTTTTTCAAGATGGAACACAATGCTATGTAAATTTGTTAAACACACAGGGGCAGGAAAGGAGCAAAATGACCCTATTACATGCTGAGAGGCAGAATGAGAAACAGAAAAAAATGTGATTTTGGAGAAAGAATTATCCAACTGTGTTTGGAAATATTGCAAACATTGTAAGCATTGATCTGTTTAATTAATTAAGAACTCAAAGGAATTGGAATGGGCTGGAGAGATGGATTAGAAGTACCCAGTGATATTGTGGCAGAGGTTACAGAGGGAATGAGAAATCTGGGACCATTTCCGCACTACTCTGTTATAGTGCTATTATTCAATTTTCAACATCCTATGGAGTCCTAGAGTTTGCAGTTTAGGAAGAGGCCTTTAGAATTCTCAGTCAGAGAGCTTTTTGGCCTCAATAAATTACAAACCCCAGAATTCCACAGGATGGTGAAAGTGGAATAATAGCACTTTAACAATGTAGAGTGGAAAATAGAAAAGGGAGAGGCTAGAGAAACCAGGCAGAAACAGGATTAGAGGGAGGAGGAGGAGAACCAGGAGACTGCCATGACAGGAAAGACTTCCACTTGTTGAAGGGCATCCACCCATGAATGGACTGTTGTGGAGGTAATCTAGGCCAAGGAGGACTTTACTCCCGATGCGCCTTAGGGGTCACTATTTTTCCAATTTGTTCTTCTTGATTGTAGACTTACTTTCTTTTCTTTTCTTTCTTTCTTTCTTTCTTTCTTTCTTTCTTTCTTTCTTTCTTTCTTTCTTTCTTCTCTCTCTCTCTCTCTCTCTCTCTCTCTCTCTCTCTCTCCCTCTCCCTCTCCCTCTCCCTCTCTCTCTCTCTCTCTCCCTCTCTCTCTCTCTGTGCAGGGGGAGACCCAATGGCCTTCATTGTAAGCATATCTTTGAGATAAGTAGTGACAAATGCAAATAGGGTGACTTTTGACTCTATCACTATTAATGGATCTGCAGGCCAGGATTTTCCCCAACTCCACACGGGGGCGGCGGAGGGGAGATCACAGTGGTGGAGAATGTGGCACAGTACTCATGGGAAGGGAACATACCAGCCCTGCCCAAAAAATCTGTTTGAGTGGTTTGCATAACAGCAGCAACATATGCTCCAACATGTATAAATGCATCAAGCCCAGCTTTTAGATCAGTTGTCCATAGCTCGACAGCTAATGCAAACACAGATATAGAATCACATGGCCAGAATCTTCAAGAGTCCTAATGTGACAATGATGATGACTGGGCCAGTAGGGGTGGTTGTCTCCCACATCCTATTTAGATAGCCAAAATGGGGCCTAATGATAATCCTGAGGCATTCTTGAACACATTGGAGCAAGTAGCCGTGGCAGCCAATTAGTCATAAGCTCAGTGGTCTTTCATCCTGACCCCACTATTAATGGCCTGGCATAAGAGGCTGTGGACATGCTAATGCCTGAAGAAGTAGGTAACTGCACCAAAGTGGAGGAGATCACTTTGAACACATTGAACATATCCAAAGATACCTACTGGCATCACCTTTGAGACTTAAAATGTTGGCTGGGATTACATTCCTAAAACGTAGGTTACCGCCAATGGCTTACAATGGCTGAAACCCACTCTCCAATCAACAACTGAGGTGGCAGAACTCATGTTCATACAGTAATATGTCTCTGGCCTCCCAGCCTTGGCTCAAAGCTAGGTACAGTACCATCAATTCAAATCCTTGGACTATAACCATGTTACATCAGGCCATAAACATGAGATAATACGTTACAGAGATAGTGGCGATTGCAAGCACTCATTTTCAGGAGCCACAGCCAAACCAGAAGCAGTTATTTGACAGAAAGGTAAAACATGAACACTTCTAGGTAGAGCAAAGGGTGATAGTGCTGTTGCCATCCTCAGTAGCCAAACTATTTGCTCAATGGCAAAGCACCCACAAAATCACAAGACAATTAGGGCCCATAGATTATGAAGTTGAGGTAAAAGGAAACAGGAAACAGAAGCAAATTTTGCATGTTAACCTCTTCAAGAAGTGATATGAGTACAAAGCCTAATGAGCACAGATACCTGAGGTCAAAGACAAGGATCAAATAGGACCTCTAGCTCACTGACAGGCAGCTGATAGTCTCTGTATCAAACCCCAGCTAAACCCAGAACAGCAGAGGCAGCTGAGATGAATAGAATGAGGATGTGTTCTAAAACAATGCAAAACAGTAATGAAAGGTGGGTGACTATAGCAAACACAGAGGGGAGGGTTCAAGTAAGGTTAACTTACTCCATGCACTGTGGCACCCCTCTCATCATCCTCTAGCTCCAATCAGGGCTCAAGCAAAGCCTCTATGGCCCTTTTTGCACGGTCCTTTTTGCATGTGCACTTGCTGTGCATGCGGAGCTCCAGAGCTGTGGCGCTTGTCCTTCCTGCTCCAGCGCACCCTGGGAAACTCCCAGGCTGCACTGCGGAAGGAAGAGGTGGAGCTCTCACATGAGCGGGTGGCAGCTGTGGAGCTGAAGGAATTGGGACGCGAGAGCCTCTCGGTGGAGGCTGCTCGTGCAATCCCCGCACCCCAGCTCTGTGAATAGGTGCATTGTGGAAGGGGTCTATGATACTCAACTTGAAGTAAGCTCCATTTAAGTCAGTGAGATTTATTTCTGAGTAAACACATGTAGGATTATTCTGTTACTAGTTTAAGGCAGAAGTGGGCAACCTGTGCTCCTCTGTATATTCTTCAGCTTCAAGAGATCACATCCTGGACTGTGCTGCCTGGGGCTAATGGGAACTGGAACATCTTTACAAAGCCATAGGTTCTGCACCTCTAAGTTTACAGCATGTAGTTTTTCATGAAGGAACACTATAAGATGGAACAATGGGAGATGACAGAATTTTACAGCAATGAGCAGTACATTACTCAAAGGAAAGCTCTTTGGAGATCTCTCTTTTGTTTAATATCAGGAATACATGTACATGCCATTTTAGTTATTATAGGGTTGGTATGCCAACCTATATTAAGAGTGAGTCAGATTAATTGGGTTCCACTATTATAATTATACCATTATAATGCAGGGGTTCATTTTATGCTTATACTCAGAAAACAACTCAACAGATAGATCTTGACAGTGTAAGAGATCCAGGTCCGATGCTGAGCTGTGATCTTGAGGTAGAAGGGTTTAAAATGACTTCTTCAAAAAAGGCTAAAGCGTGAAGACCAACTTCCATCATTTTGACAAATATTATCAGAGTGTTTTCTTTTTTCTGTCAGGTATTACTGGGGCTGCACTTCCCCTCTGCTTTCTCTGCTTTCTGGAAAAGGGTATGGGTGTGTGTGTGCATGTGAGAGAGAAGGAAACTGTAAGTGAGTGAGCTTGGACAAGAGGAATGTATGTATGTGTGTTATGCTCTAGTTTCAGTATAAGATGCCCCCAGTTTTTATTACAAGTGAATTTCTTCTGCCCATTTTATCTAATGAGCCTCCTAAATTCTTTACACCCACATGTTCAGTACATTCCTTGTTGCCTAAGTAACAGGGGCACCAACTAAAACTGTTGCCATAGGGCAGTGAATTCACTTTGAATTGTACCTCCAGTCCTCCCACAGCTGCACAGCTGCAAGAATTCTACCAGTGCTGGAGACTAGCAGTTCCTGATCAGCTTGGAAGAACAGTAGAAGGAATAGTGTGTGTCCTGGGTCCCATTCACCCCACAGAATTATAGCACTATGTTCCACTTTAATTAGCATGGCAAAATCCTTTGGACTCCTCAGTTTGATTAATCACTAGAGCTTCCTGGTTGAGAATTCTAAATACCCATCCCTAAACTCCACATCCCAGGACTCCCTAAATCTGAACTATAGCAGTTAAAGTAGAATCGCACTGCTATAATTGTATAGTATGAATGGTTTGCTGCTATGAATCCCAGGTTTGGGGTTGAAATGAAGGCTGTAAATAAAGTTAACAGCCAAGATACTGCATTGCATCCATGACAATGTAAATGTAAATGTAGTAACTAATGACCTAAGGAGTCAACCCTTGACAGCCACCTTAAACTCTATGGAATGATTTGAAGCAACAAAGTTCTGTGGCACTGTTGAGTGGGGCTCTTCAGAATGATGTACTCAGTCTCCTCCTGCTTCCCCAAGGAGAAACAAGACCCTGTCATTTCACCTCATCACACTGCTGCTCAGGGGTAGGAGGAAGCTCACCACATCATCTTCAAACACCCCACTTGTCCACACCACAGACCTCTACCACTCAGAATGGCTCCCTGGAGTTTAATAGGTATCTGAGGGGTATTGATGGTTGTGGCAATCATGCCATGATCATGAATACATAGCATAGCTGAAAATGGAGCAGTTATATCACCTTTTCGCACGCAGTTTCTGTAGTGCGAGGGCCCCTTGAGCATCATGTGAATGGGAGCGTCGGTCCATACGACACGCTCCCATTGACGCGATGCTCATGAGCCTAAAGCGGGATGCACACGCATTTTCTTATTTTTGGCTCTAAGCCGAAAATACTGTGCGGTCGCGCAATGCTCCCGGGGGCCTCGTGCACTTACCTGTGTGCAGTGTGTCGAATGAGCCGGGCTGGTTGCACTTCCTCCCCCAGCGCAGTCTACAGGTCCCTATGCTGCGGAAGGAAGGGGCGGGGCACTAGTGCAATTTTCATGCTACCAGGAAGCGACCTGCAGGACAAAGTAGTGGGGAAGCGGCAGCATTCTGGATGAGGCTTTTCGCGCGAGATGCCCTCCCCAGTCGCACAAACAGGTAATGTGCGAAAAGTACAATAGATTCTTAACTCTATGTTACAAATCTTTAACTGCAATGCAGGATGCCAACTAATAATATTAATATAATGTAAAGTGGTGGATCCTCCACCCATCTCTGTTCTATAGTGAAAGAGATTGGGAGTGACAGTGGCTGGTTACAGGACACAGGACTAGAGCCAGCAGTTGCAGGGGGCAAAAGGTTTTAGAGAAGACTTTCAGAGTTAATTTTGTGTTAAATACGTGTTATTTCTGTTGTTGTGGTCATACTGAGTTATTTCCTAGTCACCATAAATATTTTGATCCTGTTGTTAGCAAAGTATCTTCATGTTCTGATAAAATGCAGAAATGCACAGGCAAAGCCTATATTTGTGGGTTTTGAACACTCCTCCTCCAAGAAATATGTTACTTTACCTCCAGTTACTACTTCAAAATGAGGGCGTTCAAAACAGTTGCTACATTTGGTGAAAGCTGAAACTTCCTTCACCATGAGGAGACAAACAACCATTATTATATTCCTGCTATGTCACTACCTTTGCATGTTGTGGATTGCATGCTTCTGGGAGACAAGAGAATAACCTGGCTGGAACTTGGAGGGGGGCACTGAGTTTCCCATCAGACAGGCTTTTGTTGATTACTTGTGCCAAACACATTCACATGGTGAGAGGAAACTATTGGGCAGCAGCAATAGCAATAGGCAGCAGGGTAGGGATATGCAAGTGACAGACAATCTAACAGAAAAAAAGTGGCATCACAAGTAACTGCTGTTAGCACTGCAGAAAAGGAGGAACTGATAAACCATTTCTGAATGTTTTTTACTGTGAAAACCTTATAATGAGACAATCCAAAATTAAGCTGGGAACATTGCTAGAAAATCAGACCCTCAGGACACAAATTACTCAACCAGTTCAAAAATACTCTGCCCCTTCAGGTCAGGGCGTCCTATGCAGCTTTTATTGACTTTAAATCTGCCTTTGATCTAATATCTAGAGATAAACTATAGAGAAAATTACAGGAAAAATCAATAGATAAAAGGCTATGAATGCTTATCCAGGGTCTGTACAAAAATACGAGCCTTAGAATAAGATGTAATGTCATCTCCCCAATAAAATTCCCACATCTATAGTTATATAGTCATTTTGCCTCCTTCTTCATTTTGCTATATTTTCCCCACAAAACTGGTAGGTCTTCAAGTTTTTCTCTCATAAAAAGAATGGCTGAAAAGTTCATTGGATGTAGTACCCACCTGTAATGCTGGTGTGGACTCCATTTACTAGTATTTTCTGCTTGTCAATCATCTGCGAGACACAGTGGGCTATTCTTGTAAAGAGATCATCCTTATCTGATGGTGAACAACAGACCCTGGCCTGAATCTTTTGGTCATCCCCAACTGTTGAATAGTGAATCAATATCGATAATTTTCTGTGGATATGCTCCAGCTGTGGGGAAGATAACATAATTGACTTTATGTAATATCCCTGTGGATTTATAGCAAGGTTTCTCATACTGTTGGCTGGAGACCACCAGAGGGTTTCAGCCCAGCCTTAGGAGGGGACTCAGTGCTGCAGCTTGCTCAGTACTTCTTGCAGAGTGAAAAGAAAAATTCTAGATGTGTCTCAGGGGTTAAAATATTACAAATGAGGGCATGAAGAAATGATAGGAGTACGAATTTTTTTGAAAGTTTTGTTGGGGTGGGGGTGGGGAAATGCTATTATGAAAAATTCCACCTGGACAGTATCTCTAGATTAGCATATTCTACTTAAAACTGGCAGGGGAAGAGGTCATATTTGGATATCTTTACTTAACCATTTTTGTATTTCAGAAAAGTTGGATTATGGACATTCTTGCTCCAAGGAAGTCATTGGTTCCCCCATCTCACTGCTGTTTCTGTTCCCTGCATTCTTTCTGTCTCTGGTCTATCACGTTGCCCTGCTGTTCATTCAGCCCCTCCATTACCTAACTGCCTTTCTCATATTTACCGGCATTTGCCCTATCTTTCTAAGGATTGCCACAGTTGGGTCTCCTGACCATAACAAGTAGCCGTGTTTGCCTTTTACACACATTAATTGCTTATTATGAAAACCATGTACTAGGTCATGAAAAATTAACCAACACACAAACATACTATGGATTTCCCACTTATGAGCTCTCCTTTCAAAGTTGCTTTATATACTGAGTTGGCTTTCTTGATTTATTTGCATATAAAGCATGGGTTTACAACACACAGCCAAAGATGTGTTCATGACTATCCCCCTTTCCTTTTCAGCTTTTCTCGGAGTTCCTGATCATTCAACCACTGCAAAAGATTCGGGTATTCAGTAGGTATAGCTTTCTCAGACTTTGAAGTCCTGCTTTAGCCATATAGAATTATGCGACTGTTCTGAATTAATCATCCTTGTCGTTATCATTGTCGTCGTCATCATCATCATCATCATCACCTTTATTTATCTGCAAATTTTCCACGGTAAAACCATTCTCTAAGTGCCTTACAGTAACATCACAAGAAAAGGCCAAAGGCAAAACAGTATTTCTAGACAGTTTAGAAACAATTGCAACTCAAGATTTAAATAGCCACAAAGGAACTTGAATAGCTCGTGTTAATAAATACACTGTATGATTAAACAACCCAATAATAACTCACACTAATGAATAATATAAGAGAAATACCAAAGTAGAAAGAGAGAAAAACTAAAACCAAGTCTGGCCAAAAACACTTTTTCTTCAAATAGCTCAGTTACATTTCCTATGGAAGACCTCATAGTCTAAGGCCAGTTCTGCCCTGCACTGTTATAGTCCTATTATTCCACTTTCATCATCCTATGGAATTCTGAGGTTAGTAGTTTACTGAGGCCAAAGAGCTCTCTGGCTGCAAATTCTAAATGCCCTCCCTAAACTGCAAACCTCATGATTCCATAGGATGATGAAAGTGGAATAATAGCACCGTAACAATCTAGGATGGGAATGGCCTAAATTTCTGCTGTAGTAGGATTTACAGACTTTATAACACCAGTCAGTCAGCACTATAATCCCAGACCAGGTGTAAGGTTTTTACAGCTTGATCCTCCACAGCCCTCCTTCAAAACAGCTGCAAACTGTTGGACCAAACCTCAGGCATTCTTGCTTTTGTGTTTAAGAACCCCTCTTATCTCTCAGGAGGCTAGTGTCTGTTATGCAGTGGCACCTAATGAATCAATATGATGCTGTAGTTTTCAGAGAACACTTAATTGAAACTAAACAATTTTGAAGCAAAATGAACCTGAAATACATCTTCTCTAGGGCACATTAATATATATGCCATGTTTAAGGGAGGTTTCACATCTTGAGGCAAACAGGCTCACCTATTATCATCATCATCATCATCATCATCATCATCATCACTGTTAGGAGTGTACACATTCTTTGAACTCATTTTCCCATTGAATAGACTAAAGACAGGAGTAATTTTGCAAACAAAACACACCTTTAACACATTTCCTTGGCTTTGTGAATCACATCACAAGCTAGCAAATTATGGATTTCTGTCTGAAAAATGTGAAGTCTAGGAAGTCTGAATTGAATAGTATTGCATTAGAACATGAACCCAATGAATTTCTCCACCTATCCCCACTGCTTGAAAAATATCTCATCATGTATCATGTAAATATTTTTCTCATGTATACTAGCCAGAATTGTCTAATTAAGGTTATTGTTTTCTACAAAACTTGTGCTGCAGTACAGTTTAATCCATCATCCTCTGTGCTTGTGGTATGGTTTTTTAAAAAAACAAACAAAACAAAAACAAAATATAAGGCAATCTGCAGGGCTGTTTCTTAATACACCACATTAGCCAGTTTTCTCCAGATCCCAGTTTTCCAAATCAGAGCAGAAAACATTTTCATTTCTATAATGTTTTACTATGTAACTGTTGCTATATAAAAAAGCCTAATATTCTTTAACAGATAACACTTTAAACTTGCTTTCATAAAGCACAACGAGGAGAGGTAAGTATTGTTAAAATGGAGTTTAGAGGCCTCTTTTCATGCATGAGTTTAGTTATTACAAAAGTATTAGGAATATCCATATAATTTAATAGATTGCAGTAAAATATTTATGTACTGCATTAGAAAACTATCAAAGAGAAAACCAGGTAACCCCAGGCTATAGCTATATCAGACACCACATGAGTTGAGAAGCATCAAACCTGGTGAGCTAGACGCTATTATGCAGGCAAGGGAATACAGATCTAGAAGAGTTTTAGGTTCCTTTTCTCCTCATTTGTCCTGAAATGTGTCTGTGTTCAGAAAAGTCCAAGTCTTTCATAGAATCATAGAGTTGGAAGAAACCCCAGGGGCCTTCGAGTCCAACCTCCTGCTATGCAGGAACACCCACCAAAGCACTCCTAACAGATGGCCATCCAGCCTTTGCTTAAAAACCTCCAAAGAAGGAGACTCTACCACACTCCGAAGCAGCATATTCCACTGCTGGACAGCTCTGACTGTCAGGAAGTTCTTCCTGAGGTTCAAGTGGAATCTCTTTTCCTGCAGCTTGAATCCATTGCTCCTTGTCCTAGTCTCTGGAGCAGCAGAAAACAAGCCTGCTCCCTCCTCAACATGGCATCTCTTCAAATATTTAAACATGGCTATCATGTCCCCTCTTAACCTTCTCTTCTGCAGACTAAACATACCCAGCTCCCTAAGCCATTCCTCATAGAGTATGTCTTCCAGACCCTTCACCATTTTGGTCGCCCTCCTCTGGACACATTCCAGCTTATCGATACCCTTCTTGAACTGAGGTGCCCAGAACTGGACACAGTATTCCAAATGAGGCCTAACCAATGCAGAATAGAGTGGTACCATTACCTTCCTTGATCTAGACTCCATACTCCTATTGATACAACCAAGGATTGTCTTGGTTTTCTTGGCTGCCACATCACACTTCTGACTCATGTTCAGCTTGTGATCTATCAAGCCTCCTAGATCCCTTTCATATGTACTGCTATCCAGCCACGCATCCCTCATCCTATATTTGTGCATTCCATTTTTTCTGCCTAACTGTAGGACTTTACATTTCTTTCTGTTGAAATTCATTTTGCTAGCTTTGGCCCAGCTCTCCAATCTGTCAAGATCATTTTGAAATTTGATCCTGTCCTCTGGGGTATTAGCAACCCCTCTCAATTTGGTGTCATCTGCAAATTTGATCAGCATGCCCTCTACTCCTTCATCCAAGTCATCAATGAAGATGTTGGATAGCACTGGGCCTACGACAGAACCCTGTGGCACCCCACTAGTGAAAGAAGAGCAAACATTTTGAGAACTCTGGATGACAGCCAAAGTTATCTTGATTGTTTACATGCACTGAGGATCCCTTAGTCTTATTTGGAAGGGTATCTATGTTTACCTGTGCCAAGCCAAATTAAAACTGACTCTCATTTCTGGACAAATTATGAATCTCCCTTTGTTGCATTCATACTGAAGTGTCAAAAAATGAGAATATTTCACAGTTCTTAAATTAAGCAACCTCTTTGTTAAAATGACTGTCAATCACCATTCTTGAAAGTTTCATTAACATGAGTAGATTCATAAAGCTGATGGAAATTCTCCTTACGCTGATTTTAAAAAGTGTGGTAAGTCATCATATGATCAAGGTTTCAAATATAGAGTTTTTCATGATAACAGCAACAATCACCTGAACCATGTTTTTCTCTGATCTGAATTCACACATCTAAAGTGGACTGAGATGCCATCCAGAGCCAACCTCTATGGTAGTTCTGTTACAGAAGAGTTTCAGACATGTTACAGAGGAGTTGTTATGCAGTTTAGTATCTGTTCTGCTCCACTCTGCTGGAGTATCACCTGATCATATGGCTAAGGTATCTCAAGGTGCAAAGCTGGTAAAGTTGAAACCCCAGTAACCCTAGCCCTTCTCTTTCATCTGAATGCCAAACTTCCTTCTCTTGATTAACCAGCTTCTAGTTGAATCAGCAGGAATAAAAGCAGTCTCTAACTCCCATTCGCTGCTCAGAACTGACCCTTTGTTCTTTCTGTCTTGATCCAAACTAAGCCCTTCTTTTGAGCTATCAAGCCCTGTGGGTCCTTTGTTTAAGAGCTATAACTGGTTCCAGCTCAGATAGCAGTTTGCTGGTTTTCAATCTCTCTGTCATCTCATTCCACAGACCTCAGAATGAACTCAGGATCCATATCATTTCTCATGATCCTTCCTAGCATATTCCTACTGTCTCTGGCACTATGCCTCAGAGATAAGGTTCCCCACTCTTTTGTCCTTGAACCACCCACAGATTGAGAGAAATTTGTATTGCCTTGTATACCTACAGAGAACAGCAACAGCTTACACCTTATATGCTCTAGCACAAGCTTCACTTGGGGAAGCTTTTATCTGGGTATGGGTTGCTGTCTTCAAAGCTGAGACACGTGTTTGCATTTGTAGAGGACAAGTAAAAATCTCTTAGGCAGTACAGTACTGGGCACCAAGGAGTACATGATATTTTCTTTTTTTTCTTATTCATGGTTGGTGTACTTAACCTCTTTTTTGCTTAAGAAGTAGTACTCCTTTCAAGTATTCTCTCTAACTAAAGTGTGTGCGGATATGTGTATATATAGTTCATAGGTCCCTGAAATAGTTTAACCTTTATTTGGAGCTCCTATAAATGCCAAGAGATTGGCATATCCAGAAAACAAGAACAAAAATAAACACAATAGGATAAATTTAATCTGTGGTAGGAAGCTGAAGCACCATTTTTGACCTGGATTTCTCCTTGAGTCATGAAAGGGTAGCCTGCACTCTAAGCAAACCTTCCAACTTTTGACAACCTAATGTGGAAGTACTCTGTTCCTACCTAATAATTCTTTGAGACAAGTGATTGTAGTCGTCAGTTTTTTTTTTTTAAATTTATTTTCTTTCCTCTTCCACATAGCTGCTTCTACTCCCATTGTCCACTGTCTCACCAGTTATTGAAGTCCCACTGATCACTTAAACCTCCAATCCACATTACCTACCTTTATTTCCTTACTGCTACCTTTATGCAATAAGGAGACTCCATATATTCCCATCTTTACTGTCCATTATTTATGTCTGTTTACTCCTTATGTATACGTTTGAGCAGATGTGAGCTGTTTCCCCATAAGTCAGAGTCACATAATTTCCCAGTCACATAATGAATATACAGTAGTGATACATTCATGTGCAACACATTTATTGAGACATTCCTTCTCAGTCCTACTCAAACATATTTACATTAGTTGTTTGTGTGACTGAGAAAGTCTGCTACTCACTCATCCTTCAGTTTCTAGGTTCTCCAAGTGGATTGATGTTGGGAACTTTCTGAGAAATAAAAGTGGCAATTTTACCTAGCTACTAGATGCAAATTGAAGCATAGCTTGGAAAAGTTAATTTTTGGACAACAGTTTTCAGAATCCTCCAGCAATAGTTGAGGGATTATGGCAGCCCCAAAAAAGTAATTTTCTCAAGCTCTGCTTTAGAATACCAGTCCATTTTTTTTCCCAAAGAAGCCACCCTAAAGAGGGGTCAAGAATGGCCCTACTAGGGCCCTGAACAGTTGCCAAGAATGTTGGGTGCCAGTACTAGCCTTGAGACCACTCTGCTTTTTTTCAGTGGCCTTACTTAAAATTGGCCTTACTTAAAATAAAGCCACTCAAAATTCTTTTCTCTAGCATTAAGCACTGTCTAAATTCATCATGTATCACAAGAGGTTGCCCTATCATAGGAAAAACAACAGGAAAATTGAGATCAAGAGTAACTGAGATTGGAAGTAACACTCAAAGCAACAATGTGTTGTGGTGATTAACAAAATGTTTTTGAGAACACAGCCAGAAAACTTCAACATTTGTCTTCCTTCTGGGCAATGGAACAAGCGTGTCTTTGAGATGAAAGTCACACAAGAAAAGAAGACCTTATGGATGCTGAGGCTTTCTGGTATATTACCTAAGGGGAGAGGCAGACATTCCCCTTCTCATAGAAAACTCTTCAACAACTGCAACAGAAGAAAGGAATTTAAACAGTACATAAAACTGTCAATAGCAAACAGTCTCTTGAAGAAGCATCAGGCAGAGGACACAAACAAGGACAAAAGAATCTTCTTCTTCCAAAAGCAATGTTATTTTTCAATTTGAATAGTGAGAAAGTGTATTGTAAAATGAACACATAGGCTGTACACAAATGGTTTTGATCTGTAATATGTATATACCAATAGGTTATTAGGGTTCCTGAAGTATAAATCAGTGGATGATACTATAGTTCCGTTTATTTATTATGTTCACATTATTCTTCAATAGAGTTCAAAGCAGAACAACAACAACAAAATCTGATTTGCAAAATCCTTCGATTCAGGCTCTGACTAATCTAGGCCTACTTAGCTTCAAAAATGTTATTGTCTCATACACTCTTTTGATGATCACAAGTGGAGAACACCATCACATCAACAAGAAAAAGAAATGGGTGAAAAAGTGTGGTGCTAGATAAAAAAAAGAGACAAAAACTCTAATCATCTAATCATTAATTAAATTATTATTTTTTTCTTAAATGAACATCTGATATGTTTTAGAATGGAATACTTCTTCAGGACATAAGACTTCTGAGAAATTCAGCACCAAACATATAGAATCTTCCTGCATATGTTGTGATAAAAAGCTCAAATAAGAGTTTTTGTGAGAATGTTATGAGAAGGTAGCTGGAGGACCCTGTATGTTTGATCAAAAGCGCATTAACTATTAAATTAATTCCATTCAGCACCAGACTTTTTGCCCCATTTTTTCTCATTTACTCTTTTAGACCATGTCTTAGGAGCTTTCCTTGCTGGGGAAGGAAACAGGACCATGATGGCTTCTTACACCTATTCTTTTCCTGGGCCCTTTTTACATGGCATTCACCATGCAAAAGGAGTGTCGCGCAGTTGCGTGGAGCAGTCCACGTGACATCCTTGCAATTGTGCAACACTGCCGGGGCTTGCAAGTGCTGATGACATACTATTTCACTTTCGGTTTGTTGCTGAAAGTGGTGCATGATCGCGCATCGCTCCAGGGCCCTGTCCACACTTACCATGCATGTGGAGCCTCTGGAGCCGCGGCGCTTGTGCTTTCTGCCCCAGCGCATCTTGGGAAAATCCCAGGCTGCACTGAGGAAGGAAGAGGAGGAGCCCTCATGCTGCCTGTTCTCCAGCAGGCAGTGGCTGCGGAGGCAAAGCAACGGGGATGAGACACCTCTCAGAAGAGGCTGCTTGCGTGATCCTTGTGCCCCACCACCAAGAAAAGTTAAGGTGCAGAAAGGGCCCTACTGCTATATTGCACCCCTCTCCATCTACTTAATGTACAGGAAACTAGACATAGAGTTTCAAGGGTCTTTATAGGCAGTCTGGTTGAACATCCTTGAACTAGGTCCTTGTAGACCATCTAATTCAATGGTCTGACAAATTGTAAAAGCAAAAATGGAAACTGAAAGATAAGAAGCTACCTTATGTTGTCAGCCATTGGTCCATCTACACAAGTGTTGTCTGCAGTTACAGGCAAGATTCTTTCTTAGCCCTACCTGGGTATTCCTGGTGGTCCTCCAGGCCTAAGTACTAACCATGGTTAGCTTATGAAATTAGACAATATGGGATGTAATTTCCAACAATAAGTTATTCTCTTTGGTTGCCTTATATGTGATCTACCTATGCCCCATCCTAAATGTGTTTCAATTATGATGGACCACTTCATTTTCAAAAAATTAAATACACAGCACATTGGAAGGAGACAACATATGATACTGGGAAATATTGGATAAGATCAAAGGAGGCAACAGCCTCATATGACTTGCATAGTATACCATTTTAGGACTGACATATACATAATCAGTAAGATGATATAATAGAACCATCTGTATCATTCCAGACCACAGGTGTGGAATACATCATCTTAATACTTTCCCAGATAATAATAAACAACAAAATCATCGTCATCACCACCACCACGATCATCACTACTATCACCATCATCAGAAACAATTTCTTTTCAGATGTGCTGGATTTCTATTTGCAGGGAGGTGTTTTTTTTTAAATAAAAACAACAACAATAATAAAAACCACAACCCCCCGACAAAATTGTCAAGTACTGCAGACAATTTTACTTCCTCAGACCTCAGTGAGATAGTAGACCAACTGAATTGATGGGATTTACATAAATGTCCTCTTATCATTTAGTCACTGATTCACCGTAATTTTCCTTGTTTGGGCTTGCAACTGGATTTAGGTCTCCAAATCCCATCACATTATTTATAAATTATTGTGCTGTATATTTAGATATTAGATTCCACTATGTTTAAAGCTGTATATAAGCTAATTCCAGACACAATTTAGCTTTCTGAGATTTTCACTCCTACTCCCTTTTTAAAGACAAAACAAAACAAATGAAGCAAGTTTCTAGCCCTTATTATTATACAATATGCTTGAAATATTCAGGCAATATCTAGCAAAATCTATACTCTAGGTTTTCTTGAACACACCACAATGAACACAACACTATAAGAGCTGAGTTATATCAGTACTGTGAACCTATCTTGGATTTGCTATCCTTTCTGTAACCATACTGCCTTTATCATGAATTTCTAGCTTTCCTATTGCTACCAACTCTGCCAAATAGCACTTTCAGTTGTGGTAGAACTTCATCCCTCTTGTTGGTTTCAAATCGGTAGTGATGGCTGAGTAGTACATTTAGCATGCTGTCTGTAAGTGAGAGTGTAACACTAAGGCATGGTGTCAGTGTTTGAAGGGCTGTGTACTCCCTCTGTCTGTATAGCCTAAGGTGGCCATCTGCTCTGTTTTTCATCAGAGAATCCTCTATTTTAAAAGCTGTCAAGGCATTGTCTCTTTGTGGGACTATCTTGTCAAGATTTGTTTTTAAGTGGTGGATGATAAGAAGAGGACATAGTTCTCATTCACAGTTACGGTAGTACCCAGGCAATTTTAGGCCCAAGAAAGACCTTTATTTAATCAAGTAGGTCTCAGAAAAGCTACATTTTCTTTTTAGTGGGAAAAAATGAAAAGCATTTTTTAAAAAAAATCACAGGGGGGGATGTACAGTTCTCCAAAGTCCAAACAAGCCCAACATGGTCCCCCAAACCCTGGTTGATGCCCGGTTACTGCTTTGCAGTAAATAAGCACAGCTTGGGATGGTATTTTTTATTTATTTATATATTTATCTATTTTCTGTTTATCCTACTTTTCTCCCAGAATGAGACCCCACTGTTTTTAACCTGCTTCTCAAAGAATCCTCCAACTAAGCCAGCCACTGTTTATGACAGTTGTGGGAGCCTTGGCACTATAGGAAAAAAAAAATCACTTTTCATATTTCTGTAAATGAAAACCAGGTATCTTCCATCACAAAAAGCAGGCAGTAATATTTTTTCTGAGTGGAGCAGGACAAATATATGGTAGAAGAGAGTCCCACATACCATATGACAGTATCCCTGCAACTCAATGAAAGTTAATTTCTACTATTGGTTGTCGTGTTGGACTTGGGAACCACTCCAGCATCAGTCCAGTTAAAAATATACAGTTGCCATCTCCTTTAGCTTCCTAATTTCCTTGCCAACTTCCTTTCTGAAGAGATAAACCAGGCCTGCATGAACATCTTTATGAGTGTACCAGACAGAATGTAGCAGAGACAAGAGAGGGATAGTGGCACTGTAGAATACATCACCAGTACCATTATTTTCTTTTTGTTTTGCTGTGGCATGTCTGATGATGGAAGCCTGCATTTACAGACAGATTGATTCAGCCTGCTGAAAGATAACAGAAACAAACACATAAAAGACAAGTTTTTCTTACTATCAACAGAACACCTCCTCTCCCCAGTTCTATTCATTATTTTATATCCAGGACAGACAAGGCAACTGAATTGTGAATATACATTGGCTTTAGCCTGCACGCACCAGGATTTTTAAAAACTCTTTGCATTATTATGGATTATTTTCTGACCTTAAAGGAATTCCAAGACATTGAGGGTTTGCATGAAGATTCAAATTGGAGTTGGCATTGTGGTAAGAGCTTAACATTTCCAATGAGGAAGACAGTGGTCATTTCTGCACTACACTGTCATAGTGCTATTATTCCACTTTGAACATCCTATGGAATCCTGAAATTTGCAGTTTAGGGAGGGGGATTTAGAATTCTCAGCCAGAGAGCTCTTTGTCCTCAGTAAACTATAGACCCTAGAATTCCACAGGATGTTAAAAGTGGAATAATAGCACTATAACAGTGTAGTGCAGAAATGGCCTGTGTCCATGAAATGCAAAAAATTTCAATTTCTTCTGAATAGGGCCAACATACTGACAACCAGAACATCTCACTTTTTCATTATGGTTTGCCAGAATAAAATAAAATAAAAAATAAATAGGTCTTTGTTCCAATATATTGCTTTGCACACAAAACAAAAAGTACTTGATTTCAGCAACTTTTTGTTTGTTTGTTTCGTTAACAGAAACAAAAAGTCTCCCCCCTCCATTTCTAGCTGACTTAGACTCTTGAAACCAGGAGTGTAATTTAAGAATTGCACCGCACCTCTCGAATAATAAATACACTTGTTTGAAAAAGTCTAGTATATTAAGCACCACATATTTAAAATAATTACATGCTCATTATTGGCAGTGGGACTCTCTAGTACAGTTATCAATTGATAGAACAGAAGAAGCTCAGCAATAATGAGTCCCAGGCCCACCTAGTCAAAGGATCTAGGAAAGAAAGAAAGAAACTTAGTTTTCCTTGAAAAGCCTATAAAGTTACTTTACGTACAAATAACTTGTTTATAACCAGATATGTGGTCTAATGGAGAAGAGAGAGAGAGAAGACAAAAAAACTGGCTGTAGGATAGAATGATGCAGGAAGACGTGTGGAAAACCAAACAATCAGGAATCAGCAAACATACTTATTATTATTATTATTTTATTATTATTTATTTGTATCCCGCCTCTCCATATGGATCGAGGCGGCGAACAACTTACAAATAAGCCTGTATTTCTATACATGCCCCTAACAAGCTGGGTACTTGTAGTTAGTGAAGGCATACTGAGATTGTTAACTCTAACATTTATGACAGATGTATATTTAAAGCAACATCTAGGCCTGACCATTGGAAAAGAAATTATCTTCCCCTTCCCACTGTTATTTGCAAGTATCTGGCTCCATTTCTACTTGTAGAGCAGTGGGTAGAAATGGAAAGAACCATAATGTGACAAGAGCTATCTTGTCTGAGATGTTCACTCATACAAATTAGCCTGTAATCCTTTATATATTCATCTGGGAATAAGTCCCACTAAATTCAATTTATTTATTTATTACTGTGTAGATATGCATAGGAAAATGGTGGGTAAACTTTAGCACACAGGTAGCATGTGGCCCACTCAAGTTCTTTTCAAGCCCGCTTTACTTCCCCTAGAATACTACCCCTCAGCCAACACACTATACATTTTCACTTCAAAGTGGCCCAGAACAGAACAGCTGTTTAGTTTAATTCACTCTGTCCAACTAGCTCACTGTTCCCTTACACAAAAAAGATCTCAGAAACCAGAAGTTTCAAATGGAAATGACTATTCCCAGTTAGAGCAGACCTATGGATCAATTGCTGCATGATAAACTAACACTTACAAAAATACCACTGATTCAGTGCCAGTTAAGACTAGCCATTTAATTTGGGTCACAGAATAACTGAAACAGATGTGAAAGGAAAGAGGTTCGGTGTAGCATATTCTTAACAACAAGGAATTATCATCCCCTATTCCACCTGGCAGAATCTCCAAGGCTATCTGACATCCTATCCTGATGGAACACTGGAGGAAGCAAAAACCTGGGATTGCTTGGATATAACATTATGCTCTACTTTTGAGCTGTAGAGCCTATTCATGTCAACAGATTGTCTGTTTTAGAATGATAATAACACTGTACCTGCTTGAGACTATTTGAGTACTTATTCCTTTCTAAATGCTGGTTAATTCTGATATACATTCACAGCTGATATTCAGGGACATCCCTACCATTGAGATAACTGCCACAGGTAGCAGACTTAAACTTTCACGGAAGTATAGTAAGTTGTTGGTTACTACTGTAGCTTTACTGTATGGCAAGGAGAGTAACATGTAAGTGGTCTGAAATTTGAGGTCTTCATTTCAGCCTCAGGTGCCAAAACAACTTGACCAGCTTTTGGCTGTACCCTTAGGTAGGGCATGATTTACCAATCTGGCTCAGGCAGCAAAATGTCATGGAACAGCTCTGCTGCTCATGCTGGGGGGAAAAACACACACCTTTGACTCAGAATCTTAGGTGCCTGATAAGAACCTTGAAGAGGTCTGCATGAATAAAGTGGGATTATATTTGTTGTGCTTTTCTAATCTGAACTGTATTCTGAAATGCTTTAGATCAGGAGCTGCTTGTCATTTTGTGTGCCACCACAGCTTAGCCCCCAGTGACCCTCCACTGAGCACACAGTCATAAAAAATACATTGTGTTTTTATGTTTAGGCAGCCACCAGCAGAAAGGGATTTGGGATTGTGAGTGTATGAATGAGCACTGTGGAAGACTGTGCTGGGTTTCCAGTATTTTGCACAGGGTGAACAAATCTATCCACTGCAGAGACTTTACCATTCATGCCAATGCCCCTTTGCAGATGAAAGAGGCACAGTCAAACCTTGGATTAAGATGATTTCAGAACTGGTTTAGAGCCCACAAACTTTATTTACTTATATTTTGGGCAGTCATCCTTCCTTGTCAAGTATGAGTCAAAGAAGCTGACATTATAGACATACAAATGCTATCATCAAAGCAGGGAGAGCTGAAATTAGCAACCTCAGGCCCACTCACACTACACAGTTACAGCACTATGATTCCATTTTATTGCTATGGCTCCAACCTATAGAATTCTGGGATCTGCAGGAGGGGTATTTAGAATTCCCAGCAAGTGAATCCTTGTCATAGTAACATGAACAGCTGATATGATATGGGCAGCTGATATGAATAGCAATTATGTCTTTTAGCTTAGAAAAACATTTCTAAAAAGCCTTTTCACTTAAAAATTAGATACTAGGGAACAGGGCTTTGATGCAGCTTTCTCCCTGAGATATTTGTTTTCTGTAAACAAGATTTTTTTTTTAAAAAAAAATTTATATACAGAAAGATTTTAGGATTTCATTACTCAGCCACAGAGTTGTTCTTTTTTCATTCTATACATACATAACGGCAAACATAGGTTTGCTTTTGTGGAATGGATGAAATTGCCTTCTTTCTTGATGGTGGAAAAATTCTTTAATCTTTGATAGTACTTTTCATGCTCACTTTGTAACAGTGCACCATAATTATAATGGCAGGAATGCATTTGGGTTGGAGATGTGATGTTGTGAAATGTGGGAATGTGGTAGTTTAGTGGCCTAAGGGGTGTTTAGTGTATTATTTGTGGTGTGTGAGAAAATGAGAGAGTTGTGGGATGCTGACAGCTACTGCAGCTTTGCCATTAGTGTCATGAAAAATACATATGTGCGGTTGCAAAAGCTCACTGTACAGTAACTGCCAATGACTCCCTCCCCGTTTTTTGTGTTACTCTCCATTTTATGAAATAACCACACATTTTATATTAGCTGTACCTGGAATCTCTTCTTCCAGCTAGACTCCAAAGTCATATGCGTTCTTTAAAAATTGAGAGTGAAACAGGTTCTAATTGAAGAATGAAGTTCAAAGGGAAGAAAATGAGATTTGCATAAGAAACAAGATTGCTTGCACACAAAAAAGAGCAAGGTGAAATGAAAATCCTGCCTTGTCATGTAACATTCCTTGAGGGATTTGAAAGAGCAGTGGAATTACACCTTGCTTATTCGTAATCGCATGTCTTTAACAAGGTGTTCCGCATCTGCCGACATAAGCTAGCAAAAAAGGCAGAGATATTTCTCTTATCAATGTCTAAAAGTTGCATGAAATTCCTGCTAAATGGATTACCACAATGTAGAGTGGTATCCAGGAAGGTCTGCATTAGTTGGCAGGCTAACATTAAACCACACACAAAGACTCTGCTTTTTCACACCTTTAAGAGATTTTAGGATATTTGGGGTAGGAAAAAAAATGTTTCCATTACCTCTTGTTAATAAAAGATTTGATGCAGGCATTTATCATCATAAGAATAGCTATGCTGAATCAAAGCAAAGCCTTATCTCGTCAGCCATTTTGTTCACATAGTGGCCAATCAGATGCCATGGGAATGCCCACAAGCTGGACATGAGCTTGATAACACCCAATTGTTCAAGAACCCAGCAACTGCTATACAGCAGAATATTGCTTCTGGTACTGGAGGAAACAAATAGCCATCAGGACCAGTAGACAGAAACAGCTTTATTCTCCATGAATTTGCCTAATCCCCCTTTAAGGCAATACAAATTGATGGTTGTTGCTACACCTTGCAGTAGTGATTTGCAGGTTAAAACTGTGTGCTGTGTGAAGAACAGGGATGCCAATTTTTCCTTCCACCCAGTTAGGTAAGATTATAGGCATCTTTGTGCATTTCTTTCAAGGATTCTTACATTTTGGGAAACAAATGAAGTTTTTTGGAATTGAATAGTTTTGTGTGTGTCTATGCAAAATACAACTTTTTGTGCAAAAAAGAGAGAAGATTTCTTGTACAAGAATATACAATGTTTTACAGGATAAATAACAACATTTTTGGAAAATAGCAGTGCAGCTGCTACTGCTGCTGCTTCTGACCAAGAAGAGTACTTGCTTTTTGTTCTCACATGGAAGTAAAAATCTCATGGAATGGCTGGGTTTTTTGTTTGTTTTTTTGTTTTGTTTTTTTGCGGGGCATGAGGAATTGGCAGACAAGAATAAGAAAATGTGCAAATGTTCTTTGCATTCCTAGTGAAAAAGTATTACCTGAAATGGCGACTTGTTTTCAAGATACATCTAGGGGCTGCTTTAGGTATCCATGCTTAGCAGTAGATGACTTTGCAGCATTTACTTACAGCTGGGATATTTATTAGCATCGTTCTTCAAAAATGTCCAGGATTAACATTAAAAAAAAGAATGAAATGTAATCATAAAACAATTAAAAGCAGATTAAAAATCATAAATTGGAGTGAATCTGGCAGCATCGTTAAGACTGATTAATTTTTAACAAGTGCTTTTGTAGATTTTAATCTACTTCTTCAGATGAACTGATGGGGTGCTATTTAAACTACAGGTATGTAAGTACGGTTACACAGTTGTGGGGATGAAACAGAATGTGCAGAAAGATATAAATTGTGATCCTGGTTGTGAAACCTCAAAAAGTTGTGTAAGATGTTAAAGGTCTTTCAAATAGCTTGTCCTTTAGTATTCAGATAAGAAAATAATAAATCTGCTTGCTGAATGTCAGTTTCATTCTTCTTTAAATCTTCTCTAAGGAGATTTCTTTTGTTATATGTGTGGTTGTGAAGACTGGTGTATTAATCCATATAGTGTGCCAAGAAACCATTATCTCTGCTCAGTAAATGCTACCACATATTCATTAGTGCGTAAATACTAGTGGTAATAGCTGTCAGTCACTGGAACTGGGCCAGAAGGAAGTTGGCAACCAGTGCAGCTCCCATGATTCCTGTCTGGAGATCCACACAAAGTCTAGCAATTGCATCATATATTGAATGCATCATAAGTTGAGTTAGCGCATAGATAAATTTCATTGATTCAATGGGACTACTCTAGTTGGTATTACCAATGGGATAATATATCATATGATTCTACGTGACAGCATCCATTAACATTGCAACAATTGTATTCAAAATTAACACAAGCTTCCAGGTCATCTTCAAAGGCATTCTCATGCCCTTACAAGAAATAGATAGAAAGATCACCAGACCATAAACCGTAGTGGTGCGATTGTCCTTATTTAATTGATGACTGCAAGCAAACCAGACAAAACTGGTCAAAAGCACTCTGAGATATCAAGGCTGCCTGGGTTCCCAGTAAGGAAGATTAACTTCCATAACTGAATAGACTATCATTGTGGATCTAAGATTAATATCATGTCAGATACAGTAGTTTTCAGTTGAGAAACAAAATGTTAATTTACCACAGTACCATAACTCCCAATTTATTCTTGCCACAGGGGGCCTGATAGGAGTCCCCCATCACCACCACATGATGTGCTACAATTTCCTTACTACTACTGCCACTGCATCCCACCTTTCATGTATCCTTCAAAGGACATAAATTATTCCAAGGTAGCATAAAATTGAAATCAACATTCATTAATAAAAACTACTGCATAGTACTATTCTAAAAGTTGAAACATCAGTGGACCAAGCAGTGGTAGACGCTGTTAATTTTATTCCCTTCTGGTGTCCCTCTTGGAGAACCAGAAACAAGTAATGTATCAAGGTATCCTAGCACAGTGATGATGGAAACTGTTTTTATCTACTGAGTGCCAGAAAGCTGTTGAGTATAGAAGCATATTCGGCCTGGATGTTTTTAATATTCAATCATCCTGTTACTTATTCTTTAAAATGAAAAAAAAAAAAAACCTCATGCATTTGCTCTTCTTGAGTTGGGCTATTTGTTTATTTGGATAACCAATATTACAAAATTTGGTTAACAATGTTTCCAGTGGGGTATGCGTACTGTCTTTAGATCCAGTTCCAAGAGCTTGTAGTGTAATGAAATAATGTGGGTACTTACTGCTACTGTGATATTTTATCAGACCAAAATGTTAAGCACTGGATTTTTTTTTCAAAAGATATGAGGAAAAAATTAATCATGATTTCATGGACAACAATGGAACTAGCATTGCAGTAAGCATAAAATACAATCTCTATTTTGTTTTAATATACATTTTGCTAATAATTATATTTAACTAAGCCTTTTCTGTGCTTCATGATAGATATCATTATCTGACCTGTAAAACATGAAAAGCTTTTTTCTTTTCCTTTAAGCTATAGGCCTTTTCTTTTTTTCCCTTTTTTTGCATAGCACTCCAATTTTTGTTCTTCTGAAAGCTACAGTTACCTCAAGTCAATGTTTTTCTTTGTCTTTTCTATTGTGCGTCTTCCTCTGAAGCATACAGATTATAATTATTAGTATAAAGATAACACAGGTTAAACCTCTTCAGCTGACTTTAATGGCTTTTGCTTTCCCTGCTCCAGTATTTTAATGTGATCATGACACTGAATTGGATAGGTATGAGAGAAAATGCTGTTTTTCACCTTCACATAATTCTTTGTTGGCTCTACATTTTCCCCTTGCAAATAAAAACATGTTGTTCTTTCTTTTTAAGAAAAAAAAACATTCTGGAGAAAATTATGTCCCAGCAGCCTCAGAGTAAGAAAATAAAGACCCAGGATGTTTTATTAGCTACCACCTCAGTGGCTATGCACTTCTGGCCTTTCCTTGTATACAAGCACAAATCTACATGCATCATTAACTGTAACTAGGTTTTGACCATTTTTTTCCCCTGGCAGTATTCCTTTTCCTTAAATAGCTATATATGAAACTAAGATCAGAAGACAATGCTTCTCCTCATCATTGATCATCTTATGGGAAAAGCTTTACTCATTTGTTCCTGCTTGGAACCCAGCTACTAAAGGCACATGAGTTGTATTAGAAACTTTTAATGGCAATGTGTTTTCACTTAGAGTAATGTGAAACTGAAAAACAGCCAAGTGAAAGGCAGGCACATGCTTCATCCATATATTATTCTCTAGATTACACATCTCTTTTAATATGGAGCTCAATATATCAAGAGTCATTTTCTTCCCTCAAATGCATGAGTGCATTGCTTAATTGTATTGATTTAAAGCATTTATTCCCTGTCTTTTAGCAAAATTTTCAAAAGAAACTCTAAGGAATGTAATAAAAATTAACATTAAATACAGTTATTTGTGCCTGAAATAATAACAATAATTCTTAGCACATTGAATAAATCAGCAATAAAGCAAGAACAAAAAGCTATAACAAGCAACACAAAATCATCAATGAAGTAAAAAGCCTTGTTGAAAACAAGTCAGTTTTGTTTCCAAAGATGTCACATCTATTTTCCTGAAATTATTCAAAGCTACTTGACATGACCTGAAGAAGGTAGCGTGAGCTAATTTACAGTGAATTTGAATATGCTAACATGGCCTTGAATGGTTTTGAGGAAAATCAGACAGGGTTTTTGCATTGTGTTACCCACAACAGTTTACACAATACACAATACACGATACGACTTCTTTCTGCTTCTATTTGCAGACACTTTTGCTTCTTTTCACAACTGAGAAATAATTCAGCATTCCTTTAAAAACTGGTAAAGACAAGGTCCCTCCATTGATGATCTACACTATGGAGAGTATAGCTGGAAATAATATTTGATTTTTAAAAAAAAAAATGGTCAAAGACATGCTTTTGAATATTCACAAACTCTCATGAGAAGAATCTAGGACCGACAAGAATCTTTGAAGTTCAGAACGTACGTTGCACAAAATTAAAAGCTGGTAATTTTGCACAGAAAATGCTTTTTTCTGTAGGAAGCAACGTTTTCTGCACAGAAAATGCTGGGGACATTCAATGTAAAATTCATATCTAGGGGGTATAGGGATATTTCATAGTATTTCAATATTTCAAAAAAGACCTCTCCTGGGACTAAACTGGCCAAGGGAGCCTGTAAAATGTTGTGGAAATGCCTGCCTCCTAGTGGGCATTTTGGAACATTTCAAGGCAGAAATATTTTGGGGGGGAGGGGGGAAAGGGAAAAATTGTTTTTGACCTCAGGGTGCTCAGGAAACCTCCAAATATGGCAGAAATGCTCTCAAAATCTCCTAGAGCACATTTGGGGGCATTGTGGCAGCATATTACTGAGGTCCAGGGGGCCCTGAGGGGCCACAAAATGGTCCCAGGGGCACATGTGACCTATGGGCCACACTTTGTCAATCCTATCTCTACAGTAGGTTCAGAGGAATGGCACATAGCTTGGACTAATGTACTACATCATGTGCATCTACTGAGTCATATAGGATTGTGCCATAATGTCATTCTGCAGTTCTCTATTTCGATATTTTATTCACAATTTTCAAAAAGTCTGTTTCATATACTTTCCATTGCACTAAGTATTGTTGCCCTGTATGTTGGGGGTCCCAGGAGGGGCAGCCAAATTACCAAATAAAAACACAAGATGGGGGAAATTAACTCGAGCACTCTCTTAAGCTAACGAGAGGCAGGGTAACTTTAGCTAGGATCTTTAACCCTGTGTCTACAGCGTCAGGTCAGAGAGTGTAGCCAGGCAAGTTTTAAAGTAACAAAAATGATAGCTTTATTAAAGGACAAACAACGAATAAGACAACACATGCACACAGATAACTAAGAAATAGAAATGGAGAGTTTTCAGGGGAATGGGTAATACGACACCTGGTCTCGTAGTCCTGGAGAAAACGAAGGGTTGCAGGGAAAAAAGCTCAGCGCGGCTCGCTGAGGGGACAACTTCACTGTACAGAGAGGCAGCAAGGCTGGATGGAAATCCAGGGTGATCCAAAGTGTTCCGAGGAGGACTTGAAAATGGGGAACTTTTATAAGGTGGATTTTACCTACAAGCCATCCCATGCTCGGTGAGAACAAAGGAGATTTGTAGCTGGACAAAGGCATTGGAAAAGGTCAGGTTTTACATGATGAGCTTAGCACTGGATGACAATAGTATGGCCAGTATGCAAATGGCCCAACATAAAGTAATGGCTCAGCACTCGGCCGGGCGTCTTTGTGTAGATTCGCGCTGAGCAAGGCCGGTTTGCAAGAAGGTTTTCCCCTGAAGCTTTGGAGAGGCTTAAGTTGCCTGCCTAAATGAGGTTTGGAATTTACAACCATTAACGGCCGCGCCTAATACGTGCTTGTCCGGTAGACCTCTGCAAACACGTGGAGTAGGGTGGCAGAGAAAGGTCAAGTAAAGGCCAAATTATTTGATATCAAGCGATATCTAGTGCTCTCACCAGACATATCATAACCGTGGTAACAGTATGTTATGTCTATGGTGGTACAGGCACAAATACAGTGAGTTGAGAATCATGTTGAGGCTACTGTACAACCATGTCTTCACTTTACCAGAGCAGATTTGAGTAGTTTGTTCCCATTAGCAGACCAAAAATTATAACGCTGCAGCAGGGGGAGAAAAGGCTGGTAAAGGAAGGAGAAACTCATAATTATGTCATCACTGTGCACAACATCATACATAAACACACACAAACATACTCACATATAAGAATTTGTGGCTTAAGAAAACACACTGAGAAATGACATTGCATCAAGCCATTTTATTTTAAATTGTCAGGGTTATTGCTGCATGACAGAACTACAGCTGATTGTGGGAAGTGATGCTGAACAAATCAGGACAAGGATTGTGTTGTCTGGATTGCAAGGAGGAAACCCTGCTGTGCTGCATAAAGCAACCGTCTAGCTCAGGTCAATATCCCCATTTAGACTGTAAAATGGAGGAACATGGTTTAGGAAAAATGAAGTAATAATACAATGTAGTCCATGGATGAGCACAGAAATTTGGCCATGGAATTAGGGAAAAGACTTACTTCTAAGTTAAATGTGTCAAAATGTTGTGTTGTTGTTGCTGCATGCCTTCAAGTTATTTCTGACTTGTGGCAATCCTAAACTATATCTATCATAGGGTTTCCTTGCAAAATTTGTTTAGAGGAGGTTTGCATTACCTTCCTCTAAGGCTGGAAGAGTGTGAGTTGCCCAAAGTCATCCAGTGGGTTTCCACAGCCAAATCTCATCAGGGATCTCACTACTAATATAATACTCAAACCACTACACCATGGTGGCTTGCTGTAGAAGGGCTGCAAGTCTTTAAAGAATATTCATAAGTCTTTAAGACTAGTAACAATCGCCAATAAGCAGGGATACATGAGAATTTCATTTCACCTTTTTTCCCCACCAAAATTATCAAACTCAGCATCAAAACACCATGGTATGAACTGTTTTTTTACCAAGAGATGGGGAAGACTTAATGTTGGGGTCATAGGCTATTTCCACACAAAACTGCCATAGCGCAACAGCAGTGAGTTGCTTCTGGTCCAGGATCTTTGCTACTACATGACATTGTCGCTATCCTGCGCCCAAGCATTGCAAAATTGTTGTATTCTATTTCTAGAAAAAATCCACCAAGAACTCCCTTTAGTGCTTCAATCTCATCAGCCCTTTTAGTGTGGTGGCATTATAGTGCTTGATAGTGCTTCTTGTTATCACAGATCCAGCAGTGAGTGGGCTGTAGGCGTGCCCAGCTTGTCCTTCCCTCAGCTGCTCCCATGGTGTGGTAACTTTCTATTACCTGTCCATGTTTATTTTAAATTTCTCCTTTGAGTTAAAACTTTTAATTTTTTAAATACATTTTTAAGCATTATAGTTCAAAAGTGCCACAGTGCATTGGTGTGTTGTGATGTTACAACATTGCTGTGTTAGTACAGCTTCAAAACAAAACAACCACCACCCAATTAGGGTGATGGGGTGGGGTGAAGGTGGGGAAAGGGAGTGGCCAAGGATGCTGTAATGCAAAAGGAACATCAGTGGCAATACTACTACCCATCAACTTAAGGCAGAAGGGTGTGGAAAAGAGCATTCCCAACCTGATAGCATCACACAAATGGTGATGCTGGGATTGCAATGCTACAACCAGCTAACAGCGTCTATTGCGGAAATGGCCATAGTCTGAAAACTTCAAAAGCATAGTTATGAATAGACATTGCCTGTATTTTATATTCAAAGCTACCATCGGGTCCACTGAGTCCATACAACTATGCTGCAACACTTTGCATTTTGTAATAGTTCTTTCCAAGACCCAGCTGGAAGTTTCAGAGTCTCTATAGCACCACTTTAAACAGACATTTATATACAAAAATAGCATCCTGAGCAACACTTATTGCCACATATCTAGCAGGACTGATTTCCTTGTCTCTTTTCTTTCTTACATGCAAGGCAATGAGATTCTATTTTAACATTTTTTCTCATTGACTGCAAATGGAACTGCATTTTGCTCCACTCAAATGTATTATACATGCACATATATTGTCGGTAATCAGAAATCCCAACATCCACAGAAATCAAATCTTTAATTGGAGCTGGGATGTGTTCTCTCTCCCTGGAGTGACTTGATATTGAAATCTGTTTTTATGCCTTGCGTTTTCTTAGTGCTCTTTCTTTCTAGCATCAGCACAAGCATCAGTAAAGTTATAACTGGGAGTTTCAAAGTTCATCAATTAATCCCAAGAAGTTTTTACAAAACAAATTCACACATTTACACAGAGGAGCAAACTGACATCACACAGAAAAGCTGTTTCTTTTTTAAAAAAACACTCTTTCTTCTACATTAAGGATAAAACCTTCTCCTGACAGAAAATGTCATGGAAATCAATACATATTGAGAAGCTACTAAAATTCCCCAATCTAACCAACCTACCACAAGGATTCACTGTCCATCAGTGCCTGTTAGATAAAGGCACTTTCAGCAAACAATGTAATAAAGGCTGAACAGGGAGAGAATGAGATTCTGTTCTAGCTGATCTTCCTTTAACTTGTGTTATCTGCTTACAACAGGCAAGGTAAAGAACAGCTAATATATAACAAAACAGAGAGAAAGGGTGAAAGTTGGCCTTACCAGCTCCTCCAACATGTTAAGAATGCATAGATATGTAAGCCAGGGCACCAAAACGGAAATCATTTTGAGGTGCTTTCTAGGGACATATCCACGAGAAGGCATGGGAACATTTTTTTTTTTTTGCTGTGTTTTTGACCCCTCCCAGGGAGAATTTTTTTTTAAAACAGGAAGTGACTGCTCTTCACTTCCTCTTGTTAAGTAAGCGCTCTCTCCTGGGTTCAAAATCGCCAAGGGGACCTAAAAACATGGATAAATTTTCCCCACACACTCCTAGAAGACATTTGGGGCAAAAAAGTCTTTTTTCAGAAAGTGTGATATGGGTTTGGCCTTCCAAGATCCCCAGATGGGCTGGAGGCCAGTGAAAGAAAAAGTCACTCCTGGATGCATTTTGGAAGATGCCTGCAAGGTGGTTGTTAGAAAGTTAATATGTTTCAGTTTACTTATGCAAGGGTTTGTTGGGGGAATGATGGGAGTTTCAATCCCCATGGAGACACAGTGGAAAAAAGGTTCTCAGCAAACCAACAGCAGTGACCCTGTTCCCAAGAAGGATACTCATACCCTGTGTGTTGGGGGGTCCCAGGAGGGGTGCCCAAATTGCCAAATAAAATACACATTGGGGGAATTTAGCTGGAGCACTCTCTTAGCTAACGAGAGGCAGGGTAACTTTAGCAAGGATCTTTAACCCTATGTATACAGCGGCGGGTCAGAGAGCAGCTAGACAAGGTTTTCAAAGTAATAAACAATATTTTATTAAAGACAAGAAGCACACAAGACAAGACATAAACTAACTAGCTGAGGAGTAGAAACGGGGAGTGATTCGGGAAAGGCAATATGACACCTGGTCTCATAATCCTGGAGAGAAGCGGGGTTCCAGGAAAGAAAGCTCAGCGGAGCTCGCTGAGGGGAGTTTCCTTAGACAACCGGTAGCAAGGCGGGATGGAAGTCCAAAGTAGTCCGAAGACCATTTGGAAGTGAGGGGTTTTTATAGGGGAGTTTGTGCCTACCGGCTATGGCAAGCCAGGTGAGAACAAAGGGAGTTTTAGCGCTGGACAAGGGATTTGGCAAAGATCAGGTTTGCATGATTGGATTTGCTTTTGATGACAATAGCGTGGCCGGTATGTTGATGGCCCAACATAAAGGAATGGCTTGGCTGAGAGCCGTGCCGCTATTGTGAAGTTTGCAGATGGAAGTTCCCTGAAGCTAAGAGTGAGGCTTGAGTTGCTGGCCTCAATGGGGTCTGGAATGTAAAACCATTAGCAGCCGCACTCTTGTCCGGAGAACCTCGCAAATACGTGGAGTGGGGTGGCTGGAAGCTAAGGCCGAATTGTTTGATATCAAAATGATATCTGGGGGTCCTCACTGACAGTGCCATAGCTAGAGTAACAATACGGAAAAGCTTTTTTCCAAACAGGAGGCACTTTATCTTAGCTTCAAGGTTCTGATATGTACATGAACACAAAACATAGAACAGACTGACAAAAGCTTATGCTAGGCACCGGGTTTGGTCATCCAACAAAATGAACTGAACGTTGCTGCCTTATATACATATTTGCAACCAATGAGCTACAGGGGTCTGCACACCACCCTGTACAATTTGCACATCACTCCAGTACGTGATGCAATGTCTTGCAATACACACTGCTGGAGTATGATGCAACACCTTGCAGTGGTCTGGGCATTTTCCCAGGGTTCCATGCTTCGAATCCCTGACAGGGTTAGCTGACTTGGTTGTTTCATTTCACATATGCATATTGTCAGTTTTTTAATTAAAAAATTAGCTGAAACATGTGCAACTGTTCTTTTCTGTGGTGTAGGAATCTATTCTTAATCTTTTTATGTTATTTCTGCATCTGATATTTTCTGTTAAAGAAGTAGTGACCAGGAGCACATCTACTTCATTAACTGAGATAAACTTGCACAATCCAGGCCACAAGATGGGGAAGAACCTGTTACCAGCTGTACACACCCACATTTTGATATGGTCTAATTGGCAAAATATATTAATTGGCAGATGTGCTGGCATAAAAGATAAACTATATACACTGACTAGAAGCCATGTGGAAGAAGAGACCCTTGCTGAAAAGCAGGTCAAAAGGTAACCCCAGTATTGCCAGGTCAAACATTCACTGAAATTATCCAAGAAAGCCTGACTTAATAGCTCTGAGCTAAACTGATCAACTGCCAACCTCAGAAAACAATAAGGTGCCCAAATGCAGAGGCAAGGATCTTGCAGTGTGCATATCCCACTACAGCTTGGCCCAGAAACCTCCATTCAACCAAGACATTGAAACCAATCAGTCTATTCCAAACCTTATTGCCTGTGTGGCAACTCCCATTGTCCACTAGGCTGGGAGAGCAATCAACTCACACCCCTTCAGGCAGAGAAATAGAGTATATAAACCCTTGGTTTTCAGAAGTCAGATACAGTTAGATGAAATGCTAGATCCCTCTATGTTGCTCTGAATCCTGATCTGTCTGCCCTTAGACTGAAGTCTAAGGCCCTTTCCGCATGAGGCGAGTGAATCACTCCGTGCCGTTACTTACCAGTTCTTCTTGGCTCAAAGCAACGCGGACTGTCCCTTAAGCCCTTCCGCAGGGCTCCTCTCTTTGTTCCAGGGTGATGCGCAGCAGTGCGAGGTCTTTAGATCTGCACTGGTGAGGCTTACAAAATGGCAGCTTCTGGTTGTTTGTGGGTCCAGACCAACCGCTGAAGCTGGTCACACCCACAGTCCGCCCTCCGCTGATCACAGGCTCGCATTGGTGCGAATCTGCGCATCTGCACAACTGAGCAGGAACGAAATGGCGCCCTCCAGAAAATTGAAAGATTAGTTTTTCCCGGTCTTCACTTAGTGCACTGGAGGACCACTTGGGGGCATTTTGGATTGGACTTAGGTGCGGAACTAAGGTAAATAGTCTGAACCTAGTCCGATCCAAGGTGCGGACAACCTCCATAACAGGATGCCTTGGCCTGTCTTAACTTCCTCATGCGGAAAGGGCCTCTGTCACACTTTAAGCTCTTCACTACTCTTCTGAAACAGAAACTTTATAACCCCAAACCCTGAGCCTCTCTCTCTCTCCATAGAATTTGCCCTGCCTTTATCCTTCAGTTAGCTCTTGTGTGAATGTGTGACTATATGTATCTTGTGTGCATGAACGAGTGAATTCCTCTCAATAAAAAACATTTTCAGTTTACTTTTGAATCTCTGGCTGGTTCTTTTCCTGCATAAGCCTGTAAACATTGGTAGAAAAGGTCTTGTTAGGTTACCCCTCTCTCACACGCCTCCTCTTTGAGCTAATTTATTCCCCATTTTTGCACAGAGGTACTGACATGACAGGGTGGTCCTTGTGGCACCTGCGGTTTGGGGTAGCAAACCATTACTCAGTAGTATAAGCATATGCTTTGCATGTAGGAGGACCCAGGTTCAATCCTCAGCAGCTCTACATAGGGCTAAACAAAGGGCAAAGTGTGGCCCCTAAATGTCCTTTAGGGAGTATTGGAGCATTTTTGCCATGTTTTTGATTCCTGGGCCATTCAAAAAAACAAAAAAACAAAACAGGAAGTGACTGCTATACTTCCTTTTGTTAAATAAAAGGCTTCTCATGGATCTAAAATAGCCTGAGGGGCCTAAAACATGGAAATTTTTCCCCACACAACCTAAAAGACAATTTGGGGCTAAAAAAAATATCTTTTTGTAGGGAGTGTGACATGGGCTTGACCCTCCAAGATCCCCTGGTGGGGTAAATACAGCCTGTTAAACTTCCAGAGTTTCCTATCCCCAGGCTAAAGAGGTCAAACAGTGACACAATTTTTTAAAAAACCCACGTTTCAGAAACAAACTGCATAATAGATAGAGTTACTCTGTCCCACAGCAAAAGCAACACTTCTTCTGGATCAAGGTAACTATTTGTTCCTGAGTTTATAAACAGATTCTGAGTCATACATGACCATCCTAGCAATGCATCTAAACAACAACTCGTTGTGATATTTTCTAAGATTCCAAATATCCTTATCATGGTGGGGTCACTTTCTGAAATTCTGAATCCGTCTGCCTCAGTATGTCTTTTCCCCTCCCCCCAATGTTATACACTACAATTCCAATTGATCTCAACACTGGGCATAGATGATGGGAGTAGTGATCTTGGGCTGCATGGATGCCTCATCTGTTTTGCTTATGACTTGGCTGCTAAATTTATCACAAACACTTCCAACTTATGCAGAGTGCCAGCTTCTGGCAGTGCAGAAGCAAGGTCTCTAAATTTTAATACCACCTTGGGAAAAACTGTGCCAGACAAATTGGGGGCGGGGAAGGGAGAGAAAAAGAAAATACCCAGTTCACACATAAAGGTAAACAACAACCACAAAATTCTGAATCCAATAGGCCATCACAAAAGTAGTGATGGTATCCCTGAACATGTTAACAAGAAGTATCTATTTAATGAGCTGCTCCTTTTGGTTTTGCTGTTGCTTGCCAGAGTGATATGAGGAAGCTTAATTCTACTTTAAAGATTTCTTTTTATTTCTAACCTACATTTCTTAATGTCTGATATATCCCCAGTGGCTTTTGTATCTACAGGTTTTACTTTTTTAAATCTAAAAGTAAAGGTTCATTTCCTTTTCTGTAATTATAATTGAGCTACGTGTATGTGTGTGCGCGCATGTGGGAGTAGCAATTCAGTTGGAAACAACCAACTCAGATTTTTAAAAGCCTTCTTGTAAAACTTCAGATATTCATTCCTTGTCTGGTACGGATAAGCAAAGTAACTTCAACACACACTTTTGTAGGAGAAGAAGGAGGGAAAGGGCACCTTTAGGCAGTAAATGGAATAGAACAGCTTATTAGATGCTTGCACATTAAGTTCCCTTTTAGCAAAATTTGCCTTTAGTAAATACATCCTGAATTCTGCCTTGCCACTCTGCTTCCCAATTCCTTCTCTTCTTCTCTCTTCCTGTCTCTGGAAGCTTCTTGTGTTTCTTGTTTAGTTTTGCTTCCAGCTCAAATTACATCACTTTAGATTACAGCCTCAGCTGCGCTGTCACCAGCTGAAATAATGTTTTGCACTGAGATATGTCACCAGCTCCCTAAATACCTTGGGCAAACAAAGAAATAATGACTTGCTCATTTTTCTGTTGTTTTCCCTTGTGGCTGGGTTAGCTATTGGCACACTGCAGAGCTCTGAGGCAGAAGAGGCTGGGACTGGAATTTATCATAGGAACTGAAAATTAGAAAGGTACCTTCTTCTAAGATTAGGGTCCCTCTTGTGGGAAGAGGGAAGTTTGTTTAGAGCAGGGAGGGGCAATATGTAGCCCATATGTGCTAGCACCTTCCACCTGTTTTTGTGGACCTGCTGCAGAATTTAGCACTACAATTCCAAAACCTCTGCTACAAGGTGAAATGTTGGTAGTGTAGCAGCAAGGCCTCTAACTTGATATTTTTAAAAAAATATTCAGGAAGTACACATCTCATTTTAATCCCAAATGCGGTGCTAAATCTCCCCAAAGCACATCGGAGGTGAGGAAGGGTGCTGCCATTCTACTAGGAGTCAATCATGCTATTGCAGTAGCAAATGAAAGGTTCAAGTGTCATTGAGGAGTTTCACCGCAAGAAATTGGAAACCCTCTCCTTACAGCAGTGGTGATCAAAGTGTGATCCATCAGCCACATGTGCTTCCATGGCCCCTAGGCTTAAATTCTTAAGAAACAAAACAAAACCACAGAACCCCACCACCAAATGCCCACAAAATACCCACAAGGGAGTACTGGGGGATTTTAGGCCCAGAACTAGCCTTTCTTACAGTACAAAGCCAACCAAAATGTTTCTGCTCAGCCTAAAATGGCCCAAGGAGTACAAAAACATGGCAACGTTTGGATACTTTTTAAAAATTTTGGTGGTATATGTAATCCTCTAAGGCCTCTTGGGAGCCAATGTGATCTTCTGACCTCCAACAGTTGCCCATCCTTGCCTCAGACGAATAAATAGTATAGTAGAGGTGGGGAAAATGTACTCTGTGTGCTGCATGTAGTTCCCCAACTCATTTTTATGGTCCCAAATCCACTAAGCTCATGTTATTCCCTCCCCCATGTTAAATTTTGATAGGATGAAAAATGACTGAAAATATCTCCAAATGCTGCAAAAAAACCTTAAAACGTACACACTCCCTAAATTCAATTATACATACTCCAGCAATTCTTATCCCTCCCCAAGGAAAAAATTTAAAAAGCCAAAATATACAGGAAGAGAAAACTGGAAGTCACTTCCAAGTTACATTTTAAATCAATTTTCAGTTGAAAATGTGAATATCACCCAATAGTGGAAGCTACCCTCCTCTGTAACAATTGCCGAGCTTTGGAGTACAGGAAGATTGGGTCATCTAAATGGTCTTGTGTAGGCTTGATGTCTTTAAAGTGACCATGTCCTCAGAAGGCCACATTTCTCTGCTACAGCAGCAATCTGCCTACCAGTGTGGCTAAGCAGTGGTTATTTTTTTTTCTTTTTTACCTCCATCATCTTTCATATGTAACTGATTTCATTTGTGTCTGTATCATACCCTCCAGATATGTCACAGCTAAAAACTGGGGCATGTGTGACTAAGTAACATCAGAGTGTGTTCGAGATGGCAAAAGTTTTTCAGAAGGAAAAACTTACAAGCTAGGAGAGGTTGCAGGAGTTCACTTTTGCCTTAGCCTACTGGGAAGGGCAAGATTCGACCTCTGCCTCTCCTCTGCCCACTGCTGAATTAAGTAAACCCAAACTACTTTGCACTTAAGAAATCCAAACTACTTTGCAACAAATTACTTTGTAAACTCAGTTTGCAATGATTGAAGTAAACTGAGGACAAAGGAAGAAAGCGGCAGGAGGAGAAAGAAAGTGAAATATTTGAAAAGCAGATGAAAAAGAAGACTTATTGGGACAGTTCCAGCTCAGTTGGGACAGTTGTAGAGTATGCCATATCTTTCATCATATAAATACTCATATTTGGTTAGTTCAGTACTTTGGGTGGAAAGAGATAGAACACCAAGGCATCTGAATGGCTGAGGGAAAGTGTCTTGTGCAAAGTAACGCCTAATGGATTAACACTCTAAGAAAAGGAATGGGGAACTTCCTGGATATTTTCATTGACCTCAAGGTTTTTCAGGTAGACCCACCAGCACATCATCCAGGTGGGTCACAATAAAGATTTAAAACCATTTATCTACCTTGATCTGCTATATGGAGCTAGGATATATTTGCCCATACATAGTCTGCAAACAGCAATAATAAAAAGTGCAGAAGGGTGCTATGTTTGATCACGGTGATTAAAGACAGAACATTTCCAAACTAGGAAGAGCGGTTAAAATATTATTTACATATGTAAATAAGTATGAGGGGAAATAGTTACAGGGGAAAAGGAGAGCCAGCATGATATAATGGTTTGAGAGTGGTGCTAGAACTTCAGGAAGCCAGGGTTGAAATCCCTGCTCAATCACGGAAACTAACTAGATGACCTGAAATACATCACACTCTCTCAGGAAGGCAATGGCAAACCCCATATGAGTAAATCTTGCAGAGAAAACCTCATGATAGGTTCACTTTAGCATTGTTATAAGTCAGAAATGACTTGAAGGCTCAATAACAATGGGGAAGAATGGTGGGTGTATGTCTAAAAACAAAAATACTGCAGGGGTAATGGTACACTCATTTATTCAAAATATTTATACTCTGCCTTACATCGTATCACTGGGTAGCTTACAAGAATTAGAGCAACGACAGCTTTAAACAATAAAATACTTTAAACATTCAAAACCATGCTTAACAATTGAATAATTTTAAAAGTCAATGTTAAAACAACTTAAGATCTTGTATGTACATAGATTTGGGTGAAATCATTAGGTCCAAAATGTTTTTATAAGAAACCAAGCTTTAATATGATGCTGAAAGGTCCCAAATGTTGGCAGCAACTGGGCCTGTAAAGAGAGGGCCTTCTAGAACACATAAAATAGAGAAAAGATGAACTACAATTGTACATTCACATTTCTGAAAAACTATCCCTTTGGAAAAGGTGATACAAATGGATTTAGAATGTCTCTATTTTATACATTCAAGCTAACTGCTTAAGAAAAGCTCAGAAGCCATGAAAAAGACATGCTATCACTTTAAAGGGTATTGCTTTAGTGGTTTTAAAAAAAGTCTTATGATCACTATGTTACATTTCTTATTAAGACAGCTTACTCTTCTTGTTCTTGAACTCATTATCATTCACAAACAATCCCCTACCACTACAGTAATAATCTCCCAGGTGTATTTTTTGAACTGTATCAAATCTCTTCTGTACTGAACCTCTTTGTATAGGCTAAGCACACAAGCCTGTCACTTTCAACCACAAGGGTTCCATCGTTTTCATAAGCTAAGTAAAAGGAAGCATCAAGTGTTTAAACTCAGCCCCCTGGAATATGAAAGTATCAGATAGGTTGGTTTGCATTCCAAGAAATAATCCCTCCCCATCCTTTCCAGGAGTATTGTTAGAGGAATCCTCTGTAGTCACTGTCATGTTGTTAGGTATGGTACAGTGCTCCTTTTGTTTTCATGTTGCCACAGACAGGGATAATTTATCAAGATCTGCACTGCTACAAAACACTTTGATGAGAAAACAAGAGGGTGAGTTTCTAAAGCAAGCTAGATTTCATTAGGCTTCCTAATCTATGCATTTATAGACAAATTGTATCCCAATTGACTTTTGCAAATCTTGCCGCCTATTCATAATACTTGCTACATAATTGCAATTACTGGCTGCTTTATTACACAATGCTGCTTTGCTAAATAGTTGTAAAAGGTGTGGGGAGGGAAGCGTATTCATGGAAACAGAAACAAAGAAGGTGGGAATCGACTATTCTTCCTTCTTGCGAGCACCTGTAGAACAAGCAATGATGTTAATAATATATAGTATACACACACACACACACACGCATAGAGGGAGGGAGAGAATTCTGCACTGAAGCAACCTGATCTATCTATCTATCTATCTATCTATCTATCTATCTATCTATCTATCTATCTACTATCTATCTATCTATCTATTTTTAATACGAAACACTAATCCTTGCCTCAGAATCTGGAGGCAAGGAGAAACATATTGTAACCTCTAAACTCAGCCATGGAAATAGGAACCTCTCTGTAAATTGCAACATTTCTATCTAAGTGAGATAATTAGGCTGGAAAGATCAGCTCAGTCTAAATAACTTGTTCAGAACTCACATTTTTTTCTTTTTTCTTCTACTTTTCCTTTTCTCCTTTTCTCCTTTTTGTTTATGCATCACATCATTCTACTTCTAAGCTTGAGGACAGGGCCTGTCTCAATTTTTTTAGTTGATGCAAACCATTTTTAACCGGTAATATTTGTTTGAAAAGCAGGGTAAAACTATAAAATAACAAAGTGTGCTGCTGTTAGGGTACATTTACCAGAGTACCAGTACCTTGCTGTTGTAGTTATAGTTACAGTTAGAATTGCTAGGCTCAAATATTGCCAGTAGTAATTACAAAGTAAATTAACACTAGAAGACAATAGTAGCATTGCATACTGGAGCATCACTAAATTTTTTCACATTTGCCTTAGAACCACAATACTAGAAGGCATCGTGGCCTAACAGTGCAATTTATCCTGGGCCTTAGAACAAGTCTGTGACTCTGTTGGCTGAGCTACAGAGTAACAATGCTTGGGCCATTTCCGCACTACTGCTGTTAAACTGCTGCTATTCCACTTTCAATGCCCTGTGGAATTCTGGGTTTTGTAGTTTACTGAGACCAAAGAGCTCTTTAGCTGAGAATTGGCAGTGCCCTTCCCTAAACTACAAACCCCAGAATGCCATAGGAGGTTGATAGTGGAATAGCAGCACTTTAACACTGTAGTGCAGAAATGGTACTGGTCATGACAACAGCCTCTCATTCTTAAACTTTCAGCCTAGAAGCAGGCTAAGTGGCTCAAAGGTAGGAATGTGCCAAATTAATGCTTAGATTTTAACTCCAACAGTGTATTGGTTCCATGATGAGTAACTCTGGACTCCACCAGTGATCTCAGCACTCTCGAGGCTATGCAAAACAGACTCATTTTCATTGACATACTTTTGGTCTTGCTGCGATCAAAAGTGTGGTAGTTTAGTTCTAAGTCTTGTTTGGAGATTATTAGAACAAACCTCCCTTCAATCATCATTTAACCTCCTTTAGATTGACAAATTGCTAAAAAGACTACAAAAACGTTGCATTGATCTGTAGCTACTGGAGAAATGTTTTACACTCCAGCTGAGTAAAAGGTTAACTAAGCTGGTCTGCAGCAATATAGAGAGTAGATTCTCTCCAATGAAGTGATTGTTAAGGGCAGATTTTCAGGTAGCTTTATGTGCCTATTTACTTGTATTTGTGAGATATCAGTATCCAGTAAGCAGGCATATTCAGTGTTTGCTGAAAATGTGGTTTATAGATCTGTTGTGTAACAGAACAGGTGAACTAACGAAGTGCTTACCAGCATACGCTCTTTGAAAATGAACAGCTGCCCACATCTCCTCAGCTATCCTCAACCTTTTTCCTGTTAGACCTTCTCATTAGGGAGGCAGAGGGTCCTCCCTCCTGTTTCCAGAGAGATATTTCAGCTCTGACTATACTGAACTATAACAAGAAGAGTTTGTCCCAGCAAAAAATAAAATAAAATAAATGCTCAGCTAGTATTGGCTTTCCTGCCTGCAGACTAAATGAGAACTCAATATGAGATGCACAGCACAAGACAGGCTACAGATTGTAATTCACTGCCATATAAACCCACTATTATGGAAGGAGTTTGTTACACTTCTCATTTCTGCAGGCAAGATTTAAAGATGGAGAAGAAAATCATGCAAAGAGAAGAGATGCCTTTGGGGACATAGGTGCAGATGGATGCATGTTTTTTTTCCAAAGCAACTTTCTTTCATAAAGGCTAAGTTTGCAAGCACCATCAGCATTAAAAGAAAGAAGATGTGGATGGTGATAAGGCTTCAAGTGATGACTAGGATGAGTTACTTCAATGTTCCCAAAATATGGGGTTAAAATTGTTTAGCAGGTACAATAGCAAATTCCAGCAAAAGCATCATGAATAAAATCTAGAAATATAGGACCTTCAGCCTATTAAATACTCTTCAGGTGTGCTGAAGTGAGATCAGCCTTAAAGAAACATAACACCACGTGCAGAATGTCTCAGAATCTAGGGGGAAAATAGGCAGGCAAAAGAGGGGTAAGAACAAACCCAACTGTATGAAAGAGCATCAAAATATAGTGGGTCCTAGTACAAGAGACAGGAAAGGGTGGTGCTTCAGAAGAATGATGGGAAGAAGAAAAGACTGAAAGAACAATTTGAGAAAAAGATGCTTAGATGGGAACATTGGCATAGGCAGAGGTGTATCTAGCATAAAGAGTGCCAAGGACAAGCATGGAAGTTGCACGCCTATCTCTGGGATGCTGCTGCCTCCTCCCCCTCCCCTCCCCTCCCCTCCCCCTTCTCCTTCTCTTCCAGCACAGACAGCTTTTTTGCACCACCCTGGCATTGGCATTCATGGCATGTACCCTATTTGGTCCACCTTAGATACACCTCTGGGCATGGGGGAAAAGATTGGAAGAAGTAATGTCTGTCATATTTATCTGAATTAACTTGTCAAATTTGAAAGTTCCATTGATTTTAGTGGCAGCAATGGGTAGAATATATTCATCTATGAGCAAATCTCATGTATCTGGAGGCTGTGCATCAAATAGATTGGAAGTACAGCTGCCAATTCTATGAGAAAGATTCACATGGTCAGTCCCACTCATATGGCTGAATCATCTGGACATTTATCTACTAAGAATAACCTACTAATGGGTAAGAAGCACAAAAATGGAGCTTTAAAGAGATGGTCTGAAGGCACTTGTATTAATGCACTGATTCTTGAATCAAAAGTTGGCTTGTGAGACCAAATCCTCAAGAAACTGATAGTGCTGAAATGAAGACCTACATGTGGAATTCTGCTCTTTTCCTTTCCCGAAGGATTGTTTTCTACTTCCAGTCTGGACCCTAGTATTCTACACACACAGGAACAGTCAGCCACGGAGACAAGCTAGCCGACTCACTGAAGTGGCAACATTCTGGGGGTAGCCTGCCTCAGTTCTTGAAATATCTTTATAAAAGAAAAGAACAAAAGAGAGACCGGGAGAGAAGGAATACCCATCTGAGTTTATTGTTCACTTTCTTAATGCTAGCCGGTACAATTGATAAAATGAAGGTGACAAATTTATGTTAATAATAGTGCCCATATATTTAGAGTTATGATTAATGGGGACTAATTAATTAGTCTGGATTTATCAGTACAAAGCACAGTACAAAGCAGTAGTAAAGCTGGTAAAGCGAAAATAAAAATATTCACCTAACTTCAAGTGCTAGTCTGAACTAGAATAAATCCACTAAATCGAATGTCAAATGGTAAATCAATACTTGTGTAAGATTTCATTGATCCAATAGGTTTGCTCTCTTTCATGTTCAGTGTGTTACTATAGCCAAGGATTAGAGCAAGTTTTTATGCCATCATAGACACATTCATTTCTGACTCTTCCTATCTTGTACTGAGTACCATGGTGTTTACTTCCAAAATCTCTTTATCCAGAATTTTGAAATTCTAGGTCATTCATTATTCTTTTTAAATATACTAGTGGAAATGGTTTTCAGCTTATTTATGTTTTTCCAATACTGAAGAGACTGTCCCCTTACCTAGCAATTGATTTGGGCCATCATTTTTAAAAAGAAATAGAAAATATTTTTTTCCAAGAAAACCCTGCAAAAGACATACAGGAACAATAAATTAGTTACAATGTACATCAGGAAAGTGGAGGTGGAGAATTTTTTTTTTTAAAGAAAAGTAAAGGTGTAATTCAGTTTAGATGTTCTCTCAGAATGAACCCCTGGAATAAGAATAGTAAGAAACAGAGAAAACTTGCTTATTCTTAACAAAAGCGCATTTAATAATCAAGAATTCTATAGAAAATTCTTTTCTCTGTCTTTTTAGAAATGACCTAAATCCAGTTGGGTTCATATTGCATCTGCTCAGAACATTTCGTGATTAGAAATGTTTTGCACACACAGCAACTTTATTAAACAGCAACTTGAGCAACTACTAAAGAGTTAAATGTCATCAAAGGAGGCTTCAGTTTGATTCTTCATATTCCAGAACAGTGTGCTTATCAGATGACTGGATCCAAGGGAAAGTGCATATGTAAAACAACAACTGGGACAGGATTGTTCAGCTGATGGAAGTAGCAGAATTGTTAAATGGTGGGATAATTTCTCTCTTCCTTGTGTATTTTCTCCATATGAGTCTGCTCAAGTATTATGATCTTCAGGGAGGGCTTTCTGTCTGTCCTGCCACCCTCTCTGGCTCATCTAGTGAGGACACAGGAGAGATCCTTCTTGGCTGTTCCTAGGCTGTGAAACTTCTTCCTGAGAGTTGTTCAGTTTGCCTCTTCTTTGCCATCTTTTCACCAGCCAGCAAAGACCTTCCTGTTTAAACAGGTCCTCAGCCATATATAATCAGGGTAAAGGACATGCAATTAGATGTGCTATTTTTAATATGTAGCATGTATTTCATGTGTTTTTAAGAGTGTTTTAAGGTAATGTTGTGAAAGTAGTAAAAGTAGATTGATTGTTTAATGCTTTGGGAACTCTTGTATTCCTTACTGCTTTAGCTGTTCTGTTTTAACTTGTATTATAAGCCCCTTGGAGTCCCATTTGGGAGAAAGCTGGGATTCAGATCAAATCAATAAAATGAACCCTCAAAAACTATTGTGGACTACTGCAAAACTCTCCAGGGCAGGTTTACAGATGGCACAAAGGGCTGAAGGAAGGAAGTGGTAGAGGGGAGAAATTTCAATCATAGTAGTGATTGAGTTCTATCTTGGTGTTATATTTAGGCTACAATGCTTAGCAAGCCATAATCAGTTACATACAGATTTTCAATTCCAAATAGTTCCAGGTGCAAACTGTTTGAGAATTCAAATTCAAAAATACAAGTGCTTCTTAATAATAACTATAATAATAATAGTTAGAGGAAAGAAACAATATTCCTCAAAAAAAAAAAAGGTGAGAAGGCAAAAAAGAAAACAAATTGAAAGGCTGTTAAATTGGTAATCTTGTTAAAGAATATTCCAGTATGATCTGAACACCAGCAGCAAGAACAGGAATTGTTAGCATAATAGGATTAGCTTCAGAGAATGGTTGTGCATGTATTACAGCAGGGGACTTCCTGCCATGTGGTTAAATTTTTATCTTTGATAATGAGATAAGAAGATTAAGAATGCAGTAGTTCTCTTCATCAGTGACAGAGGGTTTGGTGGTGCCAATTTGTCCTGCCCAGTGTATTTCCTCTGCTGACCCCGTTGAAGAGAATCTTGAGGTTAATTAATGGCAGAACCTATCCCCTGGAGTGCTAATTAGCTGTGGATACAATGAAAAAAATCAGCCACAGGCTGAGACATAAAAGAAAAAAGATTGAAAGACCCAGCTCCAGAATGCATTTGTGGAGCTGATCCATATCCACAAAGCACTGAAGAATGTTCTAGGAGCACAGAAACCATTTCCATTGGCATCTAAGCAAGAGAGTAAATTTCTGTTGTGAGGGAGATGAATTCTGAATGTCAAATTTGTAAATGTCAAAATCAATCATAATAGCTCACTCTGCATTTCTGCATTGTGGTTAGCATAATGCAGATAGGCATGGCATTATGGGAATTTTTTCTGTTTTCTGGTCTTTCAGCATAACACAGGAAATTCTGGAGGACTGTGGGCGGTTGAAATGATATGAAATGTTATTGACACATGTTAAGTTAGTAGTTGCCCCACCAAAATTAAAAAAAAGAACAGGTTTTTTTTTTTTAATGCTGTTAACATATCAGTCCTGACAATTCATGCTGCTTTTGGCCTGGTGGCAACTTCCATAGTTTGGGTAATATTCCTACAGCACCTAGAGGTTCTTTATCCTCCAGTCTTGAAGAACTATATCTAAGAAGAGCAGTGGCAGTGGATATCAGGCATGTAGACATCAGCACTTTACAGAGACAGGCAGGTAGGCAGACTGATAGGTAGAGAAGAGAGCATCCATCTTCAGATACTTCATGTGTAAGAATGGCAAACAGAGAGATCACTCAGATAATTGTGTCAAAATTTAACAGATGATCACATGTCATGATAGTGAAATGACAGCTGAAATGAGGAAAGCATATTGTTGCTTTATTCTAGGCAATCCAACTGGTGAGATTCAATGATAAAATATAAGAAAGTAAGGGAGTAATGAAGAGAATGATATATTACAAGTTGATCTGATGAGATCCTGCTGATGGATTCCCCTGATCTCCCTTAAGGCAGAGGTTCTTAACCAGGGGTCTATGAATAGACTTCAGAGGATTTCTGAACTGAGAGCAAAAATGTTTTTTTTTCTTTAATTATTTTCTTGTTAAAATTTCCCATCTTCTCAAAGGTTCATTGCATTTTATTTCCATTTCAGATTAGTCTATGTGAAGAAAATAAATGTATTCCAGTACAATAAGATACATTTTATCAAAGAAATTCTGGGCAGAGAGCTTTGGCTTTCACTAAATTCTCAAAGAGGTCTATGATCTGAAGAATGTTAAGATCCATTGCTATTGAGATACTGAGTGATTTGGACTGATGTTGGAAACCTCTGTCTCATTTCCCCTTATTTCCCCATCCCATAGATCCATGCCTGCCTAAGCCTCTTGTTGAGGAGGAAAGAGTTCCACGTTCCTTTGCTCTTTGTCATATCAGTCTTGATCCACTGCCTGGCTGCTGGGACTTTTTTGCCTCTGTCCTGAATACAAGCTCCTGCTGCTGCCTCTTAAGGTGCTTGAACAGGCTTCTGCTGCTGTAATGCCCTACAATTTACCTCTGATTATTTGCTGTCTACAGTGAAGATAGATAGCAAATGCCCACCAGAAAGTACTTCCAGACAATGTTCCTTCAGTTTTATGGTGTCGTGCCTTTTCTCAAACTGTATCTTTGTCATAGTGGGGCTATCTTTGTCATAGTGGGGCTGTTTTTGCTCTTTTTTTACCTTTCTGTATATATAAGGCTCAAACTGAGCCTTCCAGACAAAGAAAGCTAACTTCCACCTACTATGACCACGCTGTGTCCTTACAAATCTCACTAGAGGTAAAGCAAGGTTGCTTCCACTGCCACCAAAACTACTATTGAGAATCTTGCTGGGAGCGCAGGCTAACCGATCTGATTCTCTCTGTGCCTAGAATTTGTATTAATACTACAGATATGCATCATGCTTAAATCAGACTAGGGATCAAATGTAGTAAAAATAATAGTGACTGTTGTAAATAATTGTATGATTCTAATTGACACAACATTTTGTGGTTTGCTTGTTCAACCTCTTCGTTAAACAATTGTGGGAAAAGGATGAAGGGATGTAGGAGAGAATATAACTTCAATGACTTTACGCAATCCTTCCCTAGAAATACTATAGTTAAAGAATGCTGGCAAGATTCTTGCCTCAGATTGCATGCTAGAGCTGTCAGTGATCAAAGACCAACTCCTTTCCACCACTTGCACATCACAGCACTTGGTTATTTCCTCAGATGACATCAAGATCTTTGGATTGATCAGAATCACATTGGATTATGCAGTTCTACTCTGGAACTGAACCAATCTGATATAATCCTGAGCTGGTACAGTTTGTTACCAACTGGCCAATGGTGAGAAATCATGAGAGTTGCACAGCAATACCTGCAAGGCTAAAAAATTCTAATCCCTGCCATGAATCCAATTATTATGCCCCACTAGGATGGATCCATTGAATCAACGGGAACTTGGTAAATCAACACATGTATTTTGATTGATTCAATGGCCCTGTCCTATTTAGAACTAACTGAATTTAACCCTAACTCAGGCTTTTATTCAAAGATTCACCTTAGAACACCTTGGAACATGTGAGGACTGCCTTAACAACCAATCGTATCAGTATGAATCCCACCTTCTCTCCTTATAGGAATTGGATTGTGATCTTGTCAATACAAACTTGAAAGTAAGGATTATGAAATGATACTTACTTCTTAGTAGAAATATATAACAGAGAAGAGAAACCTCTGGCCTATAAGCCAAACTTGTGTTTTCAAGCCTCCCCATCTAGTCTGCAAAAGACTTCAAAGTCATCCCTCCTCTTCCAAGAAGATCTTCCCAGCCTGAGCTTGATGTTCTCTTCAGTAAGTGACGGTTTGGGAGATCAGCTACTGCCACAACTAAGGGGAAAAAAACTTGAGACAGAAGTTCAGCCTGCTTCTCTTCCCACCAGAAGTTTTATGGCCAGGAAAGGGAAAGGAGAATGAAGATGGGTTTTTGACTGAGCCATTGGCTCAAGGAGCACTCCTCACCATGGCACTTTAATCTACTTTTTAGTATACTTTGCTCCATCTTCACCATTTCTGTTGGGAAATGTGAGAGCCAAACAAAGCCAGCCAGCCAGCATGTGTGTGCCTATTCACATGCATTAGAAAGTATGTGTACAAGAGAGAACAGGGTCTAGGAAAGAACGTTTCTGAATTGTATGTCAACAGTGGGAAGTGACCAAGACTACTTTGGGTTTGTGGGTTGACCCCACTCACTACTAACAACCCTCATAATTATTTGCCCAGAACTGTTTTGGCTCACAGGCATGTAACCAGGCCGAACACCCCCACTCCATCACATGGTTTAATTGGCAAATATTAATTGCATAAAATATAAATTATATCCTGCTATGTCTGAGAATCTGCTGGCAAAGAGGAACTGGCTGTATATGTGCATTGCAAGACTAAGTCAGAGTGGGAGCTCAGGACACGGCTAGGTCATAGGGAAGCTCCAGTGATAATAGACTTGTAAATGTCCTTCAATGACTTGACCTTTAGAAACAATAAAGCCTGAAACTGCTTCCACAGAATGACTTTCTTCAGCCCTCTTCCTTTGTCCACCGAAACTTTCCTTTTTTCCCTACACCTGTCCCACCATTAAGGAGCTGTCACCAGTCCTTTGTCACCTAATGTTAAGGCTGTTAGCACATTCCAGATCCCACTGTCTACTCTGCCAGACAGCCATTAACACCTTCCCCCTCAGGGTGTAAAATGAGTATTTAAACCCTGGTTCCAAGCTAGACAACTTGTAGTGCCATAGTACTCTGCACATAGGCTGTCACTCTGCTGCTCCAATTCCAATTCTGGTACTACCCTCAGACTCTTAGTCTGGGCCACATTGCCTCGTCTCTTCTCTCTGGATAGGTGAATATCACCGATTTTGCCCTAACTCCTTGCTATCAAATTTCTTCCCCTGTCCTTCAGCTAGCCTTGTGTGATTGTGAGATTGCTTGGATCTTGTGTGCATGTGATTGTTAATTGCCCCAATAAAGCAGATATAATTTGAATCAGTACTGGTATCCCAGGTATAAAAGATCCTGCTATGTTACCCCCCTCTTACAGGCCTCCCTTTTGAGCTAATATTCCTCACTGTTTCATAGAGGCACTAGCACCATCGGTGGACCTCTGGGTCACCCAGATTTTGGGGTAACAGGCTGAAAAACTTTCCCTACCCCTAAAGTATAGCTTTCTGCTGTTAAATTTTGTTCTTCCTGTTTTCAAGGGCACAGCCATTTCATTCCTTTTATAATGGAAAACTGCATTTAACTTTTCCGCAATTAGCATGCTACCAATTAATAATCTTTTAATAAGGGATGATTTAAAGTTAAGATTTTCCCAGCTAATTGCAATGTTAACTAATAAACCGGAGTGCCTCTCCCTCTCCCTCCCCCTCCCCAGGTAGCAACATTTCATAATGAGGATTTGAAGCTGTTATGTAGTGATAAGTATCAGTGCACAATTTTAAAAGCATGAGAAACTCTCACAGTTTTTACCTTATCATTTTGAAAACAGGCTAAGGCAGGCTTAATGAAGCTTGTAAGTAAACTTGAGGCTTGCTGTTTGCCAACTGCTTTAGCATATTTTGCAGCTGCTAATGACAAGGGAAAATAAATTTTTGTCTGTGCAGGGATCCAGCTATGAAGCCATATGTTCAACATTCAGCACGTCTTAATTGTGTGGGTGTCCATGAAAGGACAAAGAGCAAAACTGCCTTGTGTTCAGACCACTGGGTTGGCACTGAGAAACAAGATGGCAACTGCCCTTGCTTCCACCACAATTTCTCTCTAGGTTTGGTCAAGAAACAGAAGCAAGAGAGCAAAATCCAAGATAGGGCAAAAGCAATGTGAGAGATTATGGTTTTAATTGCCATTTTAACAGATTTAATGCATGATTAATATGTAATGTGCCCTGAATTAGGTCCAGGCATTGCTCTGTGTGGGTGCAAAGATAAATCCAGTTTCAGTAATGTGGAAATACAGCATACAATGGAACTTAAGGCTCTGACAGGATATCAAAAGAAGGACAATTGTTTTCCCTTGTAGGATGATAACAGCATCACAAAGAGCACCAAGGTTATGGTACAAAGATGTTTAATTGAGTTTGATTTAATTAGTTGCAACAAAATCAAATTAATGGTGACTGGGCACTAAATTTATCCCCCCCACACACTTCTTCTTGTTTCCAAAAAGCTGTTAAATTTTATCTTGAATGCAGAAGATGCCATTGTAATTCCTTCCTCTGTGTTGTTGTTAAATTTATAGAGTGAAGAAGAATGTTTTAAGAGATAAGTGCTATTAGGTAGTTTTCCTCTCATTTATACTAGGTAATTTTTTTTTTCACCACAGGCTGCTTGGCTTCTCCTTCTATACTGCACACGGATTGTACCCGATAGAAACAGAAGTTTTATTATTTCTTTGTAAACCAATAGCCACAGCACATCATTTTGAGATTACAATACTGGAATTATTATGTAGTGCTTCCAGCATTCAGAGGATAGGACAGATGGTAGCTTATAATCAAATCCCACAAAGTCTACGTATTCAAAAATGCATAAGGATTGAAAGGGCTGCCACAAATGGAGTTGACCCATCTAGGATAATACTCTGTACTCTGATAATAGCAATCTACGCTTTCAGCAATTTTCACCAATCCCTAGCAAAGGGATTTTCCTGTCCTGTGACATGGTATTAGCAATGGGTCAACTCCCCTTCACATGTTTGAGAATTGGGTTCAGCAGATCAAAGAAGGTCCACTTCCCCAAACTTGAAAGCTGTTCTAGTGAGACCAACAAAATACACCACAGTTTGTATCCAGTTTGTGACTATAGGTATGGTGGAATGTGGACTGTGAATGCAGCAGCCAAAAGGAAAGTAATACCTGAAGAAATAAGCTACTTGGATTTTGTCTGCCTTCCCTTTCCTACATGATTCTGGAAAAGGGGCAGCCACTACCATATTGCAGCAGTAGGATTTTGACGTATGTCTCTATTAGGCTATGATGGCTGGACTTCTCTGTAACATGAGAAAGCTATGGGTTTACAGACTCAGGAGAAACAGTCAAGAAGCAGACAAGACTAGGAGGACAGACTAAGACTAAGAAGATGTCAGGATAGACAGAAATCTTACAGGAACGGTTTGGCTTGAGGAGAGAGGGCAGGGAGTAACATAAGGACCAAAGACTAGTCAGGTTTAGTCCTGAAAGCTTAGTGTTAAACAGACTTCAGAAGTGCTGGGCAAGAAATATTGTCCCATTTCCCAGAGGAAGTTTCCTGCTTGTTTTTCTATGGTGCTACTGCTACAGTGAGTCAGTGAGAATGCAGAGCTTGCTCAAGTTAGTCTTAGTTGTACTTGATTTTGCAAAGCCTCAGAACAGGACTGAACAGGCATTCCTCATACCCAGGCTGCAGCTACAGTTTACAACGTTAAGGATTTGTGAGGCCCTTGAGCCAAGTAAAATTAAAAAAATAAATAAATGAAGAACTTATCGTGTGGGTCTACCAGCAGAAAATAAATAGTACTAGTTTTTTTTCCTGTCTCCAGGGGTTTCTACTATATATCTATCTACACACACACACACAGGAACTAAAAATGAATAACAGTTGCATTATTTATACACAACATGAATGCATATACATTTGGTCACACATAAAGGATTTATTTCATAAACTGAACATTATCATGATCTAAATACAACAAAAATCTCTGATGCGTTTCATTTTATTTATAAATTGGACATAAGGCCCAGTAAAACTAAAGCAAAACCCTCAACAGATTAGTCGACAAATCTAAGATGGGCCATCTTAGGGCAGAATCACCACCTTCTTTCTTTTTTTAAAAATGACCTACACCATCAGCAGAATGGGAAGGAGATGGGATAAAGCAAAAGGACTGTGCAAAGCATGGAAAGTGATGAGGCACAACTAGGTGGGTGGTGAGTGAAAAATGAAAACAAACAAACAACAATAACGTTTATTTATAATTACCTTTTCATCAAAGGGTGGAATATCAACATATACGGTCAAGGACAAAGACAATAAAACGTAGCACCTTAAGAATACATGAAATGAAATCTCCCACATCCCACCAGTTGCTACCCATATCAGCACCTTAGCACAACCTGGTGGTTTAAGACATGAAGCAAAGAGACATGTCTTCAGGCCTTTATAATAACAGGTGAGATCCTCCTCCAGCTAGAGGTCCAAAGGAAGACCATTCCACAAATGTGAAGCCGGATCTTGAAAGGGTCACAGTCTTGACAGAGCTGTGTGCATCCTTGGAACAGGCAGTAATCCTTTGCCTGTAGATCTTAAATTACAGGATGGAGCATATCATACTAGCTGAGCTGTGAGGTGCTGAGGGAGGTTAGAATGCAAAGCCTTGAATACCAGAACCAAAAATTTGAAACTGTCCCTGCTTCAAACTGGTAGCCAATAAAGGGATTTATGGGGAGAAGAAACAGATAAATATTTAGAGAGAGTTAAAACAACCCAGACAGCATTGTTCTGAATTAAAACCAGAGGAAGAAGGGAGCAGGAAGGCAAACCTGTCAGTAAGCTTTTACAATAACCCAGGTGTTTAGATAGCTAAAGCCTGGACAGCAGATGGGCAGTCTTATCAGTCAGGCACCTCTGGTTCCTGAGGATGTTAAAAAGATGGAAATTGCATGCCTTTTCTGTCCCCTAATAAAGGGACAAAGAGATAGGTGATCATCCAGCAGGATTCTGAGGTTTCTGGCAACTGAGACAGAAGCCACTGTACAACCCTGTAAATCCAGTGGAGCACATGAGAGAGGGGCTACTGGATGGTCAGGCTGAAACACTAAGATCTCCATTTTGTCCATGGTGAATGACCATCCACAAATAAACATGTGACAGACAGTCCATCACTGACTTCCACACAATGGCATTAATTGATTTAAAACTCTGAAAAACTCTGAGTGCAATCTGCATAAATTTGATGCTGTAAACCTGATTCAGAAAAAAGACATCTGAGAGGGAGTGTATATAACAAAAAAAGAAGATGACCCAAGACTTGCCTTGTGGCAGCCCTACTGTTACAGGGAAAGCTCTTGATATAGATCCCCAAAATGAAATGGAAGAGGAATGATCACACAAAAAAGATTTGAACCAGGAGAGAGCATTCCCTGTTACTCCCAGTGATGCCAACCATAACAATAGGATCTGATGGTTCAAAGCATCAAAGGCTGCAGGTTCAACACAGAAGTTTGATGCTGTACCTTTGCCACTAGAATATCATTCACTACACGAATCAAGGCCGTTTCGGTAGAATGACCTATATGAAACACTGATTGAAATGGGTCAAGAAAACCATGTATAGTCAGGTAAGGCATCAACTGGGAAAGGCAGCTCTCTCCAAAATTTCAAAAAGAAACAGGAGAAGAGACACAGGGCAATAGGGCAAAATGAAGGGTCCAGAGAAAGTTTATTTAATAAAGAACATAGAGCAACATGCTTAAAGCAGCCAGGGAAAATACCCATCAATAGGGAACACTTTATCAAATGGATTATATAAGGCAAAAGCAGAAGCAGAAGAACTGGGTAAAGGAAGGAAGGGAAAGGGATGGTAGGGCAGAAGGCAGGGAAAGAAGACATCACAACGTAATGTATGTCTGCCTCTGTCACATGGCAAAAGTGAAACTTTGCTTGGGCCAGTGAAGACATGGTCTAAGCCAAAGACTGTGATAAATTGACTGATAGCAATGGGGGTAGAGATCCATTCAGAAAAAATGAATCAACAAATGAGGTCACCTTCTGATCAAAGAAGAGGCCAAATCACTTGCAGAGAGATCCTGAAACGAAGGACCCTCATCACAATCCACCACTGGACTCAATAGGGTATTAAAGATGGCAAATAACTGAGGAGGCATGTGGGCTTAAATTGATTGGTCAGAACATCTGAATCGAAAGCATCTTCCACATAGCTCTGGTCCAGTAGAGTGTCTTCTAGCTCTCTTTCACTCCCTGGTACCCCATTCCACCATTCATTCCTCCATATATGGTTAGAATCTTTGCATATATCATTGCATATCTTTGCATATTTAAGCATATATAGTTAGAATCCTTGGATTTCAATGTGGGTCCTAGATTTCAATAGCTGAAAAATATGGCGTACACCCAACTGTTAGTTTTAACTAGAATAGACTTGCTTGCCATGCTCTGCTTCCAGAACATGGACTCTGACTCAGAGTCTGAAACGGGGGCATGCCAGAGCCTGAAACAGGGGATGTGCCAAGACCTGCTTAACAGGAAGAGGTTACAGTGCCACAAACAGAACAGGGTGCAATGACAGCTCCAGCAGAGAGTCCTGTCAGCTTCAGAAACAGATGACAACTTACCTATATCCACCTTTGCTGAGCATACACAGCAAAGAGAGAACATGTGCCAATGCCAAAGGATTTATAGAAGACAGCATTTAGTTAAAAGCTCCTAAAAAATATAGGAATTGCCCTTCTCCTCCAGAAGTTATCAGAGCTTATCTGATCTTTCTGGCTGCTGGCTATATTCCTGAACTCCATACCTGATCTTGGATTGTATTAGCTGACTTTGGACTCATTTGCTTTGCTTTGGATTCTGTTGGACTCTATTTATGACCTTGTGCTTATCATAGAATCATAGAGTTGGAAGAGACTCCAGGGGCCATCGAGTCCAATGCCCTGCTACACAGGAACACCCATCTAAGCATTCCCCACAGATGGCCATCTAGCCTCTGCATAAAGACCTCAAAAGAAGGAGACTCTTACTGCTTACTGAATAAAAGTAAGTAATAAGCTATGGATTATTCAGTTTCTTTGTTTGAATTATCAGTTGTGCTGCCCTGACCTAGATAGAACACTGCTAAATCAATGAGAACTTAATAAGTCAACACTTGCATACATTCCATTGATTTAACAGACTCTAGTTGAGACTAACAATTTAATTTTGGCTCACACAGCTATAGTATGTTCAGGTTAGTACTGGTGTCAGAACGTACAAAAACTATGGTAATACACACAGTGTCCTTAGCAAATTACTAGGCATTGATAAATTTGTTTACTATAATGAGTGGGGCATTTCCCTCTGAAAAATATGATTAATACCTAGAAATCTTCCAGTGGACAAAAAACGTCCAACAGCTACCCAACATCTCCCCATGCTGTTGAAAGGAAGTCTGGGAAATGTTAGCTTCTGAATGACCAAGGTGCCTGGAGGGACTTAGCCATGCAGGTTCAAAGTGGGAAACTCTTATCCCATCCTACCTCCCTAACTTACCATTCCTGTTCCGGAGCATAACAGCTAGAGACAGCATTTTGGATGTTGCAAAAGGATCCAACAAAATATTCTCCTGCTGGTGCTTCCTTTGGGAAAAGTCAGTGGGAGAGTTTTGGATGTTACTTCTCTGGGATGGAGTTTGTTGAGCTGAACCAGCAACACCTAACAGGCCACTATCCTGTGGTGGTGCTGGGAGAGGTTGCTTATTCAGGGGACTTCAAAGTGATATCAATCAATAGGCTCCTTATCCTTTGACTCTTCTGTAAGCAAAGGTCACATTGTGTGTGTGTGTGTGTGTGTGTGTGTGTGTGTTTGGAGGAATCTAGTGAAGCAGGGACCCCATATATAATTATAAAATATGGTTAAGTCTATAGAATGTTTGGAAAAGATTCTCCTGGAAAACATCTGTTCTAAAGCCTCGATATGCTCACAATTATAGCAGTGAATATGAGGAATCATCTGGAAGTGGGTGAAATGTCATGGTGCAATTGCTAGCTGCGTCAGCTATAAATCTGTTATTGAGAATAAGGGTCAAGATAACCCGAGTGTTACTTTCTGGAATGAAAACATGGCCGAGTGAGGGAGGGATTGCAAACGTGCTGTGTTGCGAGATTCAAAGGGGGGCAGACTGAGAGAAATGAAACTTATATGCTGTGTCTATAAAATAACTGTGTAACCTTACTTCAGGGCTTTTGGTTTTTCAGGGAGAGATCCCGCCAATAGCCCGCGTGTAATAAATATACTCATTTTCTATCTCTGTGGTCTCTGTGTCTCAGTGTTTCTGCTACACTAGGAGGACATTAGGTACTACTGGTTGATTGTGTTCAGAATAGCTTCAAGCTCCATTTTCCTATTGGTATTTCCACTGGGAAAAAGTGGTGCATGTACAAGTTTGTGTCCAACAGTACTTGAAACAGTCGTGTAGGGATGGAGGGGGACGATGGCAATTTTTTGAGGACACTGTGGCTCCTTGCTTGCCTTCCCCCATGGGCCATAGCCGCACCCCTCTGCCCACTCCCTGCCACACACTCCAAGCTCTGCCACTGACTTGGGATCACTTATCACTCCTCAAAGCACACTAACCTCTCCTCTATGGACATCAACTTTCCTGCAGGCATTTCCACTGGGAAGAGTGGAGTGTGCATAGTTATTTGTCCACTTATCGTTCCCCAAAGCACATCAACCAACCCAATAGGCTCCCTTTAACACTTCTGTTGGGAAAGGCCATGGATGAGTTCATGCCGGGAAAGAGGAAGGCTAGCAACTACAATTTTTGTTTTGTTCAACAAGGTCAGCCAAAGCTTTTAGGTTTCCTGAAAGTCTTCATAGTGTGACAACAACTGATCTCACAAGCTGAGTGTTCCTTCTGAATGTACCATCAGTGGTGTGATCTGAGATTTACTATCACCTCCTTTGATGGATTTGCAGGACATAGCAAATCTGAGACCTGAATATTCTTGGCTATAGCGGGAAAAATTATGCTGTGTCATATAAAAGTGGTGTATCACACAGTGATTATCAGGTCAAACATTAACATAGGAATCATGTCACACCTATCCTGACATTCCTAATAGTGCAAATGCACCTATTCTTCATAGCAAGAAAAGCCTTGACAAGCTGAACCTATTTCATCAGATTATTATCTCACTGGGATCAGAACATATGTGACAAAATGATGTAGGCAGCTACTGTGAGATAAATCAGATGCATTCACAAATGCAGAATTTGATTCATTTTGATTTACCCGGCTTTGAAAGAAAGAATAATACGACACTCTTTGCATTCAGTTAACAAAATGTTTCATTATCTCCAAGAGGACTAATTATGCATATATCACAGTGCTATACCACCATTGGTCTTTGTGGGAGATTACTATATCTTTCTAAGCTTCCTGCAGGATTTCAAAGTACAATGAACAGAAAAGAAACAATATATACTCAGCATGCAAAACTGACTGGGAAATACCATATTCTTTCACATTAGTTCTTTTTTTTTAAAATATGCACTGCTGTAATTTATTGGATTACATAATTGTAAAGCTGAAAAAAGATATGAAAGACATATTGTCCAAACCCCTGAACTAACACAGAAGTGTATCGTCAATACATAAATAACAATAATATGTTGAACAGAAAAAAATTATTTAAATTGCTCTTAAATCAATGAAGATGTTTACACTTATAGAGCTAGAATGTTCATAATACTCCAGCTGCTCCAGGAATATAGATAATACTGCCAGTTTGGGTGGGATGAAAACCTCACACAGGCTGCAGGAACAGATAGTAGAGTGAAATGAAGTTGGAGAATTGTTCCTGAGATACAAGGAAACCAAAGAATAGCAAGGCAAGATTGATGAAAGAAAGGTGTGTATAGTAGGCAATGCATTAAATTTGGAATTTGAGATGGAGGAGAAAAAGTCTTGAAAAACAGAGTCAGAACAGACAAGGAATGGAGAAAACAAGCATCTAGCTTTTAAGGAACCTTATAGTGTCTATGGTCCCCATATGCTAGATGGAAAGATGAGTGCTAGGGAGAATAGCTCAAAGACAAGAAATCCGAAGAAGTGAGTCCAGCTGGGCAGCAGGTGGTAAAGCAAAAATGATAGGAAAGACTATATAATGGAAGCATGTTGTTGAAGAAAGAAGGAGCTAAGGAAAAATTAAGACCTGTGCAATGCCTCATATAGGGAATAGAGATAGGATAGGCTATGAATATTAGTAAAAAGGAGCTGGTCTGGCACAGAGACTGTGGACTCTATATGATTATTAGGTCTTATATTAGTAATCCTTCTCCCTCAAATTGGAACAAGCTTGGCCAAAACCTTTCACAATGGTCCAGCCTCCCATGATGGTGGGGGTCATAGACAAACAAAAAGAGAATAATTTGTATTACCCAGATTCAGAGGAATTTTGGCCAATATTAGTTAAATTATAAATTTTGTTTCTATATAACTAGTTCATGTTTTCTGCACTTTTGGAGAAGAATATATTCTGTAACTTTCTGTTTCTGTCTTTCCACTTGGGTTTTTAAAAGGCATTTTGAACTGATATCCAAACTAATTTTAAAACAATACATTAAAACAAATGAGTGTGTGGAAGGGAATGCTTAGCAATGATAATGTCCACTGTCCTGGCCATTTCTTCATTCCAAATGTCACCCAGGGCATCAACAGGAAGCTCCCCAACTATCAGAAATCCACCCAGATACATACACCTCTTGAGGTATATCATCTTAACCAGCCTCTCCATCCCTGCAGAGGTCCCAAGTCTCAGTGAGTTTAAACTTCACCAGGTAATGATCTGTCTATGATGAAAGGGCTGAGGAAAGTTCCTCTATACCCAGATTACCACCACGCCATCCAACACACAATACTAGGTCCAGAGTGTGTCCTAAGGACATACCCATGGTTATCATGGAGAACATGAAGGCTTGAGCTATTCGTGACACAGAAGTTTCTGCATGGATGTTGAAGTCCTCCAGCACAACAGTCTGAGTGGACTCCAGCACCACTGTCATAGTCAACTCAGCCAACTCAAGAAGGGGGACTGTTGCGGGGCAGCAGTAGACCAACAGAATCCTTACGCTGGATTCTTACGTTCCAGCCACCCACCTTAAAATACATGTACTCAAACCCAATAGACTGTGAGATGGGGCACCTGGTGAGGGAGACAGTCCCAATAGATGAGTGCCAACACAATCTTCCCATTCCCCAGTTCTTGCCTGTTGCTGAACAGAGAACCTAGATGGACAAAGCTGGGAGATTTTATCCAGCCATGTCTCTGTAACCCAAGCCAGATCTGCATGTTTATCCAGGTTCAGGTCCTGGAGCAAGAATGACTTTTCATTCACTGAGCTGGTGTTAAGGTACACTGTCCTAAAAGACAAAACATAATGCCTTAGTGCACAGTAAGAGAGAGAGAAATTTCTCTAGTCTCTTTGGAAGGTGAAAAACTTCACTTGTGGAAGATTCAAGGTGTTTTGAGGTTCGACACAAAAATTCCAGTAATTTATTATCCTCCAATATTACGGGATGATGCAATGGTGCTGTGCTCATCTAGTGCCTAATTGACTTGCATTTTGTTCCTGCTTCATGGTATAGTACACAAACAACATTTCCTTATTGTAAATAGCAAACTGGCAGCTGTGGGTGTCTGCAGATGTTATGTCCAAAGTAAACAACTTTATGTACAACCAATGGCCATATCTTGCTCATCGATATCATGCTTTCATGTAGTCACACCTGTCTCCAGTGCCTAATAACATTTGGCATCATCCACCAATCTCAGATATTCTGTTACTGAAATAGGTTTCATATTTAAATATATGTATATCTACATATGTATGACATAAATAACACATATCAAAGTTTTAGTGCTCTCTCAATGCATGCATTCAGACCAAGTTTCTACTTGCTTCACCTTTGGCCTAGACCTGTGTGTGTGTGTGTGTGTGTTTTAAAAAAGCTGGAGTTGTCTGATCTAGAATGCTGTATATATTTAGAGTGACCACCAAGTTCATGACAACACTAAGACCGACTAATACTGTTGGGTTTTAATTTTCATATCAGTTCTTCACAACCACTGCTATGCTAATTCTATCAAATGGCTTTTATTGATAGTGGGGTATTGGATTAAAAGGAGTAAAAATTGCATTCCGCTAGGGCTACTGTGGATTTTTACTCAGTAATGCATTCTGCACTAATTCACTGCTTTTTAAAGATGTTAGCAATACACTAAAAGGCAAATGCATATTCCTGTATGCTTTTAGTGCTGATCCTTTCTGATCTGCTACACCTGAATATTTTACGTGATTTTGATTGTATACAAATAGTTATAAGATTGCATATAATTGTCAGCTTGTCAAAGGCCATTTATTTCATTTGTCACTGGTTAATTTCACTTCCTCTAGCTAACTTAAAAACAAAGCTTATATGAAGGAAGAACGGTAAACACAAACATAATCAGAAGAGTATGATAATCGAGAGCAAGATAAAGGCTTTTTAAAGGAAACCTCTGAGTTGTAGTCATGAACTCGTTGCCCCATTTATGTATTTGTTAAGGTACGGAAACCATAACACCTTTTATGACATAAGCAAAAATATTTGGTACAGATGATCATCTATTCTATTAGGCTTCTTTTTGAATGCACATAGGTACATGGGACCTGCTTCTGCACATGTTGTTTAATGAATCTGTGGAATCTGTGTGATCCTTATAAACACACAGCAAAGAAAATGTCTGGATCAACACTAATTGGATCTGATGTAATTGTCAGTGTCCAGTTAGTCATGATATGCACCCACAAAATGCAGCTATGAAGGGAAAGCACTCTGGGGAAGTGCTTTCAAAAGGGATGCTTCCATATTGAACCTAAAAATGTCAGTGGGTTTTATAAGATGCAGATGGATCATTGTACATATGTCTTTAAATGCAACTACAGAAGGAAGTTTCCATGCTGTGCTTTGAAAATATGGCTTTTCATCTCCCAACAGTTCTTGCAGGCAGCAGTACTTTAAAAAAACTTCTTATTTTAAAAGGCTCCCCTTTCCAAACAGTCCTCAGCACTGATTGGCAATTAAGGCTTTTGCTGTAGCATGGAAGAAGAAGGTATATTCGTCATACTAGGGCTGCCAATTATCCTTTTGTGAATCTTGTCCAAGCTTGTGTTTAGGCTCATTAATAGTTACACATCAGTTACCAAAGACAAGACCCAAAGACAATATGAAACCATAGCCTTGACCAGGGTTATTCACAATTCATCTTGGTGCTTCCAACTCTGGCTGCAAAGATAGAAAGGAACAACAACAAAGCTGAAGATTCACTGGAAGGTCAGTGTCTGCAGAGGCCTACTCAGGTTTCGATTTTATTTCTTCCTTACTTCTGTTGGCACATTCCTGAAGTACAGGCACAACAGGAAAGATAACTTTCCCCCTTACAATTAAACTAGTTTGGGTCAAAACGGGTGCTTTCTTTTCAGCTAGCAGGACAGTGATGTCAGATTCTTAAATTGGCTGATGTGCGGAATCCTACAGCTTTTGAAATAAAGTGAGATCCATCGCTATTCCTCCAAGATGTCTACCAAAATGACAGTTAATTACATTACAAGAAATTGTTGAAAAACATACATACAACATAGCACAAAGTTTCAGGTGTTTCCAGATTAACATGCAATCTGAAGGGTTTGTTTTGACCTTTTATACTTTGGATTTAAATAAATATTGAATCCAAAACTGAATCTGGTTCATTATGGTTCAGACAGATCCAGATTGCATCCACATCCAGTGTGCATTTTGTGCACATTTTTTAATTGTCCAAAGCCTATTTCTCCACCCCTTGCAAAAATATGAATTTTCTGGCAAATTTTTGAAAATTATACTGGGTGGGATTACGTTTTTACCATGAAATGCATCACAGTCCTTGCACATGTATGGATTTCCAAGGCAAGATCTATTTTGTACTGTTCCATTCCCAGTCTTGAGAAATGTGAGTCGGTATTTCTGAATGGAAAGGCAAATTTAATTAATATCTTTCCCATCTCTAATCATAACTCCTGAGTCCCTTTTATATTCCCACTTTTTTTAGATTCCTTCACTATGACCATTTCTAATACATATGCCATTTTCATACAAATTGCCAAAACAAATTTAAAAAAAAATGGAGGAGGAAATATGAAGAACCCAAACCCCAATTCTGTATTTGAACATTCCTCTTGCACATGTTATTTCCGGTATGGCACCCCTGGTGAGGACACCCAGATATCATTTTGATATCATTTAATTTGGTCTCAGCTGGACTGGCTCGCAGTTACCTCATCTCACGTGTTTGAGAGTTCTCCGGACAGAGAGCGGCCATTAATGGTTTTACATTCCATTCCTCTTTGTAGCCAGCAATTCATACCTCGCCTGCAGCTTCAGGGAACTTCCTGCCGCAAACCTTACAATAATCACATGGCTTTCAATCAAGTTACTCTTTTATGTTGGGCCATCAGCGTCTCAGCCACGCTATTGTCTTCAAATACAAATACAATCAGGCTAAACTTGACCTTTCCAAATCCTTTTGTCCAGCACCGAAACTCCTTTCGTTCTCACCTGGCTTGCCATTGCCGGCAGGCACAAAACTCCCTATAAAAACCCCTCACTTTCGAACAGTCGTTGGATCACTTTGGACTGCCATCCCGCCTTGCTGCCGGTGGTCTTAGGGACTCCCTTCAGTGCCCCACGCTGAGCTTTCTTCCCCGGAACCCCTCTTCTCTCCAGGACTACGAGACAGGTCGTATTGCCTTCCCTTGCAAACCTCCATTTCTCTTTCCAAGCTAGTTAGTTTATGTTCTGTCTTTTGTGTCTTTTTGCCTTTAATAAATAATTGTTTATTATTTGGAAACCTTGTCTAGCTACTCTCTGACCCGCCGCTGTATACATAGGGCTAAAGATCTCGCAACGTTACCCTGCCTCTTGCTAGTCAAACCAGTGTCTCAGCTAATTTTCCCAATTTGGTATTTTGATTGGCAACCCGGACGCCCCTCGCGGGACCCCCAAATTCTCAGGGTAACACACAAACACACACAACACCTATCCTGACATCTTGCCAACTTCTTAACCAAGGATAGCTTTATGTGCTATGACATTTTCATAACCATTACCCCAAAAATATGTAAACAAGAAGGTACATGGCTTCTTTCCCTTCCTATTCCTTTTCCTCCTCCTCCTGAAACTCACAGACTGTAAACATGCTCTTACACAAAACTCTCTAGTCCTGTTCTTCTGAAATTTGGCAATCTGGATCCTCTCAGAAGGGCAGTTTGACAGACATAACCCCTTCTTACAATGCTTTTTTCATTTAAATTAATCTAATTTTGATAAATAGGAAAAGTTACAGCAGTTTTCTAATGTTAGCCAATGAAAATATAACTAAGATTTGGATTCACACCTGAGTGGATCTGGATGGTCTCTGAATTGCAAAGTCCGATTGGGCTGTTTAGTGAATCCCCAATTTGAGATTTCAAATGAATATTGTGGTTGATACATATTCCTCGTATGATCTGCATATTTTCCAATGATCTTTACATGACTGATTTCTGCAAGTAGTCTTGCCTTTAGCTGTGCCTCTGGGTTGTAATTAATATAAAGTTAGAAAAAAAGTTGGTGGTGAAGCTTGTTAATGGCTGCATAAACACTCATGGAACAATCAGTGGAAACAATTCCTGAACTTCACCAAGGCATTCCACAGCTCATTTTCTTTAACACATGAGCAAGTGAACACTTAGGCCATTTCCACATGGCATTACTGTCCTGCATTAGGGATGCCCTGGAATGGTGTGCGAGTCATGCTTTTGCACATCATCACAGACCCACATCCAGCACATCCCCCACTGTTGTGATCACAGGATATTCGCTTAATGGAAAAAATCCATCAAAAGCCCATGATTACTTGATGCTTCCCTTACCGCCAGCCATGCAGAACAAGAGGAAGTGCAATCTACACACTTTCTTCCCAAGTGCAGCATGGGACAGAGGCCAGCTACAGTGAGGAAGGAAGGAGCATGTTGCAGGCCATGTGTGAAGGGGAGTGTTTGCATCATGATCCCTTCCTGGCAAAGGCGCTGCTGAGATGATATCGGGACCACAACATGGACCAGTAAAGGGCAGAAATGGCCTTAATCTTGCCTCCACTCCTCAGTCATAGCTTCTTCTCTGAAAAATAAAGTTTCCTGAAGAGCCCCTGAGGAAAAGGCTTTCCATAGAACATGCTAGAGTTTTTCCATTTGAGCAAGCTAGGATTCTTCAAAAGTTCTCATTCTCTGGGACTTTTGATGACATGGAGAGCTTCCACTTGTACAAGGACCTCTCCTTTTCTAGACAGGACATGTTTGATGTGAGGAAAGAAATGTAAAAAGTACATATTAGAGATATAGTGAGGTGTACAACATTGGTGAAACTGCTGTGGAACAGCGTGTGCAATTCCCTGTGAACTGTCATGTGGAACAGCTTGGGCACTGGCTTATTCAATACCTTGCATTAGCAGAACCTAAATACTGACACTGGGATGTGAGCTAGGTTCTTGCATGTGGATAGGCTTCATTGTAGTTGAATATCATTGGATAGACCTACCTGAGTTGTCTTTCATCAGAGTTGTATCTCTACTCATCAGAGCAGATCCAAAAAACTGGGCTGAAGCTTTAGAACATGGAGGAAGCCTTCACAATATTCCTGCCTGACAAGGGATTGAACTTGGTGGCTCCTGTGGTCTCTTCCAGCTTTGTGATTCTATGATTCTAGGATGCCATTTCTACCTTTCTATTTCAGGAGCTGCTGGTGATTTAAAAGAGGCCACCTTAACAACCATACAGTGATGACCTACTAAAAAAAAAGTATCACTGTGCTACCCTGATTTCTGGGGGTCCCGTGAGGGACACCTAAGTGCGCTCCAGATTATACAAGTTGGGGAAATTAGCAAAGAGCACAAGCTAGCAATACAAGAGGCAGGGCAACAGAGCGAGATCTTTCACCCAATGTCTACGGGGTCAGGCCGAGTCAAGGAGCAAACAGAGTTGAAATAATAATAATTGTTTTATTAAAATACAATCAAACAGTATATGCAGCACACTCACTCAGATAACTACAGAAATAAAGGTTGGAGTAGGATAGAGGGATTTTTAGAGGAGTTGTTGGTTTGGATAATACTATACCTGTCCTGAAGCCCGGGTAGTCTGCAGCAGAAGTTCGGAGGTATGGAGTTCTCAGTACGTGGGACTGAGGGGAAGGCTCACCAAGCAAAGCAGCAGCAAGGCAGGATGGAAGTCAGGAGCGATCTGAAGAAGCTCTCAAAGTCAGGGGTTCTTATAGGGGAAAATGTGGCCGTAGGCTAGTCCGTACTTGGGGAAAACAATGAGTTTCGGGCTGGAGACAAAGCCTCCGAAAGGTCAGAATTTAGCATGATTGAGTTAAGTCCGAATTGACAATAGAGCAGACAGTATGCGAATGCAGAGTGCTTGACGGATGAGGATTTGTCTAATTAAGCTGCCTGCTTGGGGCAGGGAGTTCTTTGTAAGTAGCGTGCATACATAATAGAGTACTTGTCTTTGAGGTCTTCTGAAGCGGCGGGACGGCTATTTCTGGCCTGCCTGTATTTGTTTGGAATATTACAGCGATTAGCAGCCGTGCCTGTCTGCGAGCTTTTCCGAGGGACCTCGCAGCACGTGGAGAGGAATAGGTAAGGAAGGCCAAATTATTGATATCAAAGTGATATCTAATATCCCACAAATCCGGGCTAGAAACTACAGTAACAACTGGGATGGAAGGCACACAATTAATGTATTGTCTTATTGCTTTAAGATCTTGGAAAGTGTAGACCAAACAGCTCTATCTGCAGCCTTTTTCTATGCATACCAAAATGCTGCATTATGAATGGATATGGAGTATGCCACCTTTATTCCAAAAACTACTATTCTGTGATGGAAATTTACCTATTGTACTGCTACCTCTTTCCTACTTAATATAAAATGTGGAGCAAAGCATGTAACAAATGGGCAGAGTCACATTATCCATCTGCATTTACATACATACTGAAAACCTTTTTAGAAGCCTTGGATAATCGCTTAAATTAATCTCTCCATTTATGTAGGAACCCAGAATTGTACATGCATAAAATATCATGAAGTTAAGTAGCTGAGAAGGTTCAGCCAGATAATGAAGTGAAAAATAAAGGCCATGTACTGCTTCCTTCACAACACTCCCATCATTTTCCTTTTCTCTGCTCCCACACTTTTCTTTTAAAAACCAATTCCTCTGAAACTTTAATAAATGAGTACTCAAAGCGATTATTCTCTGAGATGATAACAGTGACATTTGGACTTTAGGATTAAAAGGTTGAAATAATTTCTCTCTGGGAAGAAATGAGTTTGCTTCTGACTAAAGCAAGGCACAAATATTATTATGCTCAATCCAAGAGAGAATTAGGAAGTTAAAGTCTTGTGGGGTATTAAGGATTTTTTTTTTGAAGGCTAAGTATCTGGGTCAATGTCTTAATAAATGGCCTCCTGGAATGAGCCTATTTTCAAATGATTAGGTCAATTAGTACTAATTACTCAATTGAGAAAACATAGCCTACTGGCTGTTACACATTATGTGCCTCCTTGTATTGTCAGCCTGTGAGACTGTTAAGACATTCCAAATTGCTCAAGTGAGATCTTAGCAGATACTCTAGTTTGACCAACTATCTAGTGTTAACTGAACTCATGATTGCCCATTCCTCAAAAACAAACCACAAATGCCGTTGTCACGTCCACATTCTTGAAAGACCTACAGCCCACTGTAAGTGATAAACTTCATCAACATCAAATATCTGTTCATTTGCTTATCTTCCAACATTAGGTTATGGCCTATGCTGGCTATGACCCATAAAGCCCTATATGGCTTAGGCACAGATCAACTTAAAAACAGTTGCTGGAATCCTGTTGGTTAGTCTCAGCTATAGTAGATCAATTGATTCAGTTGTTGAATTATGAGCCAACATGTAGGTAAACTGAACTGATTCAGTAGGTCTTCTGTAGTGGAGATTATCAATTGGATTTCAGCCTGTATATCTCTCTCCCTTGTCATTCCTCTACAGCACATGTGTTAAATACAAGGCCCGCAGGCTGAATCCGCCCCACCAGGCCATTTCATGGGGCCTTGGGACCTCTCCTGCAGCTACAGCACTCTCCCTGGCTGGTGAGTCCGATCCCCATATTGCAGGCCCCTGGCTGCTGGTATACTAAAGAGGGGCCCAGAAGCCAGCATTTATGATCTACTTCTGATTGCTCCTCTGTCCAAATCTTGCCATCAGAGCATTGCAGGTTACCATGGCAATGCTCCATGCAGTTCATGAGAGTAGGACAGAGAGGCAGTCAGAAATAAAAGTAGATCACAAGCGCTCGCTGGTGGGACCCTCTTCAGAATACTAGCAGCCAGGGGCCCACAATCTGGGGATCAGGCTCACCAGATACAGAGAGGGGTAGGGGGGCAGAAAGAGGCAATGGAGAATGGGGAGCAGAAAGAGGCAATGTAGACTGGGGAGCAAAAAGAGGCACAGAGACTGTCTGGGGGGCTCAAAGAGGCACAGAGTGGGGCTGGGGAGCAGAAAGTGGCTCACTTTGGATGTACCGATCAATTCTATGTCACTTTATAGAGGTATAAAGACCATAACACAATTATTTGTTCTGTCTATCTCAACTGGGACCAAAATGTTAAACAAAATTAATATAATAAACAGTGCTTGGTAATATTTGTCTCATGATTAAAAAAATAACTTTGTTTTCAAAACTCATTTTTCAATAAATTGTACAATAGTTGTACATTTGAATATCTGCTGCTATTTTTCCTAGACTTCTAGTTTCAGAGCTAGTTATTACAAAAACCAGTAATAATTGAATGCAGAGGCAATTATTTAATATGATAAAAGAGTAGACACATTTATATAGTCTTACAGATACAACTGGCCCTTTGAGGGCAACCATAATATTGATGTGGCCCAAGATGAAATTGAGCTTAATGCCCTTGCTCTACAGTCATTCCATATTTTTGCTATTATCTGCTATTTTCTTTCACTAGCATAAACACTAATAATTAAATTCATTTAATTCAGTAAGTTGTCGTTAATTAACTCTTTAATCAAAACAAGCCATGTGATTTATGAAGAATGCTATGGAGACTGTCTCTCTTGAATTTAGAGGATCACATGGTGTCACTGGATCCTTCAAAATATTTTTTTTAATCCCTTTAAAATTTCCTTCCTCCAGCCTGGAATTTGTCTCCACACAGATAACAAAGTCCATAATAGAATTGTTACCTGAGGATGGTACATGTCCAGCACAATCTGGGAAGGCTGTCTCAAAGCACGGGCTCTCCTCTTATAACTTGTTCAATTCACTTTGATACTCTTCTTAAAAAAACTCCCCCCATCAACATATACATTTCATTAATTTTTCAAGTACTTCATTTGTGAAGGTTCAGAAGGAGTGTTTTAGTTCAGTTAGAGGATACTCATCCACTACAAATGCAGAAATACATGGATAACCACAAAGATTTAAAAAGAATTAAGAGCAGATAATTATTAATGTGAAATTTCTGATAGCATCTGAACATATGCAGAACTTTTCCCCCTGAAGAATGGAATTACTGCATCCTTTTTACCCCCACCCTATTTCCAATCAAGAAGTGTGATCTGCAAAGATCAGTGGTAGAATACACGCTTTGCATGCCTGTGCTAGGCCCCCCTACCCAAGTACAGTAGAGTCCTGGTTATCCAACCTAAACCGGCGGGCGCAGGGTCGGATAACTGAAATGTTGGATGACACGGAGCCCCGTGGTGGCTGCCATTTTGGGGGCGTGTCGGGGCGGGCCTGGGGGCATGTTGGGGTATGTCTGGGGGCGTGGAAATGCCTGCAGCCACGTCCCCAGGCAACCACGACGTCGGTTAATCTGGAGGGTCGGATAACTGCAGGTCGGATAACCGGGACTCTACTGTATAATCTATAGCATATAATATTTGAATGATCAAGGATCTAACAAGCCCACTCTTTTCTGAGCCCATATTATCTTAACTATATCATTAAATAGTGTGGGTAACAAGTGGAGGAGGCAAAAATCATAATGGGAAGGGTGGAGATTGGGAAGCAAAGAGAGACAAGGAAATGGGAGGTGGGTTTGAGGAAAAAAATCTCAGTTATCTGACAATCTAATGCTGTGTGAACAATACATTAAAATGCAAAGGAGTTCATTACAGCTTCACCCCAAATAATATTAGAATGTATGTTATTCAACAATATACAACAAAAAGCAATCCACAATATTATCACCTGGGGATTTATTGAAGATTGTGCACTTTCACCCCCAGAAAGACTCCACCATTTCCTCCAATCCTAATATTTTCCCCCACTTCCTGTTGTAGGGTATGTGGAAGATGAGAGGTACTCAGTGCAATGAATTCAAATGAAATTTAACAACCTAATTCACTATTAGCATTTTCTTTCAAAAAATTAGTTAATTGAATTAATAATTTAAAAAGCTAATAAATTCTATACACTGTTATATTGTGCTTCCTCTCTGTGTGTGCATATGTAGCTTCAAAAGTGCATACTTAGCTTCAGAATTTTAAAAGGGTGCTAGTTATCTGCTAAGAACTTCCTATAACATTCCTTTTCACAAATTACAGAAATCACAAAGGGGGAAAAAATCCTGTCCTCTCTCACAGTCTTTATGAAAGCTTGAATCTTAATCCTCCCTGACTTCTTCTTATGTTTGACAAGGGGCTTCCTTTTACTCTGAGAAGCTTGTTTGGTGAAAACATGGGAGAGAATCTCCTTGGGCCTTTTTCACACTAGACTGTAATAGTGCTATTATTTCATTTTCAACAGCCTATGGAATCCTGGGGTTTGCAGTTTAGGGAGGAGCCTCAAAGGCCCCTCTCTAAACTGCAAACCCCAGGATTCCATAGGCTGTTGAAAGTAAAATAATAGCACTTTAACAGTCTAGTGCAGAAATGGCCTAGGTTGTTGCACCTAGGCTGTGGAATTCCCACTCCAGCAATGCCTAGCTAGCTCCTTTCTGCTTTCTTTTTACTATATGGCAAAGACCTTTTCATTCAAACAGGCCTTTGGCTTTTGACTGGTTGGGGCAAAGGATGGCCCTTTCTGCTCCACCCTCCCAACCTGCCATAGGGATGGGAGAAGGACAGGACCACAACAACGCTTATGCATGCAACTGTCACAGTCCTCTCCTTCTCCCTCCCTAGGCAGTGTGATCATGCTGCAAATCATTGATGAGTTTTCTCCATTAAAGACCAGTGATCATGCCACCATCCCACTGCATGTCCACACTTATCTTCCCTGCAGAGGCCCTGGAAGAACAATGGCAGCACTTCCTGCCCCAGTGCAGCCTGGGACAGTACCCAGCTACACTGTGACAGGAAGAGGCATGGCCATTGCACTTCCTGCATCCCAGAGACAGGCAGTGCACAGGGGAGCACTCCTGTTGTGTTTGCCTTCAGGCAGGGCCAGTGCTGGGACCCACACCGGATGTCTCTGGGACTAGGTAAGGTGCAAAAAAGGCTGATGTTTAATGGGCATGATATACTATGTTTTGCATATGTTTTTAACTGTTTTAAATTAATATCTTAAATGGATTATTTGTTTACTTTTTTTAAAAAAATGTACTGTGTATTATTTTAGTTATTCTGTGCTAAAATATTGTAAGCTGCTTTGAGAATACTTGGAGAAAAGTAGCATATAAATGAATGAATAAATGAACGAACATAAAAATAAATAAAATACTGGAGGCAAGATCATGTGAGAGAGTAAGAGAATCTTCAAGATGCTCTCACACTGTGCTGAGATGACATTCTGGATAAAAACTCAGCAGCAGCAAAATTTCTTCACAATCCTATTTCTGGCAGGAACATGACCATTATCCCCCCAACAAAAAAAGGGGGGGCTTTGAAGGCAGATTCTGTTGTTGGAATGGAGTGCTGGGGTTTCGCAGCTAGTGACTTGAAGCAGAATAACTGTTCAATTCAAAGAAGATTATTGTAATCAAGCTGTTACATATGTTCTGAAGACAGGTGGTTTTCTGTGAAATTCATTTTTCCCATTGTTTTCAATCACTTAATTTTACCATCAGCTATGTCCTTCCTTGTGAAAACTTCAGTATGTACAACATGAGGCCAGGGAGCAATATCCTTATGCTGTCAGCCTCATCATTTGAGTTATGGTCTCCCTTTGTGATGTGATATGTTTGTGATGGACCTCTAAGTTAGGAATGCTATTTTATGCTCTACAGCAGCGGTTCTCAACCTGTGGGTCGCGACCCCTTTGGAGGGGTCGAACGACCCTTTCATAGGGGTCACCTAAGACCATCGGAAAACACATATTTCCAATGGTCTTAGGAACCGAGACGCCACTCCTCTATCCCGCCCTGCCCCCTTTTGAAACAAGGTCACTGATCCTCCAGCCAAAAGCCAGCCCCCGCTGTTATTTGGCGGCCTCACAGCCAATGGGAGGGCTGATTCTGAGACCCCGCACTGGGAGGAGGGAAGAGGAAGCAGCTGTTGCTCCGGGCAGGGGGTTGCGCCATTGGAAAAGTGCCACCCCCTCCTCCTTGCTGCTGCCGCCGCCACCCTGCCAGCGGCCTTTCTCGCTTGGGTCGCCTCCTCCTCTTGCTTCCCGGCATGGGAGCCGAGCATGGGCGGGTGGGCAGGCAGGCAGGCGGGCTCTGAAGTAGGACACGGCACCATCTTTTCCTCCCCCCTGGAGCTGCCAAGGCAAGCGAGCAAGCGCTGCGTAGGAAAGGAGGGTGGCCAAACCCGCACCTGGAGCAAGGCCCTGCAGCGGGAACAGGGCTGCAGCGAGCGGGGAAGCTCTGGGCACCCCGCAATGAGAGGAGGGATTGCGCTTTGCACCAAGAGGGGAGAACCTGGTCGGCGCTGCCTCTTGCCGGGCTCGCCCTCTCCCTCCCTCCCTCCCTCTGGGCTCTCGGTGCCCGCAGCACTGTTCGCTGCGGGCGGCTTGTGTTGCCTTTCCCGCCCGTGCTTTGGGCGAGTGGCGGAGAGGCAGAAGGAGATGCGCCACCCGCCCTCGTGCTGGGTTTGCTATCATGGGAGCGCGGGCGGGGCGGCAGTGTTGAGGAGGGCTCTGAGCCCCCGGGCCCCCTCCCTCGCCCCCACTCCTGTATGTGCCGAGCACAACTGCCAGCTTCTAGGGCTGCCATTTTGTCACCGGTGCCACTGACTCGGAAGGGAGGGTGAAGAGCTGCAAAAATGCCCCGATTGGGTGCTGTTCACATGGGCATTGGGTGGGGAGGAGGGAAGGGTAGGCGGGTTGCAGGAGGGGGGAGATGTTTTGACGGAGGCCTTGCGCAGGGCAGGGGGCAGGAGTGTCCATCTGCTGGGAAAGAGAGCTGCGGGTTGGAGCAGCTTCCAGGCAGCCTGGCACTCTGCGGGGGCTGGTGGGCAGGCTGGGCAGCAGCCCGACATGGGTCTCAGCCCCTTTGGCAGTGGCGGGGAGCTTGTCGTGTTACCCCAGGGATTCCTGGCTGGTCCTGTAAGAGGAGTTTATTTCAGAACAAGGGGAGACCTCCTTTTCCTAGGAGATGGGCAGTCTTCTCTCTCTCTTTCCAGCCTACTTTTGGAAACTTCTTGCTTGAATTTTGTGTTGCAGTTACTTGCCCTCTTCTCATTTGCCCACCCACCTACCCTCCTACCCAATGGTAGGCCCACCTTAGGGTCAACATAAGTCAGGAACAACTTGAAGGCACACACAAGAAGCTTGTGTAGTCCCCCGAGATGTGATTAGAAATAAATATTTCACAATATATAATTACATATTGTTTTTGTGATTAATCACTATGCTTTAATTATGTTCAATTTGTAACAATGAAAATACATCCTGCATATCAAATATTTACATTACGATTCATAACAGTAGCAAAATTACAGTTATGAAGTAGCAACGAAAATAATTTCATGGTTGGGGGTCACCACAACATGAGGAACTGTATTAAAGGGTCGCGGCATTAAGAAGATTGAGAACCACTGCTCTACAGTGTTAGCTGTGGAATACTTGTCAAAGTTGAAGCTGTTTATAAAATATTGCCCCCTTCCATTCAAATAAATGGGAAGGAAACCTAGGTGACATAGATGTAGGATTACAATTTGGAGGTTAATAGAATGTGTTCATTCCCATCCTGCTTTGGCTGGACTGCTAGCATATTTTTCCCAGCCACAACTGTCCTTTGTATCTGTTCATGTGGAATAGGTCATCTGGATGAGTGCTCCATTGGCATACCTGAAGCATTCCCTTGTTATATCTGTCATAGCAGTAATTTTTTTAAAAAAAATATTGAGTACACCACAGTAGGAATACACACAGACAAAGACAGACAGACAGACACAAATATTAAAGGATGAATAAAGTAATAACTGAATCATTTGTCTAGCTGTCTAATTCTTTTCTTTCCTGGGCAACTACATCAGTTAATAATCCAATAAATAAATTGCTAGAAGGAAATGGATTAATGAACCAGTTTACAAGGATGCAATAGCATTTAGGATGGATTCTTGACTATTTCCACTTATGTTAACAGATTATGTCATTCACACACAAACATAAATGGGCTCAGCATGAGTGATGGTGCTAGTAGTTATGCCTTTCATGCCTCCCCCCAAAAAAGAGGGGTTAGTATTTAGCTATTCTTAATGGATGGGAAACTGTGATCCTCTAATTTGCTTTAGCCTACACTTCTCATTAGGCCTAGTCCACATCTATCAGGTTGTTGTGCAGGCGATCCTGATTTGAGAGGTGATGAAAACAGCCAGCCAGGAAAATGTGGAAACAGCAAGCTGCCTCCAGGGTACCCATGACCAAATCAGTAAGTCAGGTTGTACGTGTTTGGTTGCATTGTATTTACTGTAACATAAATTATCAGGAAGTCAGAGCTATTTGCCCCTGATGAAGCAAGAGTGGGGCCATGAGATGATACAGCAGACATCTCAGGGAGAACATCTGGCTCACCAGACCCAAACCCTTTTTGTTCTAGAGCAGACACATGAGACTAAACATCTGCTGTAACATGGTTGGAATCATTTAGATCAGATGTACTGCTAATCTTTGGCACCTTAAAAGGGGCTGCATTCTGTGTTAACTCTCCTATTCTAGAGTCTGCAAATTTTCCAGATTAACTCTTAAATCCAAATTTGAATCTGAAGTGGATACAAATATCAGAGCCTGACATTCAAGCTCAGCCATTCTAGTGGATTGTTTATATATGATTGTCTCTGTCCATTCTTAGGTGCCATACTAATGGATCTCCACCTTCCAAATAAATTACAGTTCCAGATTCTAAAACAATGTATATAGATACACACACTATTACTGCTATCAATATGTATTGTAAAAGTACTAGTGTTACTACAGTACTAGCAATATAAATATGTACTATGTAGGTACTGGGATCCAGTGTGGTATAGTGGTTAGAGCACTAAACTATGACCCTGGAGATCAGGTTCGATTCCCTGCATAGCCATGAGCAACCTTTGAGTGCATGACCCACTCTCTGAGCAACCTCCGGTGCATGACCCACTCTCATCCCCAGAAAACCCAATGACATGGTGACCCTAATGTGAATCTAAGTTAGAAACAACTTGAAGGCATAGAACAGAGCAATATAGGTACCGTGTACTGTTATTTACCTGACCCAGAATATGCATACTGAATAAACTGACATGGAAGAGGGAGGAGGAGAGGAACACTAACGTTAGGAGACAAGAAGACAACCCTTCAAATTTATTTAGGAAAACAGCACACAGCACCAAAAGCTGGTCCTGCTCAGAAGCAGGACACAACAGCCTGCAGGCCACAAACAAAATGGCAGTTGCAGTAAACAAAGTAGTAGCTAAAAGAAGAAAGTGGCTAGCATGAAGAAAATGGTAGGTATGCTTTCAAAATGGTCTTGCTGTGGCTTATACACACTCCCTCATTTGTTGGGCATCTGGTTGGGCAGAGAGCCCAAGCCCTTCTGACTACTAAGACTATGGGTACTCAGAGGAATGCTGCCTCTATTGCTGCCACTAATCATGAAAGGGCAACAAAATGGCAGCCACAATGAACAAAAATGGTGAGTGTTCAAACAATAAAGCCACCATGGCCTGTGCTGTACTTTCCTGTCCCCAAACTCTGGCAGAGAGCTCCAAGCCCTACCAGATACTCTTTGGAGTTCAACCACAGCTGCTAACACAACTACATCTAAAACTAAAAATGGGATTATGGCACAAGCTACTGAAGACTACACCTAAAAACATAGCCTAGTCAGCTCCTCTTGCTTGTTGATCATCTTTGTATGCTAAGAAACAATAAAAGAGGAGGAAGGAGAAGCAGAGCTGGAGGTTATACCTACTCATTCTGACTTCCCTCCTCTCCTGTGTTGTGTTTGTTTACAGTCATGACACTTCTGTCCTTCTTGCCCTCCTTTCAGGAAGGCAAAAGATGACTCTCACTTTGCAGCCATTTCTACAGATGACATTTGGGTAAGAGGTTAGATCCTCCTCATATGGTAGCAAAACATTTGCCTGTGGCAAGTCAAGGCTGACTGCAACTGCATTATTTATCTTACATTCCCCAGAAACTGATTTAGGCCATTTCTGCAATAGACTGTTATAGTGCTATTAGTCCACTTTCAACATCCTATGGATCCTGGGGTTTGCAGTTTAGGGAGGGGCCCGCCAACCGCTCCCTAAACTGCAAACCTCAGGATTACATAGGAAGTTGAATGTGGAATAGTGCTATAACAGTTTAGTGCGGAAATGGCCTTAGAGAGGCACATTACTTCTATACAAGGTGATATACACAGCCACACTGACTAATAGCCATTAATGGTTAACTGTACTCAAGCTGATGTAATCCACTTGTAAATGCATCTAAACTGATAGCCTCCACTACATATTGTTATAGCGAATTTCAAAGATGAACTGTGCTCTGTGCAAAGAAGTACTTTTATCTGTTTTCAGACTCCTACCATTTAGCTTTGGAGTATGCAGTACTGGGGGGAGCGGGAATTCTCCTTCTATATTTTCTCTGTGCTTCCTCCATTCTTAAAAACAACAACAACAAGAAAACACATCTAAGATGTGAACTTTATCTAAGGAGAAATTTCCAAATCCACACAAAGATCCAAAATGTAGTGACTGTTTAGGACAGGAATAGGCATGTCATGAATCCTGTAGAACAGCACTGGCAAGTTTTAAGCTCCTCCAAAGTTCTGGAGGATCATCACCATGGCCATTTTGGCAATCATAAATGAAGTTGTGTCACTCCTACTTGACTTTTATGCATGGGGGGAACTTATTGCTTTGGGGTGGGAATCCCCTGAAACAGCATATATTAATGTTTTAATGTCCTTTGAAGGATTTTTTTAAGCCAAAAAATATGTTACTTTTTTTTTAGCTGAAAAGATGTAGGGTTTGGAGTAGGATCCCAAGGGCCACACTGGACCCCAGAGCAAAACATTGCTGTCCTTAAGCATGATGTGTGAAATATCTACCACAGGGTATGTCATTCAAATAATGAATACCAAATCTAACCAATGAGAAAAATACACATGATCCTTATCTGGAAGGGACCATTTGCACACCATGTGCACCTGAAGAAGGACATTGCTTGTAGCATTCTTCCTCAGAAGCACTGTGGGACACAATGGTTTCAAGTGGAGCAAAATCAGTTTAAAGCAAGTAAGAAAGGGCGTACCTTATGCAGCATTGCTGTTTGGTTTATCATGCCAGTAGTATGCATTTTGTGCAGATTTTCTTTTGACAACATTTGGCACATTTACAAGCTGATGAAAATGGGGACCAAAACATACCTGCAGTCAGGGAAATGAGAAATTCAGCACAACCAAAATTTAGAGATTCACTCATTCCTTAGTCATGTTAGAGATTTTTGCAGTGCAGTAATAGGAATACCTGGAATAAAATTTTATATAAGCTAATTGATTACATGAGGACAGCATTTTCTAGATTCTATGCTCATTGTTATTGTTTTTGCAAATGGAGCATACTTGCTTTACCTTTGCAGTTCAGACCAAATGTCTGCAGAAACTGTGCATTAAGTAATGGGATATTTGAAAATATTTTTAAAAAGGTAACCTCCACATTTTTCAAGTGTTGAGAAACCCTGATGAGAAAAATCTTGGACTGGCAAGAATCTTTCAGTTCATATCTTAGTCTGTACAAAATCTGTACATTGCTTTGTGCACGAAATAGCATTTTCTGTGTCGAAAATAATATTTGCAGAAATATTAATTCTGCATAGAAAACATTATGCACGAAAAAAACAACCCTGTAATTTTTCTGCATAAAAGTCATAGATGGCTGATTTGTATAGGAAATAGCATATTCTGGAAAGGAACCTAAATTTCTGCATTGAAATATTGTTTTCCATACAGAAAACACTATTTTCCTGATCAGAAAATGCTGTTTGCTGCACAAAACAACCGTGTGTGAATTTTGTGCAGAATAAATTCTGAATTGCAAAAAGACTTTGAAAATAGCATGAAGACTTTCTCACAGCAGGAAGAAAATTGCTGAAAGTATTTATTGCTACCTTTGAGAAGAAACTTAGAGAAGAACTTAGACTCATCAGCTTTAGAAGACTGAAATGCTTTTACAATCTAGAGATGACTTTTTAAAAAACATAAACTGGGATTTGGTGGCTGAAAAGTGAACTGCACCTTTTAAAGTTACTAAAATAATAGGCCTGTTTTCAAAAATTCCCCAAATGCTTTATCTAGAGTCATTTTCCTGAGTTTCTGACATATTAGAGAAAAAATACCAGTGTTCCAAATAACTGTCTAGTGAGAATGCCAAGTAGATAAGCAATTGCAATCTTGTGGTGCAAACTTCATTTCAATCCCTGTTCCCAGCTTCTTTCAGATCAGTGTTGGTTAAACAACCCAAACATCATTAGTGACAGTGACGCATATATTGCCTACAGACAAGCTGTTTATATCCATCACTGCTTCTGAATTTTAATAAAGTTGGCTTTATGAATAACTATTTCTAAATTAGCACGTTCTCATTTAATAAGCTCTTTTCCCTTCATTTAGTCAGAAGCCCATCTGCTTTATTTTCCAGGTATTTTGCTTAAGATTCAGAAGTGTTTCCAGCTGAATGAATGACAGATTTATAAAATAATGCCCAGTGTTACACTTAAGATAAGACATCAACCTGAAACTTAACCTTTCTTGAACTCAGACTGTGAAGGAACATATTTTATAGACATCATGAAATGAGAGATAAATCCCAGTTTATGGGATTTATCACAGATAAACCACAGGTAAAAAGCTTAGTCACAGGGAATAAGAAATATCTGATGAATGTGTTGCCAGCTTTGGTGGCTGGATAACTGATATTGGGAGAGCCAGCGTTGTAGAGGTTTGAACATTGGAGTACGATCCTGGATACCAGGGTTCAGTTCCGTGCTCAGCCATGGCAACCCATTGAGTAACCTTGGGTGTGTCACACACTCTCAGCTCCCAGAAAACCCTGTGATAGGTTTGCCATAGGGTCATGATAAGACCAGAAAGAACTTGAAGGCACACAACAACAGCAGCAGCAGCGACAACAAAGCTGATATTGGAAGCTAAGCTGTCAGCCCTGGTTAGTACTTGGATGGGAGACTGCCTATATTTCAAGGGAATTGGCAAAACCACCTCTGAGTTTTCCTTGTCTAAGAAAACCCTGTGAAATTCATGTGGCTGCCATAAGTCAGCAGGCAGTTTGAAGGCACATACACACACAACTAAGACAGAAGTACAACCACTCCCATCAAAACTTGATGTGAGCATACAGAAATAATAAAGTGTGAGTGAGGAAAAACAAAGTAATATTTTAAAATTAAGTTACATGTAACACTTTGAGAGAAGTGGGACTGGCCCCAGATATTTTTTCTTCCTGAGGCAGAAGGCATGATAGCACCTCCTCTCATTCCCCAGGAAGAAACTTATCTATCTATAAATTATTGCATTTGCTTTCAACTCTAATAGAGGCCCAGTGTCTTCCATGATAGCTGAAGACAGCAGACAGTGCAGGGCAAGCTGGATAGTATGCAAATATGCCATCCAACATTTCCTTACCCCTGCTACTGATGCCTCACTCACTCTGCCTAAAGCTAGGGCTTGTCTTTGCTGAAATCATAATGAAGCTTGAAGTGTGAGTAGATCTTTTCCAAGCAGACATTTTAAACAAGGAGTGTCTTGCAATCCTCTAGCTATAGCTTATCAGCTTGCCACCCTTGTGTGTGTGTGTGTGTGTGTGAGAGAGAGAGAGAGAGAGAGAAAGAGAGATTACAACATTAAAATAGCTATAGACGTTACTGATTATTAACTATGATGAAAAAAAGATAAGAATTAATTAGCCTTTTATTTAAAAATTATCTCAATAATGTCTCGATCTTACAAAACAATCTTATCATTTCATATACTCTATTAGAATTATAGGATGTGTATACCACCTTTTATCCCTCCACACACAGAGTGAAGGAGGAAGACATTATTTGAGGGTCAAATCTATACTGATAAGAAGGATCTACAACAAGTGACGAGGTTCCAACATTCCTAAATCAAATATCAATCAAATCAAGTAAATCAATCCTTTAAGCTAGCACAGATACCTCTGTCTTCTTAATGGGTAATCCTGTACATTAAGACAACTTAAAGCTCTTTTGTTCAACTTCACTGTTGCTAGATCTCATGATAGATCTGTAGCCCAAATCCCATGGTCTCAGATCTCCTCCCTCAGAAAGGCTGACAATGGAAAACTGATTGACTATCCATCCCTTCATACTTCAATTGCTTCAAGGGGTTCATCAGGTTGTCCTCTCTTAATTTCCTCCTGAGTCATATGTCTTGTCTTTACCTCCCCTGCCATTGCTTACCAGCAGAAAGCCTCCTCAGATGAGGAAGGAGAAGAAGAATACCAGGAGGATTAACCCCAGCTGGAGCTGGGGAAGGCTGGTACCTCTCTTATGAGAACAGCACAGCCTGGTCCATCCTAGGCAGCACCAGCAGATTTGGTGGAGGAAAGAAAATCTCTGTACCTTGTCATATGTCAACAGCTCAAATGCTATCTTCCACTTTAAGCAAACTATGCTGAGTTAATGAAGCCAACTGTGGGAATTTACTGCTGACTATAAACTACCTGAGTCAAGGTTGTTATGGTTCAATGAATCCAGTGGTTCCTGATGGCATTGTGTAATTTTCTTGGCTTCCTGTGTCATTAGTGACATATCAATATATCACAATATTGAGCTGGCAAGTGTACCATTGATGAAATGTCACTTATCATTGGCAAGAATATTAGGAGTCCTTGATGATGCTCTGATGTAGCTGCTTCTGGAGCCACCACACTAATCATTACCTTGTAAAGAAAACTCCAGAACCAACCATGCCAACAGTGTCACACTCACCTTACAATACCATTTGCCAGAAAATCAGAAAGTAATCTGACTGAAAATTGGCAGAAAATCCTTTTGCATAAGGATATGAACACTAGAGAAGTGAATTTTCAACAATTCCACCATTTCATTTTGAAGCATAAATAATTCCCTTAGTTTTCTCTTGCCTGCAGGATAAAACAAAATTTATGTGCAGTTTTTATATGATATTTACACATTTAAAAGTTTTGAGAAATTACTGTGAACCAAAATACAGGTGATTTTTTTTAAATGAAAATTGCCACAGAACATATTTTTCACATGAAAAGCATTTTTTCCTGCACGCTTTCCAGAAATACATATTATATATATATATTTTAATAAAATACATGAATTTTGCACAATTTTCAGGTAAAGCACTGCTTCCAGAAACACATTTAGGGTTTCTGTTTTTTAAATACACACACACACACACACACACCACTTTTTGGGCAAAAACCACATTTTAGGACAGTTATGTGGCCCTCTAGATATTACTGGACTCCAAAAATATTACTCATCTTTAGCTTTGGCCAGGGCTGCTTATGAATCTAGCATGTGTGGAAGGCCACACAATTAAGTTGTGAATTATTCCAAAGAGCACTATACCATGAAGTGATATTCTTACTTGTTTGGGATGAGCAAGGTGTTAAAGGGGCTTACAGCCTTCCATCCACCCCATATTAAATTGAGACCTTAGCAAAGCTGGTTGCTCCAAGCCTTCAATGTTCCTTTGATGTGACATGCTGGCACAGAACTATTTATAGAATCCATAAATCCTCAGAAAATAGAAATGCATTCTGCCTGTTGATTGCTAATCTATGAAAGAGTGACTTACCTAATAGGGTTATTCTAACAGCAATCACTACAAAGATAATGTACCATCTTGTGTACTAAAAATGAATCATGGGCAATCATTAGCATTAATTTTGTATTATTCACCTACTCATCTCCCCACTTCTTAAAAAAAGATTATAACCTTTTTATTTATGATCTAGCAGCAAAAGGAATAGACCAGTCCTAGACATTTTTAGAACTACATTCCTGCAAAGATATTGGAACTTATTTCTAACAGTACAACCTGCATCATGTTTTCTCAAAAGTAAGTTCTATTGAATTAAACAGAATTGACTCCTTAGCAACTGTATGTAAGGTCACTGCTTAGTTATAGTAAGAATCAGGATATGAGTCTTAGAACTCTAACTCCAGCTGTTTAGCATATTCAAAGCTTCCAACAGCTTGCTTTCATCCATTTGCCTGTGATCACATTGCTTGTCACTGGAATTGACCAGAATTTGAAAGATGAAAAGATAAAGCTAGAGCACTAGGTTACTTTATTCACTGCTTCCTGTGCTTGTAACAGGTAGAAATAAATTACATCAATAATGAACTATGGACATTGCTAAACGTACCCCTGTTTCCCAGCTCATTCACAAAATGAGGGACCTTAGGTACACAGGCAGATTTGAATTTAAAATTTGTCAGCCTTGTTGACCACTTATTTATCTACCTTCAAATGCAGTAAGTAATATCCACTTAGCTTGTGGGGAACTTAAAATCCTGCCACACTTATCTTCCCTTAGCAGCAATCTGTCATGGCCACTTGGGTCAATTGATTAGTAGTTATTGATTATGAATGGAGTCAGAGGTTCCTTATAGCTATGCAGTGCTGACCCCTTGGTACGGAAACCACATCCTCAAGAACTGTCCAAAATGTTCCCACAGATATTTGAGAACCAAATGATTAGAGATTTCAGCTTCAGTGCAGCTCCTTTTTCTTTTTTCACTACATAAACTTCAGGGCATGTAAAAAACCAACCAAACAAAAAGCTTAAGATGAGGCTTACACTGCAGAGGTATGCCTTGTTCCCATCTCTTGAACCAACATGGGAAGGGGAATATAAAGAACTTGAGAAAAAAGGAGTTGGTTGATAACAGAATGCTCTTTTATGTATAGTCATCATAGAATCATACAATCATAGAAATGTAAAGTTGGAAGAGACCACACGGGCCATCCAGTCCGACCCCCTGCCATGCAGGAACACCCTCAAAGCACTCCCGACAGATGGCCATCCAGCCTCTGCTTAAAAACCTCCAAAGAAGGAGACTCCACTACTCTCCAAGGCAGCATATTCCTCTGCCAGACAGCCCTGACTGTCATTGCTCCTTGCCCTGGTCTCTGGAGCAGCAGAAAACAAGCCCTCTCCTTCCTCTACATGGCATCCCTTCAAATATTTAAACATGGCTATCATGTCCCCTCTTAACCTTCTCTTCTGCAGACTAAACATACTCAGCTCTCTATCATCATAGGGCATGGCTTCCAGGCCCCTCACCATTTTGGTCGCCCTCCTCTAGACTTGCTCCAGTTTGACCATGTCCTTCTTGAATTGGGGTGCCCAGAACTGGACACAGTATTCAAGATGAGGTCTAACCAAAATAGAGTAGAGTGGTACCAGTACCTCCCTTGATCTAGACACCATACTCCTATTGATGCAGCCGAGAATTGCATTGGCTTTCTTGGCTGCTGCATCACACTGCTGACTCATGTTCAGCTTGTGGTCTATTAAGACTCCTACATCCCTTTCACACGTACTGCTATCCAGCCATAGAAGGAGTTTTGTCAGATGTCTCCAAGTAACCTACAAGAAAGCATGCAACCATTCTGTGCAATACTCCAGCAATGCATCTTTCCAGAATTTAACTGTATACAATCTCTGAAGGCAGAAGTTCTATTTAGCAATCATGACTAACAAGTATTAGCCTCCATGAGCAGGGCCATTTGACAGCATGAGGCAATCATCCTGAATTAGTCTGTTGCCTAAGATGTGGTGAGGTATACCATATCATTGCCAGTTTTGAAGTAAAATCAACTGCTATTCCAACTTGTTAACCTACAATGGAAACAGAAATTACTTTGACTGTCTTAGGAAGCAAAATGTCTTCTGCCAGCCCTGGCCATGAATCTCATTACCCATCCAAACCAACTGTCTGACCATCAATTCTACCTTCTGTAGCAGTGACATCTATAAATTAGATCTATACATAGGAAGAATGTGTGATACTGCAATGACACAATGCATGGAGACAGTCTGGCCTGACCAGAAACTTCCAGCTTCTCCCTACCTATATGCTCACTGCATACTCTTCTCTACCTTGTCTAAGTCAGAGACAGAGATAAATGAGTAAATCAAAGAAAAACCACTTTCTCCTCCCCATTCTCTGGAGAAGAAGGCAGCCTGTGTGTGCTGAATAGCCAAGAACACTCCAAAACTTAACAGAGTTTAAGGTGCTTTTATTCTAAACTAGCATATTTACCTGGCATTGCCCAGGATTTTATTTTCTCATAGGTAATTTTCATTAGAAATACCTTAGGAATTACTTTAACTTACCTTACTTTAGGAATTAGATGCAGTTGAAATACATAGATTTGAGATCCTGTGCCTCTAATTTCTCATAGGCAATTCTTGTTAGAGAGATTTGAGATCCTGTGTCTCTAATTCTCTCATAGGTAATACTTGTTAGAAATACAGGTTTGAGACGCTGTGTCTCTAATTCCCAAAACTGTCTTGTTCAGTCCATGTAACTTTTCCCCATATTCAGCAATCCAATGTGTATTCAGAGCTATTATTCAGAGTTATTCCGAGTTTGGGTTCTGAGGGAATACACTGTCCTCCTCCTTGCTGCTAGGCCTTATCTCCATAGCAACCAGCCTGAGCTCTCTGGCTGACAATTCTAAAGGCCCCTCCCTGAACTGCAGACCCCAGGGTTCCATGGAATCTTCACAGCCAGCCAATCATATGAGGTCTTTGCCTGTCTGACACAGACAGACAAACTCACTCACAAACTTTTATATAGTTGATTAAGAAGGGTAAAATCAGGTTGAAATCAGGTTTTTGGGTATCATATCTTCTCCAGGCAATAGTTTACAAAGCTGCAAGTTACAAAGAACAAGTTACATTTAAAAATAGCTTGGAACCAAGAACTAACTAGAGAAACAACAAAAAATCCTTGACACCTCCTTACAAAATGGTCCCTCACTACTTACACAAAAATAGACTATCTGTTCTCAGTTTTTTCAGTCACTAGAGATGCAGGAGCTCAATCTTTCAGAACCAGCTTCTACCAGCGTTCCTCATGCCACTGACCAGCACCCCAACAGAAATTTCAAAGAGGGCTTCAAAGAACAGAGCTTTAAACAACCACGTGCCTACAAGTGGATAGATAACATAGATGAAAATACAGGGACAAGACCCTGCCGCAAACTAGACCAGAACTCTGTCCCACATCTACTCTGGGCTAATAACTTTGTCCTAGATCTACACAAAGGCTAATAACATCACCCACAACGCCATTTATTTGTTCATTTTTCAGTGAAATATATGTGAACCAGGCACCAGTGTCCAACTGCTTAGCTTAGGAAAAGAGAGCAAGCATGACATGACTTCATATTGTTGTGACACTTGCAATTTAGTAAAATTACAAAGGTATTTTTGGGGTTTTTTTGAGATGTGATGACTGATTTTGAGCTCAATATTGGGTCTTGCTCAAAGTATCATAGAGTTTCAGGGAAAATAAGATATTCTGTCTGCCTGAATGTGATGACAATGAGAAAGAGTGACTAATATTTGATTTCTTTGAGGGCATTAATATTAGTTAGAAAGAACAGGGGCAAAAGACACAACTACTGAATTTGTCCATTGACTAGACAGTCTAACTGAAATTTTCATTTCCAGATTTATACAGTGGAATTTAAAAAATCTAACCTGCCGGTAGAATCTGTTATAAATTGAGGTGTGCTGGAGAGGTTACTATTAAAGTCAAAGGGGAGGAGTTTCTAATAATTTTATCCTATTTGTACAGGTATATGGTTTTAAAAAATGTTTTCACTTATTTTGAATTGTCATATTGTTTAATCTGATTTTAGACTGTTTAAGTTATGTTTTATTATTTTAAAATTTTAAGTTGTTTTACTTGGCTTACATTGACCTTACTGAGAATTGCCCTGAGATCTTTTGATACAAAGTGAGCTATAACTATTTTAATAAATACACAAATGCAAATAAATTTTAAGGTGGAATTTGAAGCAAATTTCATTTCATGGCTTGAATTACTATGGTGCCTCTTGGAATTACCTTGTTTGTTTAATTGGAACTGTATAAAATGGAAGCAGGTGAGGAAGGCTTATTATCTGATTGAAGATATACTATATAAGTAATTATAGGTACAAATAAAACTGTTATTAAAACCCTGCTGTTTTAACAGTTATTTGTTTCTAATAATTTCCTAATAAAGAGAAAGAATGGCAAGGGTGAGCAGGAATAATTTGCTGCTAATCAAGAATAACAAAGTGAGTAGTCTAATTTCCTCATCAAACATCTCTGATTAGAATGTCATTAAAGCTCCCTGCTTCCAATTGATTACATGTTGATTGAGAGGAAGTTAGACTGCAGAGGAAAATATAGAGGAGAAATAAAATTAGTTCTAGAGGTAATTCCTGTAGGACTAACACTACAAAGATATAAATGACTACTCAGAGGTAAGTCCCACAGAGTTCCAAAGAGTATGCAATTAGTGGGTAAAGTATGTTGCTGTTGTGTACCTTCAAATCATTTCCAATTTATGGTGATCCTAAGGTGAATCTATTATGGGGTTTTGTGGGGTTGAATGTGTGTGATGCACTCAAAGTCACCCAGTGGGTTTTCATGACTGAGACCATTTCTGCGCTACCCTCTTATAGCGTGATGATTCCCCTTTCAACATCCTGTGGAATCCTGGGGTTTGCAGTTTAAGGAGGGGCTGGAGGGGTCTCCAGGGTTGTACTCCAATGTTAAAACCAGTATATACACTGGGTCAACTGTACTGTTGAGCTGCATGTCTATATCTACTTACTCAAAAGTAAGCACAAACTGCGTTCAATGACTTTTTGGGGACTGGTTCTACTTCATCAATTACATGGAGCCTTTCTGCACTTCACTGTTATAGTACTATTATTCCACTTTCAACATCCTGTGGAATTCTGGGGTTTGTAGTTTACTGAGGCCAAAGAGCTCTCTGGCTGAGAATTCTAAGTGCCCCTTCCTGAACTGTAAACCCCAGGATTCCATAGGAGGTTGAAAGTGGAATAATAGCACTATAACAGTGATATATGGAAATGGCCTTAGCCTATGAAAGCTTATGCTACAAACTCTTTTTCTCAGTTAGTCTCAAAGGTGCAATGCTTCCTGATCCAGACTAACATGGCCATGTCTCTGAGTTCAATGATGTTCATGAGTGAAAAACAGAAGCAGTTTTTTATATCCCCACTTTGAATTAAGAAATGTTGAATTTACTGGATCTTGCTTCTTAGTAAAAGTGAATAGGATTGGGCTACAAATGATGCAGCTAATGATTGAATTTTGAATCTGATACAATGTAGGCCTATCAGATGCAATAAATAGGCCTATAAGTTTCTACCAGCAAGGATAGTAGATAAGGCTCAGCAATTCAATGTCTTCCTGATACTATAATTGTTCTAATTACTGCTAGCATGATCAACCAAGCAGCAGTGCTGCATGAGGTACAGTGATAGTGGCATCCACAAGGAAAATAAATCAATTTATACTAAGAAAGAAGCAGGTGAACATGGAAGAAGCAAACCTTGATAGAATGAAAGGGACATGACACAATGAAAAATGTTCATTATGGTGGTATAACAGCAGGATTCCAATCTTTCTCCTGGGAAGCATCTATGTGCAGCCCTAAACACTGAATTATGGGTGGTCTGGTATGAAATGTGCTATCAGTTAATCATCATAGGATCATGCTTGTGCATTGTTAATATAAACTGAATCAAAAGAAATTGATACCACTTCTTGCCATTGCCACTGGATATTTTGTCCTTTCCATGCAGTGTTAATCCAAGAACATTGCTGGCAAGCGATTGGTGGGTAAGGATATAGCTGCCAGGGAGGCAGTGGAGATGCCTGACATACCAGAATTAGCTCTTTTTCTAATGTTGTTATTTGTGTTTTTGATTTTGTAACTGCAGGGGCATAGGTTTGCAGGTGGATTTCATCAGGGAAAAAAGGTAGCCCATTTCCACAAATAGAAATATCAAAGGCTAAGGGAACAATGGAACTGTCATCTTGGGAGGTTATTATTTGGCAGGCTAACCTGACCCTAATCATTCCTGTGGGGGAAAAGACTCACACATATAAACAAACAAATACACACACATACAGTTCAACCCAAATAAAATAGATTGTTGACAGGGGAAAGAAAAAAACCTGAATAAAGCTCTGAATATTCATGGTAAAGATTATATTAAATCTAGTCAGAATGCTAAAAAAAAAAAAAAGGAAATTAAAAATAAAGAAGTTGAAAGTAACAAAAATGACTATGGTCTTACATGTTATTTTAAACAAGTCAGCTCTGATTTGAATAATGATTAACCTAAACTTAATACACACAGTTTCCAGATGCCTTCTGTGATTGGAGTGACCTGGGGAACAGTAACAACTAGGCACAGAGACATGGAACTTGACTTTTCTTATTAATGCATTGTAAACTCTGACACCATTCAGAGGAAGCCTATTTAGCTCCACACAGAGTTTGGAGTTTTGATTGTTCTTAGTCCTTAAGATGTCAAGCCTTAAGTCAATCAAGCTTGGCATATGGATAATCAGACAAGCAAGGCATTATTAAGGTCTTTATGTGCCTACATATATATCGAAGCAGCATTTACTTAGCAATCCAGTGGAGCTGACAGTTTTTCAGTTGCGTGAACTCTCAGATAACTTAATCCAACCCACCTGTTATTTAACATTGAAGAATGCCTTTCATAGCTCAGCATGCCATTAGAACTACAAACCCCAGATGAAAAGAATGTTCTCCTCATTTGGTAGTGCTGCCTCCAATAATATCCTCTTTGCAATTTGTCAATCAATCAAAATTTGTAGCAGCATTCATTTCAAAGCATTTCCCAATCATTATTAATATTCATATCTCCCTGGGATAGGTAAGGAACAAATTAAGAACAGTTGTTAATTCTCATGGGATGTAACCCTCCCTCTGCTTTTTTCTAGTTTTATCGAAACTTTTTGCCTCTCCTGGGATTTGCTGGAGTTCTTTTTAAGCCTCCAATTCCTTAAATTTACTGAAGGTGTAACCTATTTTTTCAATCTAGTTCCAGGTAATATCAACTATGAAGTATTCATACAGAGGATTTTGCTTTTGTTTTGTTTTTTTGTTTGTTTTTGTTTTCAAGATTCCTATTCCTTATGCTGAGGAGAGGCAGGTAGTGCTGATAGCATATTTGTCTATCAACTTGCAAAATGTCCCACTGCAGCTTCTTTGGAAATATGAAGCTTAGAAACGTAACAATATTATTTTCCAATACAAGGTAACTATCAAGGCCCCAAAAGTTCTTCTGTACATTTTGCATCAGTTAATGGTGCTTGGAAAACTAGAATTAACAACAGATATGGCTTCTAACTTGCAGACAAAACAGAATTCTGGCTGATGAAGGTAAAAGAAATAATCAAGAGGGAGTCTACCTTATTTCATCCTAACACTTCTGCTACCAGATAAGTGTGTCTAGTAAAAAAGGGAGTAGAAATGAGAGAACTAAGGAGATATGTGGAAGGGAAGAGTAAAGAAAGCTGTTTAGTAATGCTGGAATCTGAAAGAACAATCATTACCCATCACGTCAAAAATGACATTGCAAATCACATCAAGGTCCAACTGGGCCTGGATTAAGTCATTTTCAAAACTTTGGAGAAAATAGTTTTCTGAACCCAGTTTTAAGTCTGCCTGCAGATTTATCTTATCATGACTAATGGTCTCAATTAACTTTTGCTTTCATTTTATGGAGCCCCTAATATTTTTTAATCTTCCTGAAAATCTGTTTCTAAAGGCTATATTTAAGGTTAGGGAAGTTAAACATCCCCTCAACCCAAATTAATAACAAAGGAGCATGAGAACAGCCATGTTGTGCCTCACCAAAGGCCTATTTAAATGAGCATTCTGTTCAAACAGTGAGCAACCTGTTGCCTAGGGTATGAAAGCTGAATGTGCATGCAACTGCACCCTTCATCTTATGTTCCCTAGAAACTGGTGTAAAGAAGCATCCTGCCCCTGATACTGAAGTCCATTTTCAATGGCTATATTTCAGTAGTAAAATGCATGTGTTGCATGGAGAAGTCCTGGTTCACATCCTGACATCTACAGACAGTGCCGGAAAAATTCTTATTCCAAATCTGAAGAGCTGCCATCAGTCAGTGTCAACAATGGTGAAATGGTATACCAGTGATCTGTCTTGGTATAAAGCAGCTTCCTGTACTCATGCGTTCTCAGAGAAAGGGGCTTACATGAGGAATCTGAGGCCATTTCCGCACGAGGGAATTAAAATGGCCCAGTGCCTCCTCTCACAGAGGCCGTCTGCACCTTAGAGCGGACTAGGTCCTGAGTACTTACCTGAGATCCGCACCTCAGTTCGCTCCAAAACACCCCCAACTGGTCCTCCAGCACGCTTTTTAAAGAACGGTAGAAAAACGTTCTTTAATTTTGCAGAGTGCGCCATTGCATTCCTGCTCACTTGTGCACCAGTGCGAGCCTGCTATCTGCGGAGGGCGGGCTTTAGGCATGGCTTCAGCGGTTGGTTGGGACCCATGAATAACTGGAAGCTGCCATTCTGGAAGCCGGAGCAGTACAGATCTAAGATCTCGCACTGCTCCGATTCACCCTGGATGAGACGGAGGAGCCCTGTGGAAGGGCTTAAGGGACAGTCTGCGTGGGTCTGTGCCCAGAAGATCCAGTAAGTAACAGCATGGAATGATTCCCTTGCCTCGTGCGGAAATGGCCCGAGTGCCTAATTTTACCTAGGTTGGATCGATGAGGTGAAAGATAGAGCAACTGGTTGGGTAAAGGGGCTATTTATTGATAGTGCTAACTCCAGTGCAGGGCAGGAGAAGAACTAACAGACTAAGAGTTACTAGTGTCATGAAAGTATGTGTCCTTTTTGCATAGGAGCCACTGAAATTTCAGGTTGGCTTAAAATAGATACAGCATTGAGGTTGCTCTCCATGGTCATACCTTCTGATTTCCCCCCCCCCAGTTAACTAATTTTTCATCTTCTTTCTTCCTTTCACACTCAGTTTATGACATCTTAAGTCAAACAATCCTCTTTGAGTATATTAAGTGGTTCTTAATTGTTGCTGAAGTTTCTGTCTGACTTCAAACATTAACCAAGTTTCATCTGTCACAGAGCTTGGAAAATTACTTTTTGGACTAAATTTCACAAGAACTCAATGTCATCATGGACACTTGTTATGCTGACTGGAAGATTCTTGATGGTATGGTCCAAAAAGGTAATGTTATATAGAAAAAATAGTATATAGAAAAATGTCATATAGAAAAAGTTCATACCCAAAATGCATGCAGGTTTCACCAGCTCCATTCACCTAAGAACAAGGGAGAATTTGATTTGGTTCAGCATATCTTTGATTTGTATGGCCATTAAGGTATTTATTTTTCAAAATGACATCTACAAGTTTCCAGAAATGCAAATAGTATAATAATTTCATAAAAACAACATGAAAATATATTTGATTTGAAACAAGGAGTAAGAACAAAAGCCAAATAATGAAACAACTTCTGTCTGTCTTCTATTCATGATTAAAGAGTACCCCAGTTTTTCTTCAGCTGTACAGTACACACTACTCAGCTTAATCAAGCTGATCATCAAAAGAACAATAACAGCTCACTTACAGCTGCAGTGGCAGCCCATAAATTCTAGTGAGGAGAAAGATTATCAAGAACATCAGAGTGGATGCTTCATTTTCTCAGGACCTGAGTGAATGGTACGAAATGAGTATGTTCAAATATGTTTGTTTTGTTTTGTTTTGATGCTTGCTATCTATCCCCTGTCTGATAGATATGTTTTGTTTGCTATCAGTCTGGTATTCTGAATGTGCCTACATTCAACTGAGAAATTAATCTGGAGATTTGGGGTGACTATAGTATGGAGCAAGACTGGCATTTGCACTTGATGAAGATGCAAGAATGGAATAGGCCAAATCAATGCATTTTTTAAAATCAAAGATACAAAGGCCATAAAGAACCCAAAGCTTACTCTACTGCCCTCTCTCCTCCCCAAGCATCTTGATCTTGGCCTTGTGAATGGTGCAACTACTGCAAAGATAGTAAGCATCTGAAATATTAAATTTAAACATTATTTGTAGATGTCACTCATGGCATTTTCACCACCAAATGGGGCAGAGGGTGGGCCCACACCCTATAGAAGAGTATATTCTTTTCATGTCTTATAGAGATGCAAATCTTTGCTTATTTTCTTCTTGCATGTATGAGTGGAAAATTTCAAAAGTTTTTTCCTGCTTGGATGAAACTAGGAGATATTGTATATTTTCCAGTGATTTTTCGCATTTCTAGATTTTTCTCTGAAATGAAAAAAAATCATTTGCACTTTGGCTTTAATATAGCAATAGTAAGAAGGACATTTTGCAAGAAGACTGGACAGCACTTTGTCATCTACTGTTTTTCCCCACCTTGAATGAGGTGTCTTTAGGAGTTTGGGTGGCTGTTTGTTTAGGTAAAAATAACATTTTGAACAAAAGGTTTAATTTATATATTAAAACCTGAAGGTCTCTGCAGAAATAGGTCAGTCTCTGACAGTAAAAGTAAAAGGCACATAGCTCAACAGGTGGAGAAAATGTATCAAAAATTTGTTTGAATAGATTCTAAAGCTATGAAATTGCCAAACAAACACAATTGTGTTCTGTATAGCATTTGTGGTACATCTTAGTAGATACAGAATAGCGGATACAGATTGCTGATGGCTGCCATTATCATAATAAAGAGAGACAGCTGATTTAACACTCCTTTGTGCATTTGTTATGGCATTTGCCAATATTTTCAAAGTTGCCACAGATCAATGAGACAACTAACAAAGACAGAAGTACTCGATCATCTTCATAAAGTGAGACAGATGTGAATCTACCTGCCAGTTTAGCTGAGTGAGAATTTATTTCAGAAAGATTGTTAACCAAGAATTAATAGAAGTATATTGAACAAGTTGAGGGTTAGAACATAGATCTGTTAGACTCCAATATATTTCGATATTCATGTAATCAAATGGCCTTCTTGATTGCCTTTCACTCATAGGTAGGTTTTATCATAAAGATTGAGAATAAATATTAAAAACCATCTCTCAATATTACTAGCTTCAAGTTTTTGTAAACTCTGGGAGCAGGAGGACAAAATGTGTACCCAAGCTGGCCATTTTTGATAATTATCAGTCAGTCGGTAGCGTTCCATTTTTGGGCAAGGTTCTAGAGCCTCTCAACTCCATGGATTTCTGGATGAAATGGATTACCTAGATCCATTTCAATATGGTTTCAGGCATGACTATGGGACAGAGACTGCTTTGGTCACTTTCGTGGATGGCCTACAAAAGGAACTAGATGGGGGAGTGTGTCTCTGTTGGTTTTGCTGGACCTCTTGGTAGATTTCAATACCATGTATCCTTCTGAGTTGCTTTGCAGGGATGGGACTTGGGGGCACTGTTTTGCAGTTGGTTCATTCCTTCCTGGAGGGGCAAGCCCAGAAAGTGGTGCTGAGGGACTCTTGTTTGAAACCTTGGCCTTTGGCCTGTGGGGTCCCTCAGGGCTTGGTTCTATCTCCCATGCTATTTAACATCTACATGAAACTGCTGGAAGCAGTTTCCAGAGTTTTGAGATTCCAAGGCATCAGTGTGTAGATCCAGCTTTATTACTCCTTTCCACCACAAGCCAAAGAAGCTGTTTTGGTCCTCAATCAGTGCCTGTCATCAGTAATGTACTGGATGAGGGTAAACAAATTGAAACTTAATTCAGACAAGATGGAAATGCTTCCGGTCAATCGAAAGGCTGATCAAGGAATAGAGATTCACTCTGTGTTAGGCTCCATCTGAAGACACAGGTTCACGGCTTGGGGGTGCTCCTGGATTCTAAGTCTGGAAGCCTAGATTTCAGTGATAGCCGAGAGTACATTTGCACAGTTAAGGCTTGTATGCCTGCTGAGCCCGTTCATTGAGAAGTCAGATCTGGCCATGGTGACACATGGTTACATCACAGTTGGATTACTCTCTAACATGCTCTACATAGGACTGCCTTTGAAGAGTGTTTAGAAACTTCAGAGCCACAGCCAGATGTTAACTGGGGCTGGCTATAGAGATCATACAACTCCCCTGTTGCAAGACCTACGCTGGCTGTTGGCCCATTTCCAGGCACAATTCAAAGTCCTGACCTTTAAAGCCCTATATGGCTCAGGTCCAGGTTATTTGAAGGATCATATTCTCCTTTACAAACCAGCCCTGGCTTTAAGATCTGCTTGGGAGGCCCTTCTCTCTGCCCCACCACCTTCACAGGTGCACCTGGTGGATACACAGGAGAGGGCCTTCTCAGTGGCTGCCCCCAGGCTCTGGAATTCCCTTCACAGAGAGGTCAGACTGGCACCCTTCCTATTTTCTTTTTTTAGTTAAGTAAATACATTTTTATTTTGACAAGCATTTGAGGTGTGGATATTGTCTGATAAAAGGTGCAGGATATTGTTAATTATGCTGAAGTTGCTGAATTTATGGGTGTGTGAGTAAGTTACTTTGAGTCTCAACCTGCAAAAAAAGTGGGTATAAGTAAAGGTAGTAATACAAATAATAATAGTACTGCTACTACTATTACTACTACTACTACTAATAATAATAATAATGGCTACCTCTCAATTGATTTGGTTTAACCTTTGAGATGCTCAAAGGTCTCTGCAAGTAACAACTCAGCAACTAAACTGATGAGATTGGTTTATTCTTTGTGATCTTCATCATAATTACACATAAGATCTTTGAATATTCTTTTTAGTGTGTGAAAGGTGTAGTTTCCCAATCACCTTTTTCATACTTTCTGTTTATATAAAACTGAGTAAATTGTGTTTAAGTCTCTCTTTCGTTAAAGACAGATTCATAGCAGATGGAGTAAGGTTTAGAATTTGATAGCATCTTCTACTCAGTACCATTGTCTTGTCTTATTCCCCTTATTCAGCTTCTCTTTTTAAAGGGTTTTTTAAATTTCACCCCACAAACAACAGCTGGCATTTATGGGTTTTTTTTTTTCCTAACCTTTGTGAAAAAACCTCCTACTCCTTCTCATTCACAGTTCTGTGGTGTGTTTTCTGTCTTCAATGCCCTTGAAGTTAAAACATTCCTCTTGCTCATTTTGTTTTCCCTTATATTGTAAAGCCTCAATTCATCTAATCAAATCACAGGGAGGACAGAGAAAGAAAAGTAAGAATAGAAACAATGATAAAAGGAGAAGAAATAATGTTTGAATGAAGTTAAACACATCTATCTCCTTAAAACCAAACCTTTCCTTGCTCTCCCTGAGTTGATATGAGAGCCATCTTCAAATATCTAAAAGGCCAAATTGGAATGAAACAGTGTTGACAGATAAACTGCTAAGCAAGCACAATATGCTGTGCAACTGATATATATCTAAAATAATCAACACCTTCTGTTTGGGGTTTTCCCCATAAGCCCATAAAGGAAAACTTAAAAAAAAAATTAATTTAGAAACCATAAAGAATTAAATTTTTTTTCTTTTTTTAAAAACCCCTACTTCAATTCTGAGTGTTCCTGAGATTCTCTGTATTGTCTTTGTTCTATTATTTAAACTAGAACGTGTAACACAATTTAGGAACCTCTAAATTTTTTCCCCCCTCTGTTACATAACCCTATGTTCCATCCTTATTCTTTGAGACACGTTTCTGATGATACAGCCATTATCTAACCTGTCACCCCTAGTTTGAGCAGTTCTGATCACACACAAACATTAGCTATGTAAAAAAAGAGGAGATATTGTTAGCAACCATCCTTGACCCCTGTTGTGTTCAAATGGAATATTTCTGAGATGACCCTTTTTTAAACTTACATTTTTTTCATATATATATATATATATGAAAAAAATAAAAGTATATGTGTGTGTGTGTGTGTGTTTATATATATATATGGGAATGTATGGTACCATAGTTTTTTTATGTCCCCAAAAATAATGAGCATAATGGTATTTGCCAATAATAATAATAATAATAATAATAAAAAATAATAATAATAATAATAATAATAATAATTTCTTTTTCAGTTTTTAAACTTGGTGGCAACCTACAAAATTCCTGAATGTAGAAAAGAAACAATGTTCTCTTTTTTTGTTATTTTCATGTTTTGTTTTGTTTTTTCTGTTGCCATGGTCCAAAGTGTTTTCTGTTTGCCACAGATCACTGTTGTGCAGTCTTTTTTGAAGCTAATGAGTGAGGGAAGGAAGAAAAATTCAGCACTGCATCTGCAAATTAACAAATAAAGAAGCTATAATCTCGGGCTGCAGCAGAGAGACTGCTGGGGAAACCTGATTGTACAAGCTTGCTAAAAGTGCCATCCTTTTGGGGAAAGGAAAACTACATTACGGTAAGATTCAAACCCCATCCAACCCTGGGCAGGGTATTCAGCTATGCTCTTCTATTCACATCACATTTTTTCCTCCAGTAATGAATAGGCTCAGACTTTGTCTTACGTTTCTACATCTTATTTTGTGATAGACAGGAGTGTCCCCTCTTCCAAGTTCAACCAGTAAAATCTAAAACTTGAGAAGTGGGGGTGGAGTGAAGCGGAAGCCAAAAAACCATTTTGTCAGTTAGAAAGAGTATAAGTTTTTGGGGCAAGCTGGAAAAAAAGGTGGTAGTAAAAAGCCCTTTTGAATTCAGGGAAAGGTTTGGAAATGATTTGAATGTAGCTGAGGAGGCAGCAAAGGAGAGCCTTCCTGGCATTGTAATGCATTTCAAAAGAAGACTTGAAATATAAACTTTTCTTATTTCTACACGAGACCTATGGAGTTCTGGTCAAACAAAACAGAGCCATGGGATCATATGTGCAGTTATATTTTATAGTTTCCTTATTTTCCTTAAAGACAACCTAGTATTGGGTTGTGAGGAAGGGTTAGAGTGGAACAGGTTCTCCAGTGTAAGGAAGAGGTGATTCGGGGAATGTCACCAATTACTAGTTTGGGTTTTAAAAATTTAGGACCCTCCAAAAACAACAACAACTATCTGTCATGAATGTAAGAAATGTGACAAGAATGACACAGAGGTGACATTTTCCCTCCTTTTTTTATGCCTTACACAATCAAATTCTTTCAGCACAAAAAGCAATGTCTGAGACAGGACTTGAAAACAAAATTAAATAAAAGGAGGCAGAAAACAGGAACCCCGAATTTGGTTTTCCCCAAATTTTTTTTTTTAAATATTATTAAGATATTCGGGGAAGGTACAATGTGAAAATCTAAACTATTGGGTCTAGAACTGAGACATGGGAGCTCTTAACTCCTTTCAATAAGTCTTAAATTTGGGGGGTAATTGCTCTTACTCATTTCCGGGAAAAAATAGATTTGCTGACACTCTGGACACCCAAACAGGGAAAAAAACAAGGGAACAGAAGGAAGCATTTTGAGCTGTTGCACAATAGTCTCATATTGCAAAATGTGAGTTTTTAAAAAAATTACAATTTTTGTCCAACAAAACACTGTTTTGAGAAACACATTTTTTTCTCTCAAAATTGGTGACTTTTGTGCAAAATCCGCCAGTTTTTTAGTTAGTTTTTTTTTTTTTTTTACAAAACCCCATCAATTTTGCAGAACACCCCACATGAGAGAACATGAGACAACAATATCGGGACTTTTTAGGCTGGATTGAATTTTGGAAATGTTCAACCAGAAGCATTAAATAAATGGGACTTAAGTCAGTCATGGCTATCTGGCCTTTGTCCCCCTTTCCTATATTTGTGCATTCCATTTTTTCTGCCAAAGTGAAAGACCTTACATTTCTCTCTGTTGAAATTCATTTTGTTAATGAATGGAATGCACAAATATGGATGGGGGACATGTAGCTGGATAACAGTATGTGTGAAAGGGATCCAGGAGTCTTGGTAGATCAGAAGCTAACATGAGTCAGTAGTGTATACAGCAGCCAACACAATTTTTGGGGGTTCATAGTAGGAGATGGTGTCTAGTTTGGGGGAGGTAATGGTACCACTCTTTTTCTGCATTGGTTAGACCTCATTTGGAATACTATGTCCAACTCTTGGCACCTCAGTTCAAGAAGGATATTGACAAGCTGGAGTGTGTCCAGAGGAGGGCAACCAAAATGGTGAAGGATCTGGAAGCCATGCCCTATGAGGAGAGGCTTAGGTAGCTGGGTATGTTTAGTCGGGGAGAAGAGAAGATTAAGTGGGGACATGATAGCCATGTTTAAATATTTGAAGGGATGTCATGTCAAGGAGGGAGTGGGCTTGTTTTCCGCTGCTCCAGAGACTAGGCCAAGGAGCAAAAAAATTAAAGGCTCCAGGAAAGGAGATTCCACTGGAAACTCAGGAAGAACTTCCTGATGATCAGGGCTGTCCAGCAGTGGAATATGCTGCCTTGGAATGTGGTGGAGTCTCTTTCTTTGGAAGTTTTTAAGCAGAGGCTGGATGGCCATCTGTTGGGAGTGCTTTGATGGGGTTTTCCCTGCATGGCAGGGGTTTGGACTGGATGGCCCCGGTGGTCTCTTCCAACTCTATGATCCTAGTCTAAAAAAAAAGGTAAGAGTACATCATTTTTGCATGTATGCTAACCTATAGATATTTTTGTGGAGGATAATTTCCCAAAACACTTTAAGTTGTGTGAATGGTGGACAAAAACATCAGTGGGGTGAAATCTGTAGAAGTTTTTTTTATCCTATAGGTATAGGTGATATGGTTGAAGATTTACAGCCCTAGTTTCCACATCCTCAAACTGCCTTGAATCTGAGGCTGCGAGAAAGGTAATATTAATTAAATAAATTAAACAAATTATGGATCTTCTTGATTCTTTGCGGGGTTTTTTCCCCCACCTTTTTTCAGGGTTTTCTCTTGAGTTACTCAGACTATTCTTTTTCATTTTACCTTCTTTCTGGTGGTTCACACAATTTCTCATCCTATATTTTTAAAATAACTGTACTTGTTTACCAAAACATCCTGAATGAATTAAATAGCTGAAGATTTATTTCAGTTCTTCTGGCTTCTTGCTATTTTATGCATACTAGTGATATTTGCAGTAGCTGCTATGTGGATGGATGTTTGCAAATAAAGTTCATATTTTGATAAATGCACATAAATGGGCACTTTAAAAGTATGCAAAGCTCTATAAATAGACTTTCACCCACAAATCAATTTCCCTATTTTTATTTTTATTTTTAAATGAAGGTGGCACAGGCTGGACATGGAGAAATAAATGAAGGAAGTTCATGGAAAATACCTATCAGAGTATATAATCAGAGATAGCAGACACAGATACATGTAGAGAAGCAAGATATGGTCCCTGAACAAAAAAGAGAAAGCTGCAAAAAGTGGGGCAGTTAGAGAAGATGTAAAGGAATGTTTCCCTTAATCATACCAAACAATAATGTTACGAACCACAATACTACCACAACCTGGGAGAAAGAATAGGAAAAAAGGAGTTGAGTGATTTTTTTTTTTTTAAAAAAAACCTTGATGTGATGTTTAGCACAGATACCAAAGCTCACAATGGGATGCACATGTGTCTCTTCATGCTTTTAAATTAATTATCACTGGGCCTACTGGGCCACTAAACTACCCTTTGGGGAAGAGGAAGAGGAGGAAGATGGGCTGATAACGTGAATATATTTTAATCTGGCCAACTATCTTGTTTTGCTTTCTGTAATGATAAAATGATAGTACAGTAGAGTGTCCTGAAAATAGCCAACAGAAGCCGTTATATTTAAAAACCAAAGAATGCACTAGTCAAACAACAAGGAAGAAAGAGGAAAAGTTTTAATGCTAGGCTTATATTGATACGTGGAATCTCCAAGAGTGGTTTTTCCTCACAATCAGGAAAAGGATGGTCAGAAGAGACACCAAGACCAAACAAACAAAGTAACATCTCACCAGCTGATAAATTAGTGCAAGGAATAATTAGAAGAATAGTTCTGGAAAATCTAAAAGAAAACTCAGGAAGTACTGCAAAAAGAGTGCATGAATGCTGATAGAAATAAACGGGCTAAAACAGGTTTGTTCTGAACTAACATGCAACTGACTGACTAGAGCCTGTTTATATCACTTTTATGTGCAGGTCACTTCCACAAACAGTTGTCTTTGAAGTGGATAGATTTTTTTTTTGACCCATTCTTTGACAAAACCAAGTACTTAAATTTTACATCCAACCACTTTAGACTCCAGCCTTCAGTAGGGCATAGAAACCTCTTTGGGGGCCAAAAATCAGTCAACCTCAATCTGCAGTAGTTCTAAAAGGTCCCACCAGCTGAGGCCATTACTTCAGCACTGATACAAAGTTCTCCAAACTAAGGCCTGTCATCCTGGTTCTCACCTTCCAAAAGGGGGGTACTTCAGGCAGGTTGTGACACCAAAATGATTTATATTCTGATATATTTGATAGTGGATCTGTTTTATAACTATTATGCATATATAGTGCACAGTTATTAAAGTCTTCTTTGATGGCCCCACATTCAGAGGTAAGACAGGTGTTGACTGAGTACAAGGCCTTCAGATTACATTATTTCTTCCTTTAGAAGTTATCCTGGGTTGCTTCCCTCATGTCATGCAAGTTTCAAGCTGTTTGAACAGTTCACCACTTGAAGTAGAAGGAATATAAAAACTTCACCAGTGGCTCTGCTGTGAAAAGTCAGAGCACAAAAAGGAAATAACTAAAAAAACAAAACATTTCATATTGTGTAAATTGCCCACCTGCACAAGATTTTCACGAAAAGGTCCCAAAAAAGTGAACAATCTTGTGACTATTGCCAATTGCTTTGCTATGGTGTCTTGGTGTTCGTTTACCCTGGTTTCTTTCACACTATAAAATTAAAGTAACTTGGTACCACTTTAGTTGTCATGGCAGCATTCTATTGACTGGATTTGTGGTTTGATGAAGTCATAGCTCTCTAGTAGAGAATTGTAAATATCTCATGACACAAAAAAAATCAGGATTTCTGAAAAAGGGGGCCAGAAAGAGTGATTGTAAAGTTTAAACTATGGCCATTTCTGCATGATGTTGCTGTCCCCTGATGGGGACCTGCCAGTCCATGAGTCATGCTTTTGCATGACATTGTTGTGGTCCTGTTGCCAAGTGTCCCTACTCATCACAATAGTGGGATATTCCATTACCAATTGTGCAATGCTCCCATTGCCAGCAGCTGTGCAGAAACGGCAGAAGTGCGATCATGTGCTTCCCCCCCCCAGTGCAACATGGGAAGTGGCCAGCTGCACTGTGGGAGGAAGGAACATGTCCATCGTACTACTCTTCCACAGGCAGTTGGCTGGGGGCGGGGGGGGGATTTGGGTCATGCTTCCATCCCGGTTAAAAGGGCAATGATGGAAAAACAGTGATCAAAAAAAATAAGGTGTGGAATGGGCGTATGAGTGTGAAAGAAGCCCTTATCTCATTGAGAATGAGGGGTAAATGTGACTAATTTTTACATTGGAAAAAAGATTTTATGACGAGCTCAGTATTTCAATGATAAAGACTAGAAGAGTCTTGCATGCATGTGGCAAAGGGGAGAATTCATTGTGAATTCATCTGACCAGGTTTGTGTGCTAGGAAAGTAAGCTAGGGTGTGTCTCCTCTTTCTACTTTTTCAAAGGTTAAACAAACAGGGATGAGCTATAGAAATTTCTATCAGTTCCTTCTGCCTTTTTACAGAACTCTGAGTAATTTTCTAATGTCCCTCTCAGTTAATCCTCTATAGTCTTGATGATGTGGACACCCCGAGAACTTTCCTGTAATGAGTAGGGTGTTGTAGACTAAGAGGCAATTAAGGGGTAGGATCTTAAGAGACAACTGCATTAAAAAAAGACCCCTTTTTTTGAAATTCAGCTGCACTTGAGACTGAATCTCCAGCCATATCAATTGCTTTCCATCACTCAGACATTCTTAATATTATAACCCTCCCTTTCTTTCAAAGCAATTTTTGCCCATACAATATGATTTGTAATTTATTCCTTTGATACAAAATTGCTGTATAATGCTTGGTTTGAGGGGTTTTTTTTCTTACTAGCATAGACAGAGCTTTTACTAAGAGAACACTGCCTCTGGATTCCTAAACATTATACTGATTCTGAATTCCTTAGCAGTGACCTCAAAGTCCAGGGAGCCATGTCTCTACTTTGTTCTTCTGTCTTATTGGGCATGACCCAAGTAGAGTCAAGAAATCTAGATTTAAAGCAGTTTCAATGGCAGAGTTAAGCATCTTGTTAGCACCCTTCCATTAAAATAAAAATATTCAGTGCATGCAAACTGATCTGGTTACATCAGGCCCCCACTTTTTAGTTAGGCTTTGCCCGTAGCAAATGTAAATCTTCCCTCATCTTTTTTTTTTTTTATGTAACAATGACAAACCAGAAGAATGTTCTTTTTAGCTAAGAAATAGATTTTCTGCTAGATTTGGTGAGAATTTGCACATGTTGATGAATGATTGTTGTGCAAAGGGTGCTAACTACAAATAATTAGGGAGAGAAAAATGTAGAGAGGGCCCGTTTTCTTTTTTCCCCCTTTCTTTTTGTGGAACTACTGCTTATAATAAGGCCTGCCCTTATGCAACCCCCTGAGAGAACACAACCATTTGTGCAACTATTTGGACATGAGCATAGTGTACTGATTTTGCAGCCATAGATAACAAGAGAACTATGTATTTATCAGCAGAAGACCACTCATTAATGTCATCATCACAATATATGGATGAATCCTCACTATTTAACTGAAGTTCAAAAATGTGCACAGTATGGGAACACCAAATGGCAGCTGGGTAGTGTGTGAGCTGGAGTGTTATAACAATCCTACACACATCTACTCAGAAGCAGGACTTTCTGAGATCAATGGGAAATAGTCCCTGGGGGGTCAGAATTTAGGCTTTAAAGGGGCTTCAGCTTGATTGTTGCTTGATGGAACCAATTAATTAAGCTGTGATATGGTTGGTGGCATTAGCTAATTCAAAGTAATGCTTCCTCTATTCTGAAAACCAAGGCAAAGAATGACTAATTTCCTCCTATTTTGTTTCCTTTGTGTACTGAAACAGGGGAACAATAGATCCTAAGCTGAAATCAATTTGATTTAAGAATGTTTAAACTTTGCCAGAATTGTGTCCAATACGCATTAATTTTTTTTTTTTTTTGCTATGAAAATTGTTACTTTTATTTAGGGGACCCGAGACTCCAGAAGAAAATTAGGCTTGTAGTTGAGAAAATTTGAACAAAACAGAATAAGTTACATATGGAAAAATGAAGGAATTCTGTGTAGGAAGGAAATTAACTCTGACTAGGAGTTGCAAATTTTCCCGTTCTGCACTGTGAGCATTTTGCAAAAAATATTATAACATAATGAATTACTTAGTATGTAATCCTAGGCTGGGGGGGGGAAAAATGGGCCCTTCAGATATTTTTTGGGGTACAAATTCAACAATCTCTTATCATTTGCCATGCTGGGTGGAAACTATAGGCTGAAGCATCTGGAAGGCTGAAACTTTACCCCTGTTTTACCGTTGGATTTCAACCAAGACACCCTTTTTAAGTTATCAGGAGAAAGATTTTTCCCCCTTTTTTCTCTTATTTTGAACAATTTGAACTACTGACAAGGTACTGAGAGACACTTAGATATGAAGTTAACTTGAAAAAGTTTATTTAGAATAAAACTAACAAAGGTAAGTCAAGGAAGATGGATAAACATATCGACTGTGATTCTGTATTGTGGTCTATGTTGCATAAGTTTATGTATACTTAGCTATGTAACAGAGGTGCTAAAGGAAAACCTCCTAGTGAATTGTAAAGATTAAAATAGGGCAACAGAAAGGGGGAAAACAAAATACCCGAACCCACCGGGAATCAAATCCCCAAAAAGCTTGGGCTCAAAATTCATTTACAATTAAAAAAATTTTCCTGGGAAAATGGTGGTCTTGTTACGCATCAGCCTTTGCTGGCTCCTCTATGTTGTAATGTCACAGCACTTCTTTGCTGAATATGCACATTGTGAAGTTGCTCAGTTCTATTTCCTCATAAATTAGAACAAGTCCTTTACTGAATTCTAGGCATCATTGCTAGCTTCTCCAATGTGTAGTCTCATCATACCTAAAACATATTTGATTTTTCAGAAATCTCATACACATGTTGTAGCAATGACACTCAATACCTCAGAACAAGGATTTCCAAAGATGGTAATTTCATCTCTGACAGTCTTAATGACAGCATTTTCATCATACCAAAATATAAATTCCAAATTGTGCTTGAATGTAAAAGATGATTAGTTCATCCAGGTAAGGTCTTTTCCATCTTTGCAGGATGTGTGCTATCTTTCTTCTGTGGTTGTTGTTTAAAGAAGGGGGTTTCAATATAGTTTTGGGAAACTTTCATCATCACATTTATTTTCTCAGATACCTGCTTTTGAGATGCCACAATAACATGGGTCCCAAAACATCCCTTTGTATGCTTTCCCTAGTTCTGTTTTTAGCTGGAGCATCTTGGAACATCTCATCTCGTCAATTATATAGAAACTGAAGATTGCGAATGCTTTGTAAATTTGCACAACTCTCAGCAAATTAGGGTCTGAGTGTCGCAGTTGCATCTCTGCATCTCCTACTTGAAGGTCAGGTACAGGTCTCACTGGTAAGCTTCAATGTCACACCTGATTCTTATCCTTGTTCATCTGAAATTAGATAGATGTTGCTGTCCAGCTTTGCTTCTCACTCTTATCTAAGTATACTGCTCTGGCTATAATCACTATAACAAAGGGATGGGAGAAAAACCAGAATTTTTTGCATCCAAAATTTCCCGGAAGGTTTTGGGAATCTTTTTTTAAAAAAAAAGGGGTTTTTAAAAACAAGAGAAAAAAAGCACTTACTAAAAAATGATTTTGAAGCAGAATTTGACAAGTCTCAAACCCGCAACAAGAAAGGCACTTAAAAAACAAAACAAAACAAAACACCAGCCTCTAGTCCAGTCTCAGTTCTGCACCCTGTAGTCTCAAGTCAAGTCTCAAGTCCTGCAACAAGGCACTTTAGAGGAAAAACCAGCCTCTAGTCCAGTCTCAATTTTCTACCTTCAAGTCCAGTTTCAAGTCCTGCCAAAAGGGGCTTTCAAGTCAAGTCTCTGGCCAGTTCAATTCCCAATCCTTACCCTCTAGTCTCAAGTCAAAAGAATAGAGATTATTACCTTACAGAGGGAAGCAGCTGCAGGGACAGGCAGCCCCACCACTGGGCACAGGCAGCCCCATGAATGGGCACCCAGCCCCACAAGCAGGCACAGGCAATAGCCCTGGACACAGGCAGCCTCCGGCACACATGTGTGGCTTTATGTTGTGATTTTCATGTGTCCAAGGGCCTGCTGGCCAATCAGGCCTTTGGTGGGCTCTGGAGGCACCATTTTTTAAAAACAAAGTTTGGTGGATTTGAAAGATTTGGTTCACCTATTTTGGCACGGGGATTCAGATCTGTGAAACTTTAAACCTTCCCAAGGATTCGAGGAACTGGGGATTCGGTTGGTCCATCCCTAACTATAACTTTTCATTATCTGGGTGTAGGATCCTGAAGCCTTTACATCCTCTAGCATATCCCACAAATATACCCACTTCAGTTTTATTGCTAAGCTTGGCTCTCTTCTCTTTTGGTGTCATAAGCCTTGGCCCCAAACACACTCAGATGTCCAACACTTGGCCTATGTCCATTTCCCAGTTACATAAGTCTGCCTTTTTGGCTTTAGCTGGCAGTCTATTTTGCAGTAGGTTACTGTTGCAACTACATTCCCCCAAATTTTGTATCATGCACATGTCAATTCCATTAGAGTGCAAATTTTCCTGTCACTCCTTTTTGCTCTGGGGCATATGGCAGAGTTCTCTCATGTTTAATGCCTTACTTTCTTAGGAAGTCCTCTGTTAAACTTCCTGGGAATGCACCTCCATCATCTGTTCTGAGAATCAGTGGCACTCTATTAAATATGTTGCTCCCTTCTGCCATGTAATCATGTAGCTTTTCTAACACTTGGCTCTTTTCTTGGATTTAATAAGTGATTGCTTATCTGCTGTAATCATCAATAAAAGTCAGCAAATATCTATTCCCATCAATTTTTTTTGATGGGAATAGATTTTTTTTCCCCATCAATTTTTTTGTTTGTTTCATGAGCCCACAGACATCGCTGTGAATTTATTCTAGAGGGCACTGTGTCTCTTTTCTAGTCTGCTTGGGAAATGGGGGTCTGGTCCCTTTTTCCTGCACACAGGAAACACACTTCATAAGCACCATAGCAGTCCTTGATATATAATATGTCCTTGGTCAAATACTCTTTTACAAGTTCACTTATGGCATTAATATCTGTATGTTCCATCCTTCTATGCCACAGTTTTAAACAGTTCTCATGCCTGCACTGTTTGGCAATCCTTGCATATTCAGTTTTGCAATCAGCAACATAAATAGCATCACCTGCAGCAGTTGCTTGCATGATAGGTTTTCCATCATAAGAATACAATGCACTTTTCTCCTTTAAAATGAACTTCACAGCCCTTTTTTGTTAGAGCTTTAACAGATAACAGACCCCAAGTTTGGTACATATAAGACATTGCTAAGGATAAGTAACTCTGTGCTTCCCAATGGAGTTTTGCAAAACAAATTAATAGTCTCTATTCTTTCAGATTTAAGCATTGGTTTTCCTTTCCTGTACACATTGTCTTTAATATATTGATTTACTTCTGAGAAGGTCTTGCTTCCAACCAAATGTGAACTGGCTACACTCTCAAAATTCTGTATATTCCTATTTCCATTTAACTGAGTCACCTTTATATCTAATTTTTCAACTCCAAAAGTCTCTGTATGGAAGACATCATGTTTATCTGACTGTCTCCTTCAGGGAAGCCTGTTTGGTCTTCTTGAACCACATTCCTCTTGTCTTGTTTCCTCTGGGTCATGAGCCATTATTCTTAAAACAGTCAGTATATCTGTGCCCTCTTCTTCCACAGGAAAAACATTTAATAGACTTCATTTGTACAGTAATGTCCTTGACAATAGATAAATATTTTCAACAGTTTCACCTCTTCTATTCTTACACAAATCAGTTGTTCTAGCAAAGAAAGATGCTCACTAGCATTTCATTTCTGCTGCATCTTTTGAAAAGATTCTAACATTGATTTAGCAGTCCTTTCATTTCTAACATACTTGTTTGTCTGCTCTTCAATAGCATTGGCTATGAGACAATCAGCCTCAAGGTCCTTGCTCTCTCCATCTACAAATCTTTCTTTATTAGTGGGCCTCTGTTCCTTGTAAAGAATCAGAAGTTTGGCTTTTGCCACTTCAATTCTGCAGATCCATTTTCAGGAGTTTCTGCCTACAAGTATGGAAATTGTCAGCCCAGTGCTTTGGGATATTGCCATGACTTTTCTTCTCAGATGTGGAAACTTTGATCTACCTTATTCCTTTTGCAAACTTCTCCAAACAATCTGATAGGCGGTATCTGCACGCATCTCCCAGTCACTATGATTAAAAAGCATTGATACTAATGGCTATAGGAAATAGGCTAAACTTTTCAGGAATGCAGCCACAGCAAGAAGAGATAGTACCCTTGATTTGGAAAGAATGAGAAGACCACACAAAAATTATTAGTAAAAAATATAACAAATTGGAAGGCTCATTTCTTGGTTGGTGTTTGGCTTGGCTTGGATAATAGCACCTTTGTCTCTTGGTTCAGATCTTTGCCTTTTTTGGTGTGGTTAGGCTACAACTGCCATCACAAATCAAACCTTCAGACCAGGGTTTTGGTGCATGCATGATGGAGAGGTAAAGAAAATTACTATTATTAGGTATTTAGGCTTAAATCTTTGTTTCCCCCCTCTGGTTGGAATACAACTCCCATCACATTGAAGCTGGCAGCATGAGTGTGTGTGTGTGTGTGTGTGTGTGTGTGAAGCCAAGCAAGGGAGGGGTCTGGATCTGGGAAGAAAATGTTTAGCTAAGATTTTTATTTTAGTTTCCATTCAGGTTAATGTTTGCACTCTCTCTCTAATTGATATGACATGAGGTTTGACCTTTAAATCTCAGAGGCTGGGATGATCCTGACCTAAGAACCTTAGGTAGCAATCCACAAAATAATGTGCTTGACAAACCAGCTATTGATTTAATGTTAATTACAGTTTAAAACCAATGGTGCTAGCTTTATTTGGAAGTTCTTCCTATGAGAAATTGTGCTAAGATAAAACCAATATATCAAATTAGGCTTAAGCCATGGCTAAGCTCTGTTTTTTAAAAAAGAGCCACAAGAGTAAACTGATGAGTTTCACTGCTGCAGATATGGGGAATATGCAGCTCTCTAGAGGAAGCTGAACATTAACTTCCATCATTCTTAGCTAGCATAGCCAAGGCTTGATGGTAGCTGCAGTCCAGCAGCATCTGGAAAGCCAGAAATTGTCCACCTTTTCTTGCTTTAAGAAAAGAGTTTTTTTTAATCCTTCCGCATAACTGGTGGACTTATGATCAAGAGTTGTGACTCAGTACATTTGAAAGGCTTATTCTGATGCAGGCCATGCAGAAGAACTCTCCCCCCTTTCCAATTTTGCTAGCTTTTAGTAAAAGGAGACATAAAGCCGATATGATTCTGTCTTTACACATATGGTGCTAGTGGGGCTTTCCTCCTAATGCAAACAGCAGCTTTGGAGAAGAGATTTTTGTCAGCATGGCATCAGGAAAGAAAATGATTACTTTCTCTCTCCATGCCCATTGCAGCCACAGTAAACATCATCTCAACTGTTAGAGCTTAGCTCTGAGTGAGAATGAAAGGCTTCCTTTCATTCTTTAACCTAACCTAGATCCTGAAAATAGTTCACTAACACAATTTTTGTTCAAGCCCCTCGCAGAAGAAAGGACAAAACACTCCCTCTGTAGATTACTCCTTTCTTTCCTCTCCTACACCTGGAGAGTAAGCAAGGCTTCAAACTCTTAACTTCCTTTCCCTTCCCAACCAGGAAGGAACTTGATTTATAGATCACAAGCCAAAGCATCCAGAACTGAGCTTTGATCTTTCAGAAGAAGTTAAGCATTGTTACATAAAAGAAAAAAAAACCATCTGTGTGTGTGTATGCATTAAATGCAAAGATGAATTTAATATCATGTCTGAATTTAATATCATGTCTCTTCATTTTCCTTTGGGGCCAAAATTAGCAGACAAGTTCCTTTTCAATGTGGAATTACTATGCTTTTCTTCATGAATGTTATAGGAAGCTGAAAGGTCAAATATGCATTTTAATTCTGAATATTCTCACCTCTGAAGCCATCTTGTTATGCTACTTCATTCCAGTCTTCCCCCACTGGGTGCCCTCTGGACTACACTTCCTATCATCACAGCCTGCAGGGTAGTAGATTTCATATATCCAAGATAAAATGCTAAAACCAATTTTTCATTCTAACAAGCAGCATCATTTTAGTCATTAACTCATAAAGTATCCCACTGTTAAGAAAAGCTAGCATTCTTCACTCAGATCTCTCAAAGTGACAATATTCAGAATGAATATTTATGATGGAACACAGAAGCTAAACTAGAGGAGGGCTTAAGAGGATAAGGAAGGAGGAGAAGAAGAAATGCAAAAGCAAAATAATATTGGATATTTATTGAATGGATATGCATAGTGGGACATATGTGTGTATATATATATATATATATATATATATATGTATATGTAAGCAATTTAATAGCCTTTTATGTGTTTTATATGTAAAACACTTAGATGCAGACAGAAAAGGCATCTTCACCAAATATTTAAATACTAGGCTGCTTTACATTTAATTAATGAATTGGCTAAATCTAGGCTGTGTTTATGTAGAAACACTTTTCTTAGCCCTTGGCACAATGCCTGATGGTTAAAGGCGAGAACTGTAGCTGTATACTAGAGGTACAGATGTATCAGGGATCTACCTAGCTAGTAAATGGCAGCTTCTTCGTGTTTGAGAACCGTATTGCTCAAAGGTTGTTGTTGGGCTAACTCATCATAAGGAAGTATGATGTGCTTCTTAAGTTTGCAGTCCTCACTCAGACATTCTGGTTCGGATCCTCATGTGTCCAACTGTTCATGTCATGGACTGTAACATGAGCAGTCTATATTCTCAGCACTGAGATATTATGACCTCATTGAACAACAGTATTTGTGTTTCTGATATGGTGATTACTCTGTGTGCAATCATTGCCACAAGTAGTCCCAAATAACTAAACCACTGAGTGTTTTTGCTATGTTGATATGAATCGGAACTGTACTTTTGCCAAGGAGAACTGTCCCTGGATTCAAGAAATCCTGGAATGAAGTAATTAGTACAGAGTTGCCACATCCAAATGATTTCGGCATGCGGTGCTGGAGAAAAATAATAGATTAACCTTCTGAGGAAGGGCAGAATTCCAAGATTCTATTTTGTAGCCTTACTTTTGTATAGAAGACAACCTAGTTTTTATTCTTTTCTTTTTACTAAATCCATGAAAATTCT